>CM030833.1:20538380-20673380 GCA_018105865.1 Metaphire vulgaris
GTGGCCCGCCACCGGATTCCATGCGGCCCACCAGCTCATTTAGAAATATGCAAACGAGCAACGGAAAGTGAGATACTGTAATTAATTTGAAATTATTTTAGAAAGTTCAATATTATTTATTTTGGAAACATTGCACTTTATTCTAAAATCTTAGAAATGGTTATTAAATATTTGATATTTTAGTAACTATTTAATATCATAATGCTAGTCTGCTAAAGACAGTGGCGGCTCCACCGGGGGGCAGGGGGGCCCGTGCCCCCTATTGAGTGCTTGCCCCCCCAGTGGCCCCCCAGTTGGGACCCTATACTTAATGCTACATACATTGAACAACAAATGGTTGGCCCCCCCATGATTAGAAGTTGCCACCCCAACGGCCCCCCACTTGCCAAATCCTAGAGCCGCCACTGGCTAAAGACCAGGGGCGTAGCCAGGATATACCCCCGTCGCTACGCCCCTGCTAAAGACTAAATAAATGATACCCAAAGTAACCTACAGTATAATGATGGCGTATAACAGCATCTTAATTATAAACATTTTGGCTTTTTTGTAAATTTGCGGCCCTCCTAATGCAGTATTTAATTTCATGCGGCCCTTTAAGGAAGGAAAAAGTTTGCCAACCTCTGACATAGAAGATTGAGAGCATGCTGAGACCGTTGGGCAACACTCTTGTTGTCTAAATTCTGAACAAAACCTAAGTGGCTCCGAGATAAAAAAACAAATCGATCTTCTTCGTTCGCTGATCTTCGGTTTCTTCGCATGCACTTGATAACCCGTGAACTCTGACCTTCACGCTGACGACCGGGCGGCAACTGCGCCTCGACAAAAAGAACATTTTGTTCGCGGGGTCTCTGCTCTGCCTTTTCGCGGTTACGCTCTTCGAGTCGCGGTTTGAAATTTTCAACGCAATCTCAATCTACTGTCTTAATGTATAGGCCCTACGCCAATTCGTCTACATAAACAGTGGCGTAGCTAGGCAAAGTGCCGCCTGGGGCGAAAATAAAAAGTGCCGCCTTTTCGCGGCGGAAAATTTTCAAAAGGAGAAAATAAAAAGCGCCTGCCGCCTTTTCGCGGCGGAAAATTTTCAAAATTTCCTGGAAAAAACCTTACCAATCAAGTCTTTTAAAAAGTCTGACAAGCAAAAAAACAACGTTATCGAGTCTCTAAAAAAAGTCTGTCAAACAAAAAAACCATAATAAAGGCTAATAATTATAAAAAATAGGAAATCTCGAAAATGCCGCCCCTAGGGCAAGTGCCGCCTGGGGCGCTTCGCCCCCTCTGCCCCTCGCTACGCCACTGTACATAAAGGCCTATCTGTCATAATATCAATTATATTAAATTAATTGCGGTCCGAAAACACAAAATGATCTTGCAAAATTAATTGACGAGTCGCGAGTGAAAAACGCATTCAGACATTTAGGAAGTGAGGGAGGATACGCACCATAGTGCCCTACAGGCCGACGTTTCTAACCACCAGTGGGCAGTGTTTATTCTAGACCTCCTCTTAGGAGAATTCTCCCCCCCCGCAAGTTTGAAATTTCCCCCAATTTTTTGACATTTTGGCAAGTAGTATGACCTTCCCAATGTCTGTTCCTCCCAAAAATGTTAAAATGTTAAACTCCCCCCCCCCAATGTCTATGTGGCTAGAATAAACACTGATCAGTGGGATCAGTGGGGGTCTTTCTCACCCAGTTGAACGCAATAAACCCGAAAATTGGGTCAAATAAATAGTTATACGGCAGGCCTATGCGGTTGCAAGTCAAATCGGTTCATTACGGTTCAGATGCGATCATTTGTCATAAATCAAGAAAACTTCTAGGTCTAATTCAAACGCAACTGACTGGTATTCTGGCGCTAAAGTGATGAACGTCCTCTTACTGTAAATTTATCGTCACTGTGCACATAGCACGGCCAGTGTTGCCGGTGCTGGTTTTTTCCAACCAGATCTGGCTTTTTGGCCTTGTCTGGTTGGCTGGCTGGTTTTTTTTGCGAAATCTGTTTTTGCAAAAACGCTGAAAATTGTGTGAAAAATTGGAAAATTGGATAGAAAATTGGATCGAAAATGTATTTTACAGCAGATTTGTGATGATTCGAGATAATAATACATTATTATTTATTCTATGCTATCTTTAGAATTTCAAGTTCGAAGATTTTGAGTCAAAAAGTTGCACTGGCAACACTGCTTCATTTAGTCCGACAGGCAAAAAAAGGTCATCACCACTTTTTAGGGGCAAATGACTATACTCAATTTATCAGATTATCAGATTTTCCCAGCGAGATTGAAAATTTTAGCAATTTCTTCAGGCTTTTGAGCCCGTTTTCAAATCTGGTTTTTCTGGTTTGTTAAGAACATGATCTGTTTTTTTTCAAAAAGTTCACTGGCAACACTGAGCACGGCTGCACCGCACAAATCTCCACAAATTTGATAAAACACTATACAATTATTTTGAATTGATTGATTTAATTTGAATATTCTTCATCCGATGCTAAATACGTTCTGCATAACTCTGCATAGATGTGCGTAAGAGAAATAGAATATCTGTAGTTGTGAGGTGGCCCAGCAGTTAGCGAGCTGGACTGCTAGGGGACTGCCATTAATTACGTCAACAATTTAGGGGGGGTTGAAAAAGTTTGACAGTTTTGACAGAAGGGAGGGGGGTCAAGAGAAGTTGACGTCAACAATTTCACTTTTTACAAATAATCAAAAAATAGGAAATTTCATGGAATACTACTTATTATAATGGAACAAACATGGCAAAAAAGGTAAAAAAGGTCACATCACCGCCACATTTTGACACTCTATGAGCAAAAAGAGAAACATGGTCATCACCACAAAAATATTAACCTTGTTTTTGAGGCCTGTCATTGATCTTGAGAGGAGGTCAACAGTTTTTGACGTAATTATAGGGGTGTCACTGAAAGTTGACAGTTGTTGACAAGAGGTGGGGGTCAAAAATTGTCCAACAATTGTTTACATAATTAATGGACAGCCCATAGACATGAGGTACGGGATTCAAACATCAGCCTCTCGATTGAAACTTATCGGTTTCTTCACAAGGCACTCGCCCAATCGACTTAACTGTGAACATCATGTACCTTACTTGCCAAGCAGAAGGAAAGACTAACTGATCGCCCTTATATATTTTCTCATTCTCATTTATTTATTTAAACTCAAGAGTGGTTACATACAGCATACATGAGTACATTATAATAGAACAAAATAGAACCTAGAATGATTGAAAACAGTGTTAGACACTAATTTTACTTTGTTTCCATTCAAGGTATAATGTCAACAGATCTGGATCACAATCCTAGACTACAGTTGAATAACCAAGTAAGAGAGTAAAGAAACGTTAGACCTATTCATTAGTTATAGCATTATACAATGTGTATGCATACTTTCAACACATCAAATTTTATTGAGATGAAAAAAGATATAAAAAGGAGCAAAGTTCCCGCGAGAAGGTATCTTAAAGTAACAGATAGTTTCAAAAGATATAAGTAAGCAATATTATACTGTAGAAAGCAGCCTAAATAAATACTGAAAGCTTGGATTATAAAATAAGCTTAGGCATATTTGTGTAGGGAATCGGATGACGGCCTGGACAAGGTTTAAAGTGGTTCAGGAGGGTTTGCCCTGTGCGAGAACCACTGTGAAAACCGGGCTTCACGAGTGTCCGCGTGTTCAGGTCTGGATGGTCCCGGTCTATCATTGGTCGTCCCCAGTGGCAGTTCTAGGATTTCTTGCTGGGAGTGAAATGAATTCGTAGGAAGTTGGTGGTGGGGATGAAAAGAGAGGGAAATATCAATAAATTTTGCCGAAAAAGAAAAAGGTTGACAAACAAAAAAGGCAATTACTAGGTCTTTCCCGAAAGAAAAATAGGTTGACAAGCAAAAAAGGTCGTCACCCGCAGTTTTTCCCGTAATTTTACTTGACTTTTACCCAAAAATAGTAGTCTGACAAGCAAAAGAGCCCGAAAAGTCCAGTGGCGGAATGCATGATGCATCCAGGGTTTAATCTAGGCCGTTTCCGGGGGAAATTGTCCTTTCCCCCGGAAATTTGAAATTCCCCGGAAATTTTGGCATACTACATCAACTAACAGCAGCCCCCTAGCTGACTTCCCCCCGGATTTGTCAGTTTTCCTCCGGAGTCCGGGAGTCTAGATTAAACACTGGATGCATCCCCACTCATTCCCCATGTGGAACCGCCACAGGTAGTCCCAGTGTTCCCAAAAAGATCGTCGGGACGTTTATTTTGTCCCGGTTTTTCTACAATCCATATTTCTAATTCATAATTACTAGTGCATGTAATGCTCGTTTGAAGAAATTTGAAAGGAAACATTGCATCATAAACCTCACATAGCCTATCAGGTATATAAAATATAAGTTACTACTCTTGTCCATAGAATAATAAACAAATTTAAGTTATTTAACAATTCTATGCCTCGTACATCGGAAATTGTCCAGTTCAGTGAGTTCACTCAACACTCGAGTCAACAGACGCAACAAATCAGGCGGCAAAATATCTAGTCACTTTTCTTCAAATAAATAATAATGAATTATAATGCCTAAACACACTAGTCGACGTTTAATTGGAATTTGACGGAATTTTCGTTTCTGCAACGACGAGGTAATGCTGAATGCTGCTTGTCTAGCAGCTAAAGCGTGTTCGAGAAAGTTAACTGATTTCATCGGAAAACGTCAAACGGGCACCGCAGGACAAATGAGAGCAGTTTTGCAAACCAAGCAGTGCAGAACAAGCACAGTTTTAGGTTCATGGGCGGCACATCTAAGATGACCCTAATTAACGCAACCATAACTAATACTATACGGTAGGCCTACTTCTAGCATTATAACACAAAAATGTCCCGGTTTTCACTGCAAAATCTGGTCACCTTTATGTAAGACTGAACACGACGGTTAAGTTTGCTCTCAGCATTCAGCAATCAGAGGAACAACTTTGATCAACCGTCAGTTCTAGCGGCCGCAAGAGGCTCAACTCAAGATGCTTACCGCTGGAAGGCGATTAGGGTACATCCCGCCGCAACTGGTATAGAAGCAGAAACCGAAGACGAACTCGAGAGGAAGAAATTCGATATTATTCCAGTTGATACAAGACTATTTGCGTCGTCGCATCTTCTTCGTCGACTGTTTCACTTTGCTGTCTCTGTGTTTTCGCGACTCTTAATCTTCGCACGATTTGTTCTTCTCGAGGGAGGCCGAATATTCGCCTCTCCTGCTCGCCGCGGCCGTCGGCGCTCGATTGGGCCGCAAGCCCCCTTCAACGCTCTTCCCTCTGATCGACTGCAGCTGGTGTCGGCGCTGCTCCTTCCCGCTAGAACGCAACTTTGTAATCTTTCCGCCCTTCTATCCTTCCTTCCCTACTTCCTTAATCTTCCCTCCCTTGCTTCCTCGCTACGTTATTACCGATTCTCTTTGAGGACGTGTGTTGTCTTTGTTCACCAAAATAAACCCTCGCGAATTAGGATTCATTAACGACAATTCGATCTCGTCCGACCGTGGCAATTTTCTTGAAGTACCGAACCGATACGAGCGAACACGAACAGACAGACAGACAGACAGACGGTCAGACGCACAGAGACACGGCGTCTTGAGAGATTGTGTGTGTGTGTGTGTGTGTGTGTGTGTGTGTGTGTGTGTGTATGTGTCTTTCGCGTTGCCTTCGCCCCGATAGGTCTCAATGCGACGCCTTCGGGTTGGCCAGAGCATCGCAGTGGCCTCATCGAGTCCCCGGGCTTTGGCAACCGCCGAAGGAAGCGTCGGCGAATGATCGTAAATAACGCATTCTTCTTGTCAAATTACGACCCGCCCTCCTTCTCCCCCTCCACCTCTTTCTCATCCTCTTCTTCCTTCTTTTCTTCCTTCTCTCTCTCTCTCTCTCTCTCTCTCTCTCTCTTTCTCTCTTTCTCTCTGTCTCTCTCTCTTCTCTCTCTCTCTCTCTCTCTCTCTCTCTCTCTCTCTCTCTCTCTCTTCTCTCTTTCTCTCTTTCTCTCTGTCTCTCTCTCTCTCTTCTCTCTCTCTCTCTCTCTCTCTCTCTCTCTTTCTCTCTTTCTCTCTTTCTCTCTGTCTCTCTCTGTCTCTCTCTGTCTCTCTCTGTCTCTCTCTGTCTCTCTCTGTCTCTCTCTGTCTCTCTCTGTCTCTCTCTGTCTCTCTCTCTCTCTCTCTCTCTCTCTCTCTCTCTCTCTCTCTCTCTCTCATCTGCTTCGTCATATTCTTCTTCCCTTCGTTAAGCGAAGCCGAGCTTTTCGGGCCATCGGGTCCCGGTTCCCTACTTCGTCAAGAAGCCCCCCGTTGTGAAAATGAGAAAAGCAGGAGCAAAAACACAAAGGGAGTCACACAGCGACGAAGGACAGAATTGGGAAAAGGGAAAAATGACCTCATCGACGTCACCTTCTAGTGCTGTCCTCTGCGAGGCCATAGGGGGCAGTTGGGGGCAGCTGGAGGGGGACGCACAAGCTGACAAATTAGGCTGTTATGCTATCCAGAATACACATGCATACATCCAGAATACAAATACTATATATATATATATATATATATATATATATAATATATATATATATATATATATATATATACACATAGTATTTGTATTTTGGATGTATATAATATTATAATATATATGTATGTGCATTCTGGATGGTATAACAACTTTATATATATATATATATATATATATATATATATATATATATATATATATATATATATATATATATATATATATATATATATATATATATATATATATATATATATATATATATATATATATAGCTGTTCAGCGCTCATCCATCTGGCCAGTGGTGTTCGATAAACATAGAGAAGGGAGGGGAGAACGCGCCCCGCCTTCTTCTTCTGCCCTCTTGCTCCTCCTCCTCCTTCTCCTCCTCCTCCTCCTCCTCCTCCTCCTTCTCCTCCACTGCGATGACTGATTGACAGAAACAGAGCAGCGGGGGTTCTCTCTCCGGTGATCGCCTCCTTCGAATCTCATCAGAGACTCACCGACCGACATTAGAATATTCAAGTCAGACGGAAAGAGGGCGGAGCAACGCATACTATTAACGTCGATCAAAGGTCGGTGACTACCGTTCGCCCCGCCCACGTCGGTGATCCGAGGACGCAGGAGATGGGCGCCGTCAACAACGCCGTTGCACACGTAGACGGCGGCGGCGGCGGCGGCGGCGGCGGATGAGAAGGGGTGCGGGGGTTGTGCTTCGCGGGCGGCTCGAGGATCGGGCGGTCGACAGCAGGCACTTGAGTGCTCTCTTGAGTCGTTCCTCGGAGCCTCTGCGAGTGTTGAAGGCCGAAACTTCCGCAAAAGCTTTGACACAAACTTCGCGGAACGAAGCAGTTCTCTTTTAGGCGTTTTGCCGTATCAGATAGGCCTAGAGAAAATAAAAGATTACGAACAGCTTTATTCGTGTTTCCAGATTGCAAATTTCTTTGACCATTTCACTTGTTCGAGGTCGTTTCGCTGGTCGTGAGCAATCATGGGCGTCCGCAGAAATTTTTCCAGGAGTGCAAAACAGGGTCTTGTGACGCAAAGAAACAAGTGATTTTATTATTTCTTCATAACTCCACAATTTTTCCAGGTGTGCAATTGCATCCCTTGCATGCACCCCCTCCGGACGTCCATCTGAGCAATTCCATAAACAGACGTTGAATCTGAGTTAACATCCGACAGGCATGATATCCAGCAAAGGCTGCCATTCAAATATGACGCTCTCGAATGAAAAATCCGATCAAAACTAGCGAAGCCGAGAGCCGTTAAACTGTTGCAGATGCTACTCGGGATATTGTTACGACAGAGCATTCTATTTTAACATGTTAATTAACATGAAGATTCAATGTTGAAATATAGGCCTACTTATAGGCTTATATGCCTATATCTGTAGACTGAAGATATTTTAAGAAACATGTCATCGGCCAAGCCAAGCGGCGAACGATCCATCTTGCAATTTTATCGGCGCGGACATGGCAAGAAAATTGGTAAACTTAGAAGATGGGGGGGACGAATTGTCGACCATTGACCAAAGGTGACCAGGTCAACCCGGCTACCTGACCAAGCTGTTTGTCTCCCTCGATTGCATGTCAATGGCGACGGTACGATCTCTTTTCTTTGCATTCGTGTTGCGCTCTTGACTTCGCTATAGTTTTGATCGGATTTTTCATTCGAGAGCGTCATGTTTGAATGGCAGCCTTTGCTGGATATCATCGGAATGTCGAGAATCTAAATTGAATGGAAGACATCGGAATCCCTGAGCAGGGACCATGCCTGCCTATCCTGAGTACCAGGGCTTAAGTCTAATCGACCGACGGTAGTTATAAAATCTCATTATCGTAAACGACTGAAGGAGAAACCGCGAAACTCTCAAGAATTCAGCTTCGTTCTGATGCCTATCATCGGTTGCTACATGTAAAACACACATACATTATACTATATACAGTGTGTGTGTGTGCGTGTGTGTGGTGTCGAAAGCCTTATTATAACCATATACATGTATGTTGAAACCTTAATCGCAAAACAAATCTTGCTAGCGGTGAGCGATGATGAACTGTACGCTAATGCTAAGCAACTTCTTGCAGTCATTTTTCGCACATGTTCATTAGGGCAAAACTGGACGAAAAAGTGGGAGCCCAACCCTTATACCCCCTTCTCTATGGCAACCTCTAAAAATGGGGGTAGGGGCCAGTGATCTCGAGCCTATAAAGGCCTAGTAGAAGTTTACGCCTATGAACCTGTTCAAGCTTCTGTATCCATACTATTTTGTCGGCGCGTCTGTATGAGGACGACGACGACGATGATGACGAAGAAGAAGAAGAAGATGGTTTAAAATCAGAGAAATAATCTTCGAAGATTTTGTTGTTATTGTTGTCTTTGTTGCTTTTGTGAGAATTTGTAAATTGTAGTCGTTAGACCGCCGTCAGTTACAATTAATAAGCGTCCAGACGACGACAACAACGAGGCTTTGGTTTAAGACAACCGTTAGAACCTATAGCTGTTTCAACTTCAAGAAAGATTAAGCGAGCGCATAAGGCTAAGCAGCTACTACTCTACTACTTTCCAAAGCGCTATATAAATTTACGAGATTTTACTTATTCACTTACTTACTTAGAATCGTAGAACGCCACCCTTCTCGACAGCGACAGTTGCGCCAAAATGGAAACAGTATGCAAGCGAAGCGGCTCTTTGAACTGCGAGACGGACTGCGTTGCAATGCTCGATACTTATGATTCTACTTACTTGCTTACATACTTACTTACTGCGAAAACACATGGCTGAGCAGAGGATAGAAACGACTTCTTCTTTGATACATTCGTTTGTCTGTTTTTGAACCATGGGTTCATATTATTTGTCTTCATTTCAAGTTCAGTCCATAGATGGGCGATAACACTGACAGTCAAGCATACTCACTAGGTGGTTAGATCATTGAGATGCTGAAACTGACAAAGCCGGGGGAATTTTAAATTTCCGGTGGAGGGGAATTCTGCTAGGGGCTGCTGTTAGTTCATGTAGTATGCCAAAATTTCCAGGGGAATTTGAAATTTCCGGGGGGAAAGGGCAATTTCCCCCCGGAAACGGCCTAGATTAAACACTGGCCAACGGTTGGTTTCAAAGACACCGATCATAATCAAAAGAAACACTCAATAAGAGAATATTCGGTGGGAGCGCAATCCACATATAGGTACCCTCGGTAAAATGGATGTATAGCTTATTAACCGCAGAAGCAAAAAAGAGTGCACAATACGTCAAAATGTGTGTGTTAATTGACCCCTTCAAGTACCTAAGAGAGCTTGAAAGTAGCTTATTACATCTCTGAAAGATTTCGGCAAACCGAATGGGGGGGGTAGCCACCTGCTAGAGGTTCGTGGCATAGGTCTGAAGGGGCTATAATCGCTTCTCGACGAAACCAAACTCCTATAGTTGGGATCAGATTTCTCCGACTCCCAAATATTCGAACTCCAGGTGTACGACAGACAAATTGAGAGCTTACTACCCAACTGTGACCGTCATCCAGCATTTCGGGCCAAAATTGGCGTTGTCAGAGGGCACAAGGGAGTCGCCGCCCCCCCCCCCCAATTCTGGCTAGGACCTGTTGTTCGATCTGCGCAGAACCGTTAAGGATTTTTTTATGGGGCGTAGGTAATATGATCAGAACAGAATACGTGCCAAGAACTTCTTCCTCTCCTTCCTTGGCGACCTTTTTTGTTCGTACGCTTTTGTGTTCTAAAATGACGACGAGCCCCCCCCTCCCCCTATTCCGGAATCCTGCCTGGCTGCGCCACTGATGCACAACCATCCGGCAATCGATCATTGATAACATGCACTCTTCACTTTCCAGTGCTGGTTAGGAGGTCTAAGCACATTGTCTACTGAGGCATTTTGACCAGGTCTAAATTAGGGCCTATATATGGAAGATGCTAAAACTCTCGATACCATTCTCAGCTATACTCAACATTTGGAAGAATCGTGTAAGTGTTCATTCGCATTGCAAATACTACTACAGGCCAATGATGAGACTTGTAGGCTATGAGTGATTATTTTAGCATGGTTTGAAGCAAGAGGGAGGGACTATTTCGAAAATGTGTTGATTTATGGAGATTTTGCCAAGAATTAAATAAGAAGTCAATGTATGTGGTGTGTGTGTGTGTGTGTGTGAGTAGATTTAGCAGAGCACAGGACGAGACCCTTGGTCGTTAGCACTCTAGAACTGTTGAACACAAACCAGATTTAACTGAAACATTTTTCTGATAAGGAATTCACGATCTACTCGAAAGTCCATTGTCAATGTGATGACTGCGTGTCATTCCAGCGACCGTTAGATTGAATAATATAATATGGGCTCTTCGTTGGGTGATAAACTATGTAGAAGTAGCCCATCATCTGCGTGACAATATAATTTGAGTGACAAGAAGTGACAAACAGAGCAAAACCTTACAATTACACACGGATGTAAACAGAGATAAAATAAAAGCGAAAATGCATCGAATGCTGTCTTCATAATGTGCCATGCTGATTACTGACATAGATAGAGTGACATACAATAGACAGAGGCGTAGCCAGGAATATGATTTGAGAGGGTATAAATGTTTGGGGGGTATAAACCTTCACTATAAACCATACATTCCATACAAACTACATATAACCACATATAACCACATATAAATCACATAAAAACACTAAGGTAGACTGATTTGGGGGAGGTATATATACCGACATACTCCCGTCGCTACGCCCCTGACAATAGAGTGAGTAGATTGCAGCGAAATGTAGATCTAGATACTGTAATAATGTAGACCTACGTCTTTGCTTGAAGCCTTGTTCGCAACTGTAGTTTGCATCCAATTTCATATTATAGACACTTAATTGTATTTAGAAGTCCTTATCGGTACTTAAGTACCAAGCATCTTGCATCCAATTTCATATTATAGACACTTAATTGTATTTAGAAGTCCTTATCGGTACTTAAGTACCAAGCATCTAAGGGTCTAAGAGTCCTTTATCGGTACTTAAAAAATGTGTTAAAATATTACGCCCCTGGGTGGATTCGAACCACCAACCTTTCGGTTAACAGCCGAACGCGCTAACCGGTTGCGCCACAAGGGCCAGCAGATACTTAACCATGAAGGTATTTTTTGATAAGTTTCATTCCCGACAGACATAGGCCTAATATTAGGCCCTATAGGCCTAAGGGGCTGTCCATTAATTACATGAACAATTTTTAGGCAAATTTCGGCCCCTCTCCACCCCGTGTCAACAACTGTAAAACTTTCAGTGACCCCTATAATCATGTCAAAAACTTTTGATCCTCAAGATAAGTAACGGGTCCCCCTAAAAAGTCTAGAAGGCTATTATATTTTGCGGCGATGACCTTTTTTCTCTTTTTTCGCTCATCAAGTGTCAAAATGTGGCGGTGAAGACCTTTTTTGCTTGTCAGGCTTTTTCCGTTGTAATAAATAGTATCCCATGAAATTTTTTTTATTATTATCTGAAAGAGTGAAATTACTGACGTCGACTTCTCTTGACCCCTTGTCTCCTCCCCTGTCAACAACTGTCAAACTTTTAAAAACCTCTCCCTATTTTGTTTACGTAATTAATGGACAGCCCCTTTATAGCGACTGTAGAACGCACAATGTAGTTGATCATATAGTCACAACATCATCATCATCACCATCACCATCACCATCACCATCATCATCATCATCATCATCATCATCATCATCATCATCATCATCATCATCATCATCATCATCATCATCATCATCATCATCATCATCATCATCATCATCATCATCATCATCAACAACAAAGCACAAAATATACAAACAGAATAATTATGACGGTGATGCTAAGTTATCTTCAGTGGAATAATGGCAGAGGTCGATAGAACCAGTTCAGTATCATTATTTTAAAACTTCATGGCTGTAGAGGCCTATGCTGTTTACCTGTGAACTCGTTGGTCTCAGACTGTTCCACTAGGTGACTAGGCCTAAATTAGCCTAATTCACTTTAAGGATAACGTTTGGAACTATGTCCGTCCTTAATTGCAGACACAACCGGCCTAATGTTATGTTCATGCGCTGGCGATTTTTTTACAGTACTTAGCTTCGGAGTTGTCCAGGGTTAATGTTGAAGTTATGTAGACATCCATTCATCGCTTCATGATATCGGTTAGACCACAGAACCCCAAGCAGGACCTTTCTAAAGCGTGCAGTAATACACAAACTGTGCAGTGATTAATTGAAAATGCGCAGCGTTGAAATGACAATTGTCTGTGCTTTGTGCGTTGATAAATTTTCTGGACGACCTCGCTTTATGCGGAATTGCGGATGTCCACAAATTTTCTGAATTTAGTGCAGTGCTCAATTTTCCTTTAAAAAGGCTCCGAGACCCTCGATATGGCAGAAACGTTACCAGACAATATCGTTATAAGACGCGGTTTACCCGAAGACTATACGAGAGGAAATTCTTTAGCTCTTAAAGACTATAGACGCTATGTATAGGCCATAGAGCTGTCCATATCTTAGAGGTCTTTCGTATAAACATCTCAAGTGAGATGTAATGAGACGAGGAATGCTGTATTTATCCAACTGTCTGAACCTTAATACGTCTCTGAAACTTTCCGAGTGGTGATTGGACGCTGTTACTAACAGCTCCGTTAAACCTTTTACGATAAACAAATGAGTGCAGGGCTTCGGTGACAGAGAGAGGCGGAACGGCGTTCCGGAAAATCTGAAGATTGGTCTAAGTTTTAAAATTGTAGCATTAAGTTAAAAAATAGACCATTTGAACTATATCTGATTGCCGTCTTTTTCAAGTTTCTTATCATACTTTTTTATCGATGGTCTAAACCAGGGGTAGCCTACTCAAATCGCTACCCGCAGTCCACGCAGTCCACGAAGTCCACGCAGTCCACGCAGTCCACGCAGTCCACGCAGTCCACGCAGTCCACGCAGTCCACGCAGTCCACGGTCGGACCGCGAGGATGGTTCTTGTGGACCGCCACAGTTCTTTGAATATGCGTTTGACATTTTTTAAAACCTGAATTTAAGCGTCTTTCAACATAGGATAGACCCTACAAAGCCACTCAAAATTACAAATTTTTATACAATATTACTACACATAAGACCCGTTAGCTTACTTACTTATTGTTGTCATTGCAATCATAAGTTGATGTAGGTCCTACACCCTTTTCCGTTTTCATACCGTTTCTTGCTTTATTATTTGTGGGCTAATGTTCTATTGTATCGGCTGAAATCGTAATCTAAGCTTCTAAAGAATCGCACGGGGGTTCTTGGTAGCATTGGTGTAGCCCCACGAGAAGGACCGTCCCTTTACACTCCGACTGGGATCACTCATAGGATTTACGCAAAATAAGCGATCAGAAATTTTTTAAAAGAGTGATTGTAAGCAGAAGGGATATACGCTACACAGTTGTATTAGAGCTATTGATCACTCGATAATAATAATAATAATAATAATCGTAATTAAAGTATCTGAAACATGCATCAGAGCAGCTCAACGTCTATTTCCAATATTGATCAATAGTTTGACGACCGAGGCTCTGCCTTTTATAACTTTCGGCTTTTCGCCGAAATTAGGAAATTAGGATGAAATTAGGAAACAAAATTATCAGGGGCGGAGTATACGAGGGGCTCGTGCCCCTATAGATCCGCCCCTGATCTAGGCATACAGTTTTAGAGAGAAATTCGACCTTACCTTTCTCAATAAA
Organism: Metaphire vulgaris; assembly: GCA_018105865.1. NCBI lineage: Eukaryota > Metazoa > Annelida > Clitellata > Crassiclitellata > Megascolecidae > Metaphire > Metaphire vulgaris. The sequence continues at coordinate 20,552,636 of CM030833.1, forward strand.
ATATCGACTGGGAAGAAATGCAATAATTATTTACAAAACGAAAGTGCATCTAATACCATATTGGTTTTAAGCGCTGGCATGACATCGAAACGTTATAGGCCTAGTTCATAGGCATAATGATGGGCTCTATAGGACCTCGTCTCAATTCCGATAGCGCCAGTGGCGGTTCCACCACGTTGATGCCTGGAAATGCATCCACCCATCGGGGTTTTCCGGATGACCTTTTTGTTTTCCGGATGACCTTTTTTGCTTGTCAACCGATTTTCCGGTGAGTTTTTGAAAAATTTAGTGAAAATACTGCGAATTCTTTTTTGCTTGTCGGACTTTTTGGCAAGGTATATTAATATATTTTGTGGGCAAAACACTAACAATGACCTCTTTTCTCTCTTTGTTGAGTGTCACAAGCTCTTCGATCCGTCTATGATCAAGAGCGCACATATAAGGTCGAGAAATCAAATACAAATCGATGGACGACTTCAGAATGCAGTGAAACAGCGAGATTCTGTCATGAAATTCCCGAAAAACGTATACGAAGTTAACGACAACGGTTGCATAATTACTGTTTTTCGAATTCAATTCAAAGGCACTGTATTACAAATGATAGTACTCACGAAGTCTATTATATTACGTCTATGGGATATGGTTGAAGCATTAAGTCTTAGCGTACAGTAAGCCTACACTTGTTTTCTGGTATAAATACACTTGTTTTCTGGTATAAATTCAATTTCCTTTTCTATCGAAACGTAGTCAGTTGCTATTTTTCCGAAAAAGTTATCAATATTCTCGGACAATAATAATTATCATCAGATGATTCATTCAGCGTTTTGTCCGATCTGTAAGGTCAGAACCCCGTCAGTTCGGCAAAAGTAGTGTCCAGATCAATGCTGATCAGTTTGTATTTGTCCTTCTCAACAGCCACATCCTCTGTATAACGTCACAAACAGAAAGACACGTTACAAGGTTTCATTGCTCTCATCAATCAAACAATATTCTCAATTTGAGGCAAACAAACAGCAATTCAGAGTATCTTCATCAGCCCCAACGAAACAAAGACGTTCAGTTGAATGAAAGTACACGTATCTTAGCTCACAATTAATAACATTACCAGTTTCATCGCTTAGAAGAAAGACAGACAGCCAGCCAGACAGACAGACAGACAGACAAACTGCATGAGACTGAGAGACAGACAGGCAGAAATACATAGAATATATATATATATACACTATATATATATATATATATATATATATATATATATATATATATAGAGAGAGAGAGAGAGAGAGAGAGAGAGAGAGAGAGAGAGAGAGAGAGAGAGAGAAAGAGAGAGAGATGATGGATGAGGAGAGAGGGAAGAATGGAGAGAGTAAATTAATTCACCATAATCTTTTTCTACATTCACTTATACAACTAACCTTCGAGACGATCGACTTCCTTCTGAAGCTTGTTGACCATAGTTTCCGCTTCTGTGGCACGATTTTCCGCCTGCAAAAGAAATAACGGCATAGTATAGGCCTACAGCAGTGCAAATGTGCGATTGGCTGCATAAGTATCTCGTCAGTGCCTCAGATTCGAAAGTCAAACCAATGATAGGAAAGAGCCAGACAAGTGGGGAGGGAGGGAGGGAGGGAGGGCGGGGAGAATTTCCAACTGTTTCATAATGTTAAATGAGTTAGTAAAATAAACTAATGACCGAAAGAGACTTCGCCTTACCATGTACAGAGTGGACCAGTGGGGACGAGGTCAGTGAGCAGTTATTAGCGAATTCTCCCTTCTCCTCCCACACCTCCTCCTCTTGCGCCCTCCTTCTTCTCCCCTTCCTCCCCTTTCCATCCTCTCCCTCCTGCTCCTCACAATGTAATCTGTGGCTGTCAAATTGTAAGCGATGGAAAATTAATTTAATTCATCCGACAGCAATTACATTACAGTTAGCGTAATCAACATCAGAACGAGGCTCTTACGCCGTTTAGCCTCGCAGTCAAATCCCTTATCTGCTCTTCGTAGAGTTCTTCTCTCTGCGCCGCCTTAAAAACAAATATATTACACGTAAGTAATTATAACTATTGGTTAAATATACTGGATATGCTGTGTTAGGGATATCATTTGAACTTATCTCTCATCTATCTGAACTTATCCTCATAGAGAGGATATCATTTGAACTTATCTGTCATAATTAGCTCTCTCTCTCTCCCTCCTCCCTCCCTCCCTCCCTCCCTCCCTCCCTCCCTCCCTCCCCCTCCCTCCCTCCCTCCCTCCCCCCTCCCTCCCCCCCTCCCTCCCTCCCCCCTCCCTCCCTCCCTCCCTCCCCTGCCTCCTCCTGCCTCTCTGCCTCTCTGCCTCTCTGCCTCCCTGCCTCCCTGCCTCTCTGCCTCCCTGCCTCCCTGCCTCCCTGCCTCCCTGCCTCCCTGCCTCCCTGCCTCCCCTCCCTCCCCCCTCCTCCTCCCCTGCCTGCCTCCCTCCCCTCCATCTCCATCCTCCTCCCTCCCCTCCTCCTCCTCCCTCCTCCCTCCCTCCCCCTCCCCTCCTCCCTCCCCCCTCCCTCCCTCTGTCTGTCTGTCTCTGTCTGTCTGTCTCTCTGTCTGTCTCTCTGTCTGTCTCTCTGTCTGTCTCTCTCTCTGTCTCTCTGTCTCTCTCTCTCTCTCTCTCTCTCTCTCTCTCTCTCTCTCTCTGCATTAGTCCAATAGATTATAGTATAGTGGATAGCGTTTTAACTAACTGAGATTATGTAGCGCCAGTACCACTTCAATAGTATTCCTAATATTCGTGGGTGGTCCTTTTCCATTCGCCTTCTTCTTCTACCCCTCCATAACCAATGCTTCATATGAATCATATTCTGTGTGTGGTCTTAAACTGAGCTCGCCTGCATGTAGCCTGTCGACTGCCTGACTACAGTCAGAGCTAGCCTTGTAGCACGATGTAAGTTAGTATTAAATATACGGAGTTAACGATTGCTCGGGTCAGACGGCCGATGACATTAAAACGATCAACATCTCAAGAAGGTCTTGTACATATAATAATGATAGGTCGATAGTGCTTGCCACTATAAATGGTGGTCGAACCGGATTTTTATTTTAAGTTTTCGTACGTACGAACAGTTCTTAACTAGCGATCCGCCTCTCGGTTAAAAAGTGTTACATATGTCGAATCCGGACAGTCTTATAACAAGTCATTGTCAGCTTCGGAGCGGGAAAGTGATTAGTCAAGGAAATTCTACATCTGGAGAAGTAAGCATTTCAATCCACACAGAATCGTTGAGACAGGATTCTCTGCCTATAACATCGACAGAAACCTGTATCCACGCGGAGCACCAAACGATTCCATCGCAGCGACAACCGATCCATGAACAAGACATTACAAGCGACTATCACTTCGACTTAACAGACTTCGATCTTCAGAATACTCTTCATTCGTTTGAGATGGCAGAAAACTCAAATTCGCTTCTGCCGAGCCCTTTTTACGGTAAACCGAACGAAGACATTATCGAGTTTATTAATAATTTTGAACTGTGGGCTACATTTAGACACGCCGACCGAGATGCTAAACGAAGCGCTCTTCCTTTGCTGCTGAAGGAAGGGGCGTCCTCGTGGTACCATACGCAAAGTGACCGAACCAAAGAGTCGTACAGTGCGCTTCGGGACGCCCTGGTAGAGCGGTATGGACCACAGGCAGCACATGCCTGGAAATCGACAGCGGATCTCTGGTCGCTAAAGCAAAATTTCAGTCAGTCTATTGATGATTTTATCACGACTGTCATCAAAGCAGGGCAGAAAATCGGAGTCGAACCGAATCAACTGTTCCTTATCGCGCTCAACGGACTCAGACCAGCAATCCGTCAGCATGTGATACAGCATAAGCTCGAATCGCTGGAGGACCTCCGCCACTGGGGACGATTGACGGAGTTGTCTCTACGTGACAGCGCCTTGGAGGAAGCGCCACTCGAGGCAACGGCTCGTGAACTTTCCGAGCTGAAAGAGGAAATTAAGAAGCTTCGAATCAGTTCCGCTCAACCCGTGCCGCGCTCGTCGTCTCCGTCTCTCGACGCTTTCGTTCCACAAAGAAGCGTTCAATTCCAGGAAGTCAACCAGCTGCGTTCGTCTTCACAGCCCTCGGTTCCGCCACGACGTTTTCAATCCAATCAGTGGCGTGGTACGAATCGACGCTTTCAGCAGAGGGAGACGATCCAGGAAACAACTCCACCTCCTCAACGATGCTCGAATTGTGGTGGTAAGCACTCTCGCCACTTTTATTGCCCAGCGAGGGACAAGATCTGCTTCAATTGTTCCCGCAGGGGTCATCTTCAATCCGTTTGCCGTTCCGTTCGCTTTCCAAGGTCATCAGCTTCCCAATAGGACAGATTTCCTGCTCATTTAGCTGAGATGGGCAGGGTGAAAGCAGATTTAATTTCAGCGACTCTTGGTCAAAATGTCATTTACGTTTATATTGCAAAATTGAGAATTTTAGCTCTGGTGGACACAGGCGCCTATTGTACAATCTTATCAGACAAAATTTTAACAAAATTGGGCCTACCGATAGCTAAATTGGGAGAAGAAGAATTTCAGCAATTACGTCTGGCAGATGGAAAACCAGTTGATTTGTTGGGGAAAGCAGATGTTACAATAAAGATCAATGGCTTAGCCATCCCATTTCAATGTCGGGTTCTTCCAAACATGGCCTATGATTTAATTTTGGGTCTAGACTTTCTGGAGGCCACAAGAGCTAAAATTGATTTCGAAGAACGTGTCGTTACATTTTATGACAACATGACCGCGACTACTATGACATCATTTGAGAAAAAACCTTATGTTTTATATCCAAAACGACCGACAGTTGTTCCTCCACATTCAGAGATTTTAATACCAATGTCTGTGCCTAAAGCTGTTAATTCTCATTTGTGCTTATTAGAACCACTTAAGCCTCAGAGAAGCCAGAAATTTTTATGCGCTCGTAGCGTAGTTGTGGCAAATTCTGACAGCACAATTTGTCGAGTTTTGAATCCTACAGATCAAGTCTTATGGCTTTCTAAGCGAAGACCTTTAGTGTCAGCAGAACGTGTTTTGATTGATAATATTTTCGATGAGCCGTTACCGCAGTCGTCTGATAATAGTCTGTCGAATGTTTCTGTTTCTTCTCCTCACCCTTCTTCTCTTCCCTCTCCTTCTACTTCTAACCACGCTCTCATTTCTGGCTTATTGCCTCCGTTTGATAATTCTAACGAAAGTTTAGATATAAACTCTGATTCAGTTACCTTAGAGAGTCTAGGTATTAATTGTCATTCAGATTCGCTTACAGCTCAGCAAAATCAGAAATTAAGAGATTTATTGCAACGCAACATAACTGTTTTTGCCAAATCCTTAGCTGATTTGTCTGGCTCAAATCTCGCTCCTCATACTATTTACACTAAGACTGAAGTGCCAATCAGACAACGCTGCTATAGACATTCAGCTGAGGCAAAGAAGGAAATGGATAGACAAGTTTCAGAGATGCTGAAAGCAAAAATAGTAGAGCCTTCAACTTCTATGTGGTCTTCTCCTGTTGTCCTAGTGAAAAAGAAATCTGGAGAGATTCGCATGTGTTGTGATTTCCGTGCTTTAAATAAAATCACGTGGCCTATCCATTTTCCTCTGCCTACGCTCAATGACGTTTTTGACGCAATGGCTGATGCAAAAGCTACATTTTTTTCTAGTTTAGATCTTAAGCAGGGATATTTGCAAATATCATTAGACCCTGCCACCAAGGAAAAGACAAGTTTTTCCACTCATTCAGGCAATTTCAATTTTTTGAGACTTCCGTTTGGATTAAAAAATTCACCCGCCGCCTTTAACTCGTTACTCGCGCATGTCTTCAAAGGGTTAACATTTAAATCAGTTCTTTGTTACATTGACGATATTTTAGTTTATAGTAGAGATTTTGACACTCATTTGCAGCATCTTCAAGAAGTGTTTGATAGATTGTCGGCTGCGCGATTGAAACTGCACCCAAAGAAATGTTCTTTTGCGCTGCAGAAAGTTTTGTATCTAGGTCATTATTTATCAGCGCAAGGAATGGAGGTAGATCGTTCTAAGGTTGAGATTGTTGAGCAATACCCAAGACCAAAAAACCAGAAGGAGCTCCGTTCATTTATCGGCTTCGTAGGATTCTACAGACGTTTTATCCGAAAATTTTGTCATCTTGCAAATCCTTTACATCAACTTTTAAGAAAGGATGTGGAATTTCTTTGGGATGACGTAGCTGAAAAATCTTTCAATGCGCTCAAATCTGCATTATGTAATGCACCAGTTTTGAGTTACCCAGATTTCTCTCGTCCTTTTAAAATTCAATGTGACGCATCAATTCTAGGCATATCTTATATTTTGGCCCAGGAAGACAGTTCTGGCAAAGAACACCCTATATGCTATGGTGGTCGTTCTTTGACTCCAGCTGAGAGAAATTACAGTATAACTCATTTAGAGGCCTTAGCTCTGGTCTCAGCGGTTAAGGAATTCCATTGTTACATAGCAAATTCTTATTTTGTCGTCTATAGTGATCACCTGTGTCTCAAATTTTTACAGTCTCTTAAAACTTCAACGACAGGTAGATTACTTCGTTGGTCTCTTTTGCTTCAACCTTATCATTTTGATATTGAATATAAGGCTGGCAAAAAGAACACGAATGTTGATGCACTATCAAGGTTATCTCAATATCCCGCGGCTAAGATTGATTCGACAGATGAAGATACGATATTAGCACCGTTGGCACCGCCTAGTGAAAATTTAGAGCCTATTCCTGACGTGAATGTAATTTTAGAATCAGAGTTGGTTGAACCGCCAGCTAATTTTTTCGATACCGCAGACATAGCTGAACAGCAAAGACTTTGTCCTGAAGTCTCCACAATTATTAAATATATGGAGCAAGGAATTTTACCTGATGATGATGTTGAGGCCCGTAAATTGATTTTTATGGCTAATGAATATACTTTGCATGATAATATACTGTATCATTATTACACGCCAAGATCTCGTAAGGCGAGTAAAGCTGTCATTTGTCAGTTGGTTATTCCTAAACATCTTCGGAATAAGCTGTTGCATGGTTATCATGAAGAAAACGCTCACCCTGGCTATCACCGAACTAATTTAAGTTTGCAAAGGCATTATTATTGGCCCAGAATGTACTTAGATGTGCAGAATCACGTAGCATCATGTGAGAGTTGTCAGCGTTGTAAGATTAGTTCTAAGAGACACACGTTAGAAAATTTACCAATCAAATCTGTCTTCGGTCGCTGGCATTGTGATATATTATCTTTAAAAAAGAGTAGAGAAGGCTACAGATATTTGCTTGTGTTTGTGGAAAGTTTAACGCGTTTTCCAGAGGCTTTTCCAATTAAAACTCAAACAGCGTCTACGATTGCAGATATTCTCTATAATCAAATTATCACTCGCTATGGAGCGATGACAGCACTGCTCTCAGACAGAGGTCCAAACCTACTTTCTAGTATTGTAGCTGAACTCTCTAGAAAATTTGGTATTAAACGTTTGCACACCTCAGGTTTCAGGCCGCAATGTAATTCACCAGTTGAACGCCTGAACAGGACAATTTCCTCTTCTCTTAGAATTCTGTGTAAAGATCCTGAGGATTGGCCAATGTATATTCCAACAATATTATTTTCTTTACGTGCAACAACATCGCCAAGACTTAATCATAGTCCTTTCTTTTTAATGCATGGTCATAACATGAGGCTTGGAATTGATTTGACTTTGCCAAGTCCCGACGAGGAAGCAGTCACACCGGATGAACATGCACTCAACATTGCCAAGAGATTATCTGAAGTCCACCAAGAGGCGAAAGATAGAACTAGATTAATGCAAGATTATAATAAGCTGGTGTATGATCGTAATGTTTCTGATTTTGATTTTCAGCCAGGACAGCGCGTTTGGCTTTTAACACCACAAGTAAAAAAAGGTTTATCTAAAAAGTTATCACTACGTTATAGTGGACCATACTACATAGCATCCAGAGTTGCCAAAAATACGTATTTGCTTAGAAGTAATCGGACAAACCGTTTGTTAAATCATCCCATTAATTCGGAAAGGCTCAAATTATATATTGATAGGCATGATTTTATGTCTCCGACTGATGATAATATTCCTAGCACTAGTTCTGATCCAGCGCCAAATGACTCTTCGGTCGAGATGCCAGATGCAGATAATAATCAGACTCCGTCGCAAAATAATACAGACACGACCTCTAGTGATTGGCATCCAGTAGATAAATTATTGGCTCAAAAACGCGTTGGTAAGGACTTATTCTACAAGGTTAAATGGACTGATTCGTCAAAATGCGAATGGATTCACGAGAATAACGTAACTGAGGCACTGAAAAGAGCTTTTTATGTTAATAAGACTAAAGCTGGTCTTAGGAGAAAGCGTAGGAAAGTTTATGGGTAGAAAGATAATGCGTATTGTAGGCATTAAGGTGAACACAACACTGCTAAAGTCACCACCACGCAAAGTATTTTCCGGCCGGACGATGGGCGAAAGTTAGAGTTTATCGAGTATACATCTCTTCAGAGGTCATAAGAGCGATCAAATTAAGACGCTTGATGAAGAGAGCATGATCATATTTTTCTGAGCGATTGCCGTCTCTAATAGTAAGGTAGACGAATAAGCAACCAGGTAGATGGTGGGAGACTTGTTTCAACAGCAGTTTGTTATTTTGAAGGAGTTTAGCTTTGAATATATATTTTATGCCTTAGTGTTCAGTTGTTGTCACTTTTCAATCGGAAAACAGCGAATTAAAGCTTGTCTATGGTGTTCATTTTAAACACACAGGTAGATTTTGGGTCGTAACTGATAAATATATATTCTCATTTTGATCTAAAACTTTCTACTGTGGAGATATTTGTGAGAATCTTGTTATTTAGTGTCCAGTTTCTATGAGCCAGTCACTTGCTAAGTCTTGTATAGACTCATTGCCATTTCATCTAGTTATTAATCGTTTACAATAGACCGCTTGTTTGCGAATTAGACAGAATTAAAACTGAGCATATTAATAAAATTGAATCATTCATTTCAGCTAGAACCATGACTAGTCAATTTTCTGGCACACCTCATCGTCATCTTTATCTAATGATCGTTGTTCTGATAATAATTGTTTTTACACGTGTCGGAAATTGTCGCGTACTTCCTCTGGCACTGCGACAGGAATCGCCTTTCTAATGTTGAGTCTCGCACAGATTAATTGATAGTGAGATTTTCTAATCCGGAAACACGTGGTTACCTCCCACAGGTACCTTCCATCGTCTCTTTAACGAAGACCAAATTGTTGCCAAGGATAATATTCACAAAGTTGCTCTAGATAATAATTTTTGTTCTATCATGCTATCTTTCCCTTGGGAAACTTTTCAGTTTGATGCCAGAAAACTTAGAAAATTAGAATCATGAGGATTTCCTGTTTTTCTTAGATTGGTCCCTTAATACGGACTGACAGCGGACTTACAATGGACTTGTTCAATTTTAGATTGCATATCATTTTAGATTATATTAATCGCAGCAAAGAATGCACAAGTTATGTTTATTTAGCTTTTATATTAAAGAATCTGCTTTGCTTTGTTTTTTTTGAACATTTTACGAACTGCTAATAAAATATTGCTTATTGTATATATCTATACGTTTACAAAGTTTAACAGAATTTATTGTCTTTTATCACTGCATTATTGCTTTTCTATTATAACTATCTTGATAATAATGTGTTGAGCTAAACTTATTATATATATGTCGATAACTACAAATCTTATTTCATGGACATCTAATATTTTTAGTAATGTTTTGCCTGTATTTAACATTATTGAGAAGCATTAACTTGCACTTAATTATTAATAGTTTAAAATCTAATATTCTTCAAAAGTCAGTTCATTGCTATAATAATGTTAGGCCTATAGTTCGTTTTCGCTTAAAAGACATTCATTTCGTGATTAATCGTCAAATGTAAAGACAGTAACAGTATTATCGCCATGAACATTGAACGTTGCATTAACAGTTTTATAGCATTTATATTCGCATACGGATGTTAAAAATTTCATTAGTTAGATTTTCCAATTATTTTCATAATTTTTAATCATTGATTTGTTGTAATAAGTTCTTATGAAGCATTCCGTACCTATACCCATTGGAAAATTCGTCCTTGCGAATTGATATTTAGTGATAGAAATTTGTCAAATGTGGGAAAATTTTGGGACTGTGGATTAGCAAAAATTTTATATCTACGGAGATATTCAGAATAATTTTGGGGTAATCGATAGTTGTTACCAGTATTTTACATTACAGGCGTAATGTCCATCTTTTCAACGACGGGGAATTATAGTGGATAGCGTTTTAACTAACTGAGATTATGTAGCGCCAGTACCACTTCAATAGTATTCCTAATATTCGTGGGTGGTCCTTTTCCATTCGCCTTCTTCTTCTACCCCTCCATAACCAATGCTTCATATGAATCATATTCTGTGTGTGGTCTTAAACTGAGCTCGCCTGCATGTAGCCTGTCGACTGCCTGACTACAGTCAGAGCTAGCCTTGTAGCACGATGTAAGTTAGTATTAAATATACGGAGTTAACGATTGCTCGGGTCAGACGGCCGATGACATTAAAACGATCAACATCTCAAGAAGGTCTTGTACATATAATAATGATAGGTCGATAGTGCTTGCCACTATAATAGAGTTTGGCAATCTTGTACAGTAACTTTGATTTCTTTAATTTCTTTCGTCATATGACCCTGTTTTGCACCCCTCTGGAAAAATTTCTGTGGACGCCCATGACTATAATGATTTATGATTTTGAAGGGTCTGCCACGACGAAGGCTTTAAAAGTTCGCCGTCGAGTAATATTTAGCCTTTAATATATAATTTAGGCAGGTTCAAGCAATTCTTAAGAAATAAAGCTATGCACTAGTATGCTGTAGTCTATCCTAGGCCTACAGATTCCTATATAATCGATATTTTGAAAGACACAAAATAATTATTTGCTCTTAAACTGACTTCCTGTTCTGAAATTTCCAAAGATTTCTTGTTGTTTCCAACAACTTTTAGTTCCTCTTCCAATTCCAGAATCTTCCTAAAGAATAATAGCGCACTTACAGTAATATTACTTTCGGCCGCCAAAAAGAGCCAACCGGATTGTCCGTTAGGATCTGAATATTTATAAGCTGCCGATCACAATCAGGGCGCGATTTGTAGGAGGAAGAGGGGATTTCCCCACCCCACTGCCCAACTGCATCCCCATACTGCTACATTCCCCCACCACTACATCCCCTCACTGCTACACTTCCCCAACAACTACATCCTCTCCAAGCTCGACATATTCCCCCTCACTGCTCCAGGTCACAAATCGCACCCTGATCACAATGTTTGTCAAGAAATTCAGGTGGAAGTTGGAAGTTATACTTTCCAATTTTCAGAAATCTGAGAATTTTCGCCAGTCTGACCAGGTACAATACAAATTTCGAGACCGACCAATTTCTAAGCCGATTAAAGAAACGCTACTACAGACTGCTGAGCAGGAATTCGATCTAAATTTTCTCTGCAAATATCGATCACAATATTCATAGTCACAAAGACTATTCCTGCTCCAGTTTACCAAACGACCATAGTCCCAGATTTGTTGTCATTTATGACAATATTAACTAAGCGCCAGTCAGGGCCGGATTAAGGTCCGAGTGGGCCTGGGGCTGAGAAAAAGGCCGTCGCCTATGCTGAAAATCTCTGACAAGCAAAGAAAGGTTATTTCCCTTCCAAAACGTGCTGACAAGCAAAAAAGGTTATCTCGAAAATCGGTGGGCTTATTTTCATGATGGGTCGGGGGGCTACAGCCCCCTCAGCCCCCGCCTTAATATGGCCCTGGAGCCAGTAGGCTATCGACTTACGCTTCTGCGGCTTCCAAACGAGCGTCGCCTCTTTCCAGGTCGACTTCGGTCACTGCCAACTTCCTCGCAGCCTACGCACACAAATGCACGCAATAAGCTATCAACAGACATATGCACGCACGTACGTACGCACACATGCACAGAAATTTCCCTAGTTAAAAATAAGCTGGTCCGTTGGGTAACTTGTATCTTATTAGACTAATTAAGCCTATATTCATTGACGTTGTTGCTTTTTGCACGAAGAAACAGAAAATTGCATCGCAATAATCCATCTTTTCACGGTATTTTCTTCTTTAACAAAATTTAAATTAATTTTATCGTCCATTTCAAACACATAGGCCTAGGTGTTCATCGGGGACGCCTCAGACCACAAACCGCAGTGCCTATCGACAGAGCAGACTGTAGCCGAGGAGGGTCGATTCAGTCCAAGTCAAAAACAAAAAAAATCAGTCAGGGCAACGTAGCTGCTTGAACTTCTTATAAATGGTACTGCCATCATTTACTGTATATCGTGTCATTTTATAATATTCGGACATGTTAACTAATTGAAGCAGTGGCGTAACCAGGGTTTTCCGAGGTGGTTATGGTTCTCATTATTCGCAACTTCGGAAAATTCTGATGACCAAAAAAGGTTAGTGATGATCCCCCCCATGATTTTAACAATACGGTAAACAGTAAAAACCATGACCAGCTAAAAAGGTCGTCAGCCATTATTTGCTTCGCTAAGTGTACTGTAGGTATATAAGCTCGTACAACTATATTGATACCCAATAAAAATTGTTGGTCGAACACCCAAAGGAGGGTTTCATCTCCAAAAATTCCTCATTGGCTACATGAGAACAGCCAAGAGGGTTTCACCCCCAAATCCCCTTGGCTACGCCACTGAATCGAATGTGATTATTCACACAAAATACTTCATGCTAATTAATTCATAGACTTGTTTCATATTACTATGTAGTCATACATCAATGCTGTCAAAATCTCACTAAGAGGAAATTCAAAATCGACTTATTTAAGCTCATTAGCGACCAACTGCACATATGGTGGCAAATTTCACGAAGGCTCATAAGGCTGAAAGTGGGCTGCGTGTCGGTTAACCGGACAGATATTTTGTCGATTGCTCACTGAGTGAAGTTCTAGTATCTACTCCCTCCCTATAGAAGCTAAAAGCGAACGACTAATCTATTAAGGCGCGCGCTTCTGCCTACGCTAAGTTGGCGAATCTGGGCAGATGATCCAGCAAAATGATCTCTGAACGCGTTGAGATTTAGTCCACTTTCCAATTTTACTGCCTACATGGCGGCTGAGCGTCAGCGGCGGTGGCTAATTGAATGACCCCAAAACGACCTCATAATGCCCGACAAACGCTACGAACTTCCTGATATACATTTAGACGTTAGAGTATGATGCTCTGCGTCGAATACTAAGAGCGCTGCATTTACAGTATGACCATCTGATTTATAGGCCTACAACTAAACGATGCCGTTGCTATTGTGGTAGCTACCTCTTCGTATTTCCGGTCTGACTCTTCTCCGAGTAGAATCGTTGCCTCCAACTCCTTCTCCAGTTGAGAGATGCGCTCTTCGTCTGTGAGATTCCGATTTTCCAGAACCTTCCTTCCTCTAAAATTAAAGAAGACATATCATTGCACCAAGACACGTAAAGTGCCGTGAAATTATGTAGGCCCATCTTAGGTCTGGCGTAAAAACTTCGGAATTTTCATTCGGGTTTGCCAAAACGAATTTGATATATATGCGAAGAGCAAATCTTGTGAAATAAAGCAGGAGAAAATAGCGCAAACTATTAAAGAATCAGCGAAATAGCAAAGTCGATCGTTGAAATGACAAATTGACATGCATTCTTCATAGCGGTACACAATATACAATAGACCGCTGATTATGATGATAACATGCAGAAATTATATATTTTAAATTTACCAACTGCTCCACTTAAAATTTCATTTGTATTTGGGAAGTATCCGAACGGAAGGAAGTATTGATTATTGATTTTCGAATTCTTTTCCTCGTAGAGTATATAATGTACACTGTAGGTGGATTTCAGCTGACGTACGACTGTCTACCTTTCGCTTTCATCTGCCGCTTTGATAGCTTCGTCCAGCTTCTCGCTGGCAGACTGCAGACGACTTTCGGTCAGTTCGAAGTCCTCTTCCAAGGACCTCACGCGCTTCGTCAACGACTGAACTTCACCCTCGGCCTAACAACACAAGTCAAGTACCAAGTACACACCAACTATACGCTACGCACAGAATACACTTTAAGAAAACTCCCACACGAACATCAGAATCGTTTTGGTGGCATTTTTTCCGATTTATATCCATTAAGATTAAGAATCAAAGGATTCATAAAAGAACATGTCATATCGCGATCTAGCTCTTATAAGTCAAACTGTACAGTGAGTCTAATAATAAGCAGTTACTGACTTACTGCGGTCCTTTCGAGAGCGCTATACGAAATTCATCGGATTTCACTTACTTACGACTGCGTTTTGCACACGCACACTGCATGCCGAGCGAATATTGTCATGGACGTTATCATGTTAGTAAAGAAACGAGAAACTACAAGGATAGCGCACGTCAAACTGTACATTTAAGGTTACACAGCCTCAGATTAAGACCGACAGCACAAATAAACAGAAGTGCATAATTATATTATTAAATAAACAGCAAATATTTGGCGCAGAGGCAAGCAACCATTGCAACATTCGAATTAAAAAAATTGCCTTCTGAGTCACCAAAATCCCGGTCAGGACCAACTCTGTTTACCAGATAACGCTTGAAAATGTGCTTCCGCCGAGGTTGAACTGTGCAGTGTGCACAGCATCCCTTTTTCTCCGTGGGCGTAGCCAGGGGGTAGGTCGGAGGCTCGAGACCCCTATTCCGCCGGCTGGAATCAGTCGTGGGCTTTGCGAAAAAAGACCGAGGAATTTTTCAGGGGTGTTAGAACGATTGGAACAGAATCGAACAACGTTAATGGCTAATGTGCCAAGAATTCGTTTGACGACCTTTATTTTATTCCGAAACCCTGGCTACGACACCTCCTCTTTCACAGCTTCTTGGACCAGTAACTGGTTTTTGACAGGTGCAAAAGTCTAAACCCGAAGCTTCAGCTTTTTCCTTCTAGTCAGAAACATTATGTCTTAAGCATACGAATGGTAGTCTAATGGATATAAGCTTAAGTAAGCTTACAGAATGGCGTTATGTCACGTGAGATTTTTGCAAAGCCTGAAAATGCCACATGATTTTTGGAAGATAATTTTCAATTGTCCAATCAAATATAGGCCAAAGCCCATGCAGCTTAGTGCTAAGGAATGCTTAGTAGCAATCGATAACATCTGAGCAAAAAGTTGATTGATCGGTTGTTTGCTGTGCTATTAAAAAACGCCAAAGTGGTTTTGCAAAAACATGAGCCCTACACACGCCTACGCCTAGTACGGAAACATTAGTAGCCTACAGTATAGTATACTTGCGTGGTTTTAGGACATCTGATCCTTACCTGTAAAGAAAGTACTCACGTTTGACAGTTGCTTGTTGGTCGTTTCTAGCTTATCGGTGGCTTCCTGAAGCTGGGCTTTGGCCAGTTCTACGTCCGTTTGCAGCTGAACGATTCTTTTCTGCAGACTGTTGATTTCCTCCTCTTGCTACACAAAAAGAAAACAGACTTCAGGCCCAACTTATAACGCAACGAACTCTATAATATGAGTTTGTGACAGTAGCGTGCAGAGGGGGCCAGTGGAGCGGTGGCCCGGGCATCCACCAGATGGGGGGGGGGCATCCAAACTGAATCGCCGACCATTTTCATGCTTGTCGACACTTTTTCAAGGTCGCGGGGGGATCCAAATCGAAGTAGGCCTATCGCCACTAAATTCAATTTTAAATGTTAGGCCTAATTATTTACAATAACAAAAACTATGCAAAAGAAAATTGATGCATTTAAAATGTGGTGTTTCAGAAGGATGCTAAAAATCAGTTGGAAGGATAAAATAAGTAATGAAGACTTTTTGAAGAGAATGGAAAACAGAAAGACCCTGATGAAAGAGATTGCTAAAGGGAAAACACAGTATGCTGGACATTTAATGAGAGGATCATGCACACAGCAAGCTCTAAATGTCTTGGAAGGGAAATATGAAGTTTTAGAATTGAAAAAGTCTAATTACTTTATATATATATATATATATATATATATATATATATATATATATATATATATATATAATAAGTGAAAATTCGTTATCGGAATAACATGAAATTATATGAAAAACAGCAATGACAGATACAAAACATGCAAAACAGAACTGAATTGCATTAATAAACGTTACTAACTTAGTAATGAAGGCTTCTTCTATGAATGTATATTCCAAACCGCTACATAAAACATCTAATATTACTAATGTTTCTAAATAAGAACAATGATCATGGTGAAGGGTGCTGGTGGTGGTGATGGTGGGTACAAACAATTCGGAAGCTCTGAAAAACTAAGGGAGTTATTATAATATAGAGAGAGTTAATATTATATATATAATAATGAGGGGGAAGTCTTTATTATATATATAATAATGATGGGGGAGTCATTATTATATATATAATAATGAGGGGGAGTTATTATTATATGGGAGTCATTATAATATACTATACCGGCACCACACCATCTTGGCACGCCACTGGTTTGTGAACAAGCGAAGTGTCGCAAATGTAGATGCAAATTGCCAATAATTAATTACAAAAAATGTAACTGGCATGAATTTTACATCGTAATGTAATCTCTTGCAAATGTCTCTAGCGTTAGTTGAATTTGATTGCGTGCTAACAAACTTTTTCTACCAAATATTCCCGTCGTATTACTAATAGCGTCCTCGACATCCTCCTGTCCCAAAATCTATCGACCAAACAAAGGCAAACATTTACACGTGTTTTAAAAATTGCGTGGGCTTCGTTTGCAAACACGCAGACCTCAACGAAAGGCGCATATACGGAAATTCTTGGAATTTCTCTGCAGATTTTCCCAAAGATTTCGAGGCTCGAGCAACGGATATGACGAATCTGCGAGTCTAGGCCTACTATTATATGACATTAATGAACGGTCCGTCATTAATTCGATGTCTGTCAAAATTCTGCCACATCTGCGAGTAGATTAGATCAGCGTAATAGTTGAAATTATTAGGATCGCCCCTACCTTATCGTAGATGTTCTTCTGTTCCGTTAGTTTCTGTTCTAGTTGATCAGCTTTATCGAAAGCGTTCTCTTTCTCTATTTTCATCGCCTGCATCTTTTTCTTAATGGCGTCCATCGTATTTCCAGCCATTTTGTTTTAAAACACAGCGACCCGAGAACGATTCGAATCTGCTTTACTTTCAAGCAAACTGGCTCCTATAGTGCGATAAACAGACAGGCTGTTGGACGTCGCGGACCTCTAAATTCACAGGTTGCCGTTGGCTGTTAACGCGGCGTCGTCTGGAGCATACATTCGACGCCGTTGAGTTCTCCGAGGCATTGAAACTCAGCCGGACCTAGTGCAGGAGCCAACGGTAATAGGCTATAAAATAGTTCCAGGCTCCGTAGGAATCAAAAGTACGCGGATTAAAGGACGGAAATGGAGAGGGGGAGAGGCGAAGGGAAATGGAGCTGTAGGCCTAACTCACTCAGAGTCTCTCTTAAGGTTTAAAGAGCGTTGTAGCAAATTAGGGGCAGCTGCCAAACTGCTCTCGTGCAGTCCGTGCACGAAGCGATTCAATAGGACCAGTGGCGGCTCCACTTGGGGGATCCGGTGGCTGTGGTGCCCCCTATTGAATGTCTGGCCCCTAGTGATCCCCTGTTTAAACCCTATACTTACTACTACATACCTATTAACAAATGGTTGGCCCCCACGCTTAGAAGTTGTCACCCCAACGCTCCCCCCACTTGCCAAATCCTGGAGTCGCCAATGAATAGGACAGCATCAGCTGCATCACACAAAGATCTAACTATAACTGGCAGATGAAGAGAGTTAACGATTTTTGGATTGTACCGGTAAATACTC
The DNA here is from genome assembly GCA_018105865.1 of Metaphire vulgaris. Classification (NCBI taxonomy): domain Eukaryota; kingdom Metazoa; phylum Annelida; class Clitellata; order Crassiclitellata; family Megascolecidae; genus Metaphire; species Metaphire vulgaris. The sequence continues at coordinate 20,570,559 of CM030833.1, forward strand.
TCTTATCAAGTTCAATGCAGGTGCTTGGCTGAGCGACGTGTTGGTTCGTGCAATAAAGTGAAATCGCGCATATTAACAGTATTTCTTTCATAATGCAATCAACGTGCAGTAAACAGATTTATTTTAGAAGGTGCAAAGACTGTCAGGATATCACTTATAGCCAGTGGCGGCTCCACCGGGTGGGGGGCCAGGAGGGCGTGCCCCCTATTGAGTGCCAGGCCCCCCAGTGGCCCCCCCAGTTGGGACCCTATACTTAATGCTACATACATTAAACAACAAATGGTTGGCCCTATGATTAGAAGTTGCCACCCCAACGGCCCCCCACTTGCCAAATCCTAGAGCCGCCACTGCTTATAGCTCGTGCTTGTGTCGTGCAGCAGTTCCCTCTCTCAGCGTGAAGTCTCTTTCCCGGCTGATGTTAGCGTGGAACAAAATAATTTTTTAGATATCAAACGAAAAGCCTCCAGTGACTGTTGAATTACTGTCTAAAACGGCAATGGGGCGAGCCCATGGGCGCCCTCACATTGGGGCAAGAGGGGGCACTTGCCCCTCCTGCCCTTCTTGCCCCTCCTGGAAAATAAAAATGCCAATATTTTCCATTGAAATTTGAAAACCTTGCTAAAATATTAACCGTGACCTAAGATGTGCTAAGATGTGTTTTGCCCTCTTGGAAAAATTTATGTGGGCGCCCATGGGCGAGCCATATTAGAGGTCAAAACGACAGACTTAATTATGAAGCAAAATACAGTAGAACTTCGTCGTTATAACGCACTTATCAGGTCTGTAAACTCTAGTACGTTATATCCGAGGTACAGTACGTTATGTCCAATACCCTCAAATACGGTAGCGCATCAAACGGGACTGTACATTGCGGTACGTTATATATATATATATATATATATATATATATATATATATACATAATCGGGTATACGTTATAACCGAGTCCATTATAACGAAGATTCTCTAGTGTAGTGTATTCAGATCAGAGACAGATACACCGACGTAACTCAGAAAATGTCAAAATAAATATTAAAGCTAACATGTTGTCAAGCACGGTTTATCGAAAAATCTAAAACTGAAGCGGGTCAGAATTTAAAAGTTCCTATATAGGCTGCGTCACTGTCTCGCCCAAAAAAACTACAACAGACTAGGGGCGTAGCGACGGGGGTATATCGGTATATATACCCCCCAAAATCGGTCTACCTTAAAGTTTTTATGTTATTTATATGTGGTTATATGTGGTTATATGTAGTTTATATGCCATATATGGTTTATAGTTAAGGTTTATACCCCCCCCCAATATTTATACCCTCCCAAATCAAATTCCTGGCTACGCCCCTGCAGAAGACATTTCTGCGCAAGTATGATCACTGTGCAGTTCTTGCTTAAATCTCATTCGTAATCCTTGTCCTTGCTGTGCCTAACTGAAATAAACACGCGAGCGCCAGTAAAGCTGCAATGAACCTGATCCTGTGCAAACGTCGATTGCATACGGATTTCTCTGAAGTTGTCCAGCTTTTAAAAGATTCTGCTTATGTTCGCTAATTAAACTGTCATTTGTTGACTGCACCAGCAATCACATGTCGTGCAAAATTATCTTTGGCCAATTCTTTTCGATTCAGAACTTATCAACTGTCAATTACGGCTTTGCTATCAAATGCTATTTTCAGCCCGACAAGCCCAGTGCGTTCAGTAGCGCACAGAGAGTGGCGGACGCCCGGGGCCAAGGCGATTTAAACAATGGTTGACGAGCAAAAAGGTCGTCGAGTCAATTTTGGCGCCCCCATCTGTCGGCCCCCGGGGCCACCGTGGAGCCTCACAAATAAAAGAATTTAACAGAACAGGGTAGGCCTATACAGAAGTTGAATCTAAACAGTTCTCCAGCCATCAGAGTGATCAGACTCTCTCCCTCCCTCTCTCTGTCTCTTCTAGACTCTTAGACTCTAGATAAAGTCCGTGGCTCAGCAGCTGACAATCGTACTCCATCATTCGATGGAGAAGCTATAAAACTAGGAACGCCGATAAGATTACATCGCCCGCACTGTTAAAGCTGTCGAATGCTTGGAATTGTGCAAGGCATACCGACCGACTGGACTTACAACGGGTTAGCGAATATGCAACGGTGCGCTTAACGGAGACACTGTCTGATACTCTACACTATACAGCTGTACAGAGAGGCACAGCTGAATACCACATGCTACAGCTTCATTCCACTACACTACAGTATAATGTAGGTTCATGCATGCGTGCGTCAAACGTTCATGTTCGCATATTGACTGCGTGCTTAATATAAGAAATGCTGCTACTGTTGCTTCAAAGGTGTTAGCACAGTTAGCATCTTTTCCAAAGTTACCGAAAGACAAATGCGGAATTCCTAAAGTCACGGCCTTCCGTGCAATGAACAAGGCAAACCGTGATTTTTCAAAAAAACCCTTCAAGTTACCTTATCCAATAATGAAAATAATCAAGAATTGCCAACTTATAAACCACATAATGTGGCGTAGCCATTGCTTACTGGCTACTGCAGTACTTCCCAAACTGTTTTTCCAGCCACGGTACACTATCCAAGAAACATACAGTCAACGGCACACTGCAGCCGAAATGCGCACATTTAATTTTTAAATGATGCATTGTATAGGCCTACTAGTACTGTATACAGTATTATGCTTTAGTCTAGTATAAAGTGTCAGTGGCGTAGCCAGGGGGTTGGGGGTTAAACTCCTCTTGACTGCCGAAAACAAAATATTGTTAATGAGTTTAAGAGCAATTTTAATTTTTTGACGCGATTTTGGGGATCAAAACCCCTTGGCCATAGAATGTAATGGTTTAGGAGGTGAGGACTAGAGATGGGAAAGAACCCGAACCAGTTCTTAAAGAACCGAACCCGAACCCTACTTTTTGAAGAACCCGAACCGAACCGAACTCAAAACTTCAAGGTAAACAAAGAACCCGAACCCGAACCGAACCCGCGTTGGCTAGAACCCGAACCCGAACTAGAACCCAAAGTCTTGGGTTCTTTCCCATTTAAGTCAAATTAAAATTTTATTTGACTCTTTGTAGCTATCAATTGCATGTCCATTGTCCACTGTTTTAAATGTAATCACTTCACTTCAGTTACAAGTTATATGAATTGCAGCTTACAGGTACTATTACAGCCTAAATGTTAACAACCCAGCTGCTATTAAATGCAACGATGTACAATTTTTATAACACAAAATTTGATAAAATTAAGTTACTAAGAAGTTAGTAAGAACTCGAACCGAACCCGAACACTACTTTTTGAAGAACCCGAACCGAACCGAACTCAAAACTTCAAGGTAAACAAAGAACCCGAACCCGAACCGAACCCACCTTTGCAAGAACCCGAACCCGAACTAGAACCCAAAGTCTTGGGTTCTTTCCCATCTCTAGTGAGGACCGTTTTTGCTTGTCGGGAAAAATAGAGATTATAAGTTTATAACGTTTTTTCGCTTGTAAAGATTTTTCCAAAGTTGGTCACGGTCAAAACCAAAAACCAAAACCCCCTTCCGGAAATCATGGTTACGCCAATGTACAGTATAATATTGACTACCTACCTTTCTTCAGAAGTACATATTTTCTTTGCAATCTGTATCACTATTTCATGCTTAACTTCACTGAAGAGATATAATTCAACTTATAATTAGCAATTAATACAGCACCATTATTATTTTACTATTCTCCCACATTTTACCATGGCAGCGACGCAGTGTTTATTCTAGCCACCTTGACATTAGGGAGATTTTGAAATGTTTGGGGGACAAGGTCTGAGTCTCCACCCTTTTTTTGGGGGGGGGATTTCCACCCTCCCAGCCAACATATAATTTTTTGGGGGGATTTTAAAACTTGGGGATCTCCCAGAGAAGGCCTAGAATAAACACTGGCAGTGACGGTACACTTCCACCGTTACTGCGGCACAGTTGTGTGCCGCAACACACAGGTTGGGAAGCACCGGCTTGCTGAATGCGGAACAGTATCACTTAGGCCTACTAGGAGGTTTAAGTCGTGAGCTCCCAAACGGGATCTTTCCAGCAGCAAATAGGCCTGTTAGGGCAATAGATTGAAATCTTGAGCTGTAAAGCATTTTTGAAGACTATAACAGTTAATGACCACTTACTGTACAGTACATGTGTGGGCCTATTTTTAGTTGTCACAAGCCCAACGATAATAGGCCCTAAATAGGTAACACACCTATAGGCCTATATTAAGACGTATCCGTTGGTTCTATCACTTTGCTATCTGAATAAAATGTCGTGGACGTCTCTTATGAAATCGTGCCGATTGCAACGGGTTGTCTTTATTAAATGAGTCGTCTTTCACTACTGTATACAGTATATATGATCTAGTTCGGCTTTAGGTGTAGGCCTAATTCGTTAGTTCTTGGGACTGAACCTCAATCAAGCTATCTATGTCGTCGGCCGACATGTCTTCGGTTATAATAACATTTTTTAAAATGAGAAATAGACAGTTTCAATTTTACAGTACTGCACCACTGAACAACAGGGTGTAGCAGCGGGGGGAGGTATATCGGTATATATACTCCCCAAAATCAAACTACTATTAAAATGTTATTGTGATTTTTAAGACTTTCAAAGTTTGTAAAGATTCATACCCTCCCCCAGTCACGTTATACCCCGAAATCAAATTTCTGGCTACTCCCCTGTTGAACAATAGGCCTACAGTTTAGATTGATTATCCGAGTCTGAATTCAACTATAGGCCCTATATGAATATGAGGCCCGTTATGTAAGAGTGTGGCACAAGACGAAAGCGAAAATAGTCTAAAAGTCTTTGAGCAGAGTTAGAAGATGACTTCTGCTATTGCATAGGCCTACCATAAAATAGTAACAAGTGTGGTACAAAATACCGAAGTGTGAATTGTAGCCTACTATAGAACAGCGTAAAACTGTCGAATGAACTTATTAACAGTTTTCTACTCTGTGTTCAACTCTCCTATATTCCTTATTCAAAAACTTTTATTGTAGGATCGTTGCCCGCGGCTCTTAACTACCCAAATAACGTATTGTAAACTAACGTGGAAGGAAATGAAAGTTGTTTGCTTGGCAGTTGATATGGCGTCGTTTCTAATCATATAAGATTCTCCCAACCATCGTATACGGTGTTTATAAACATCGTTAAATTTCCTTGCGACTTTAAAGGGCCACGGATTTCTCTGACACGGGGCGTTTGTTTCCCGTCTCGGCAGCCACTGGTAGTAAGTCCGCCGTCTCAACAGAGCCTCCTTATCTCAAATTCCAGTTCCTGCGTGGGCTGCTGGCGAATGCGCCACAATTGCAGGGGCCGCGCGCTGCTTTCTAGGGCAGATTGCGACCGATTCTCGAACAATCTGTGAACTGCCAGAGTCAACTTTCAAGTTGTTTAATTCGTCCGGACTGCGTATCGTGCCTTTAGAAACGTTTTTAAGCCGTGGCTTTTGATTAATCAAGCCTATGCGCAACTCTGTACCGTAGTCTGCACATTCCGTGCATCGGTTCTTATCTGCACAATAGGCTACACAATGAGTCTCTATAGGCCTACATGTAGGTGCTTTTTTATCTTTAATTAAACAGTATTCATTCTTTGTCATACGAAGTTCACCAACACTGTACCTCTGCTTGTTTTGGTTACGTTTGACTCACTCTTTTCATCTTTCCAAAAATTAATAGGCCTATTATTGTCGCAGGTTTAGGCCTACATCTGGATTTCTATTAGACTAATGGTCTGCGATCCTTAATCCCAACTGTATAAGCCCTACCGAACGACATCGTATACTATATATATATATTTTTTCATAAGACCCTCGGGCATTAAGTACCGAGGGCATATATATATATATATATATATATATATATATATATATATATATATATATATATATATATATATATATATATATATAATAATATAACAAAGGTTTAAAGTGGTTCAGTAGGGACTGCCCTGTGTGAGAACCACTGTTGTTCCCGTCCAATCTAATACCCTAGACTACTGAGGTTTATTTTGAACTCGTTTACAGTTGTAGCCATTACTATCCCCTCATCCAGTTCATTCCATCTGTCCACCACTCTTGCACTAAAAAAATGCTGTTTATGCCTCCCAACCCGTTTCTTGAACAGTTTCATTTTGTGTCCTCTGGTTCTATCATACTGCTTCAAATATATATATATATATACCAAGATTAATTAGATTTAGATATTAGACATTAGATATATCAAGTATATATATATATATATATACCATTTCGCTATGGGCTCAAAAGTGTAAACCGCTAAACAGATTGTAGGCTAAGCAGAACAGGATAAAGGTTCGGTAAGAGTCATTATCTTATTACGTGACTTTAATGAATACTGTTTCGCTCTTTATAACAAGACTGAGAGCAACAATCTTGTTGCAATATTACGCGTAACGACTGACATCAAATAGGGCCTAAACAAAAAGTAATCGCCATATGGCCGTAGGCGTACAGCATTGTGTTCAATACTTAACGATTTAAATTGTCAGCAGTGGCGTAGCCAAGAGGGGTTGAGGTTAAAACCCCATTGAGCGCCAACTGAAAAAACATTTTAATGTGTTTCCATGCATTTTAAATTTTCGAACGCGGTTTTGAGGGTCAACCCCCCTTGGGGCCGATGACCAACATTTTTAAGTGCCATAGGCGTGACGACCTGTTAAAGGAAAATTTTTAGAAGGAAAGACAGGATAGATACATAGGATGACCTTTTTTTGCTTGTCAAGATTTTTTGAAAGTTGGTTACGGTCAAAAGTCAAAACCAAACCCCCTTCCGGAAATCCTGGCTAAACCACTGATTGTCAGTCTATGAGTGGGATCGATTTCCAAAGATTCAATATTAGGGATAGTGTTAGCTTTAAAAATTTTCAACATTTGAAGACTTTTGAGAAATTGAGAACAACTTCACACACAGATATAACCTACCGTATTTTTAAAATTTCCCATCGCGTGCGGTTTTTGACACTGCCGTTCTCAAACCTTTTAGGGCAAGTAATCTGAAACTCGGCTTCTAGGCTGTTATGCATGCTATTACAATATGCACTATAGTCTATCGATAATACCATTCTTGTTGTTGTTGTTGTTGTTGTTGTTGTTCTTGTACTTCTTGTTCTTCTTGTTCTTCTTGTTCTTCTTGTTCTTCTTGTTCTTCTTGTTCTTCTTGTTGTTGTTGTTATTGTTCTTCTTCTTCTTCTTCTTCTTCTTCTTCTTCTTCTTCTTCTTCTTCTTCTTCTTCTTCTTCTTCTTCTTCTTCTTCTTCTTCTTCTTCTTCTTCTTCACCACAGGTACCATGCATAGCTGCGTCGGCGACCATGGACTTCCGCTTTTCAAGATCTCTGGTATTCCTCAGGAGTTCGATGTTGTTGACTATCTCCAGTCCATTTCTTAGTCTGTCTGTGTATTTTGATCTTTGTGTTCCTCTTGATCTGTTATCCTCCACCATGCTGGTCACTGCCAAGTTCTCTAGTCCATCTTTCATCATCAAGTGCCCGACAAATTTCATTTGCCTTAGCTTGATAGTAGTCATCAGTGTTTGTTCCTACTTCATTATCTGTAAAATGTCTTTGTTGGTTCTTTAACTTCTTTTATCCATCCACGGAACTTTTAACGTTCTCTTGTATAGAACCACATTTCTGCAGCCAGGGCCGGATTAAGGTCCGAGTCGGCCTGGGGCTGAGAAAAAAAGGCCGTCGCCTATACTGAACATCTTTGACAAGCAAAAAAGGTGATCTGCCTTCAAAATCGTGCTGACAAGCAAAAAAGGGTTATCTCGAAAATCGGTGGGCCTATTTTCATGATGGGCCGGGAGGCTACAGCCCCCTCAGCCCCCCGCCTTAATATGACCCTGTCTGCAGCTTCCAGTTTCTTGCATAGCTTTGATATGGTGCAGGCCAATGCTCCATGCAGTGGCGTAGCCCGGATTTCCGGAAGAGGGGCTGGTTTTTTGGTTTTGGCGGTAACCAACTTTCGAAAAATGTTGACAAGCCAAAAAAAGATGTTGCTTTTATGATTTTCTCTTTCAGCGCTGACAAGCAAAGAAAGGCCGTCAACTGCATTTCAACTACATCTATAACGCTTCGAAGTATTCGGTCGGCAGCCAGAGGATTTTAGCGCCTAAAACCACGTCCGAAAATAAAAAAATGTATTGAAACACATTTTAAAAAATTCGCAGACCAAGAAGGGGGTTAATTCCCAAACCTCCTTTGGCTACGCCACTGGCTCTATGTAGCAGAACTGACCATATACATGGGCGCCCGCACATTAGGGTAAGAAGGGGAATTTCCCCCTGGAAAATGCAAATACCAATGCTTCACAGCGAAATTTGAAAACCTTGCTAAAATATTAACCGCGACCATTGTGTCAAAATGTGTTTTGCCCCCTCTTGGAAAAATTTGTGTGGCGTAACCCCGTGACCAGTGTGTTTTGCGGATTTTGCCCCTCCTGGAAACATTTTTGTAGGTACCCATGACCATATATAGGCCTACACTTAAGTAATCCGAACTGTGTTTCCTTTGAAATTTTCTTGCTGGTCAGTATCTGTTTCATTTCCATGAAAGCAGATTTTGTCATGCCTATTCTTGTCTTGATGTCTTTGTCGCCTCTTCCATCGCTTATAATAGGCCTAATGCTTCCATAGTACTTGAACTGCATGTGCAGCTGTGATAGGCCTACTTGTTCTATTTCTCCTACGTTTAAGAGGGCCCTACATTATTAAAAGCTAAAAAAACTTATCAAAATTCAAAAATCTCGAAAATGCCCACCCTAGGGGAAGTGCCGCCCAGGGCGTTTGGCCCCACTGCCCCCTCGCTACGCCACTGCTGCTGCTGCTGCTGCTGCTGCTACTACTGCTACTGCTACTACTACCAGTGGCGGCTCTAGGATTTGGCAAGTGGGGGGCCGTTGGGGGGCAACTTCTAATCATGGGGGTCCAACTATTTGTTGTTTAATGTATGTATCATTAAGTATAGGGTCCCAACTGGGGGGGCCACTGGGGGGGCAGGCACTCAATAGGGGGGCACGGGCCCCCTCTGGCCCCCCGGTGGAGCCGCCACTGACTACTACTACTACTACTACTACTACTACTACTACTACTACTACTACTACTACTACTACTACTACTACTACTACTACTACTACTACTACTACTACTACTACTACTACTACTACTACTACTACTACTACTACTACTACTACTACTACGTGCAATTCTTTAATTGTTTAAAGGAAAATGAAACTATTGTAATTAAGCTATGAATAGACATCTGGGAAGTTTGTTTCCTCGTTGGTTATCTAAAATAGCTGGGTATTTTGTTTTCCGTAAGTGGACGTTGTACGTTGTTATTTGGCTTTCTCAATTTGAATCTTGAATTCTTTTATCTCTGTCGCATTTTATACTATTGAGCGAACAGCAGGAGTCAGTCAAAAACTCGCCTTATACTTGGAAGCTAACTGAATATTGGAATTAGTCGACTTCCTAATTATCGTTGAACATTACAGGCTTTTAAGAGCAGAGGATGACCGCGGGAGTTAGGGTCGTTCGAGGACCCGACTGGAAGTGGGGCGATCAAGATGGAAAATGCGTCGGTACCGTTGTCCGGCCCTTCCAGTCGGAGTCCTACAGTACGATTCAACCGGGAACTGTCATCGTTCAGTGGGACGGTGGCACCGTAGGCAACTACCGAACTGGAAAAGACGGGAAGTTCGATCTGAGAATACTAAATAGTGCGCCTTCAGGTATTTTTTGGCATATGAAGCCTCTCATACAACTTTCACGAATTTTTCTTATAAAATCAAATTAGATCGTTAACACTTTAATGGTTTAATTAAATTTTAAAAGTCGTCCCCATTCGGTTTAATTGATTTTTGGGAAAAGCATTCATATGAACTGTGAACATAAACGTTGTAAAGTTAGTACATCGCAGGCTTTAGATAGAAGCTAAAGAAATGAGGTTTGCACCGTTGTTTAGCATTTTTATTGGTCTTTCGAACCATCCATACAAAAAAAATTGGGGGTAGGGTCCACTCTACAGCCCAAAATCGGTCCCCTCCCCAAAATTTTTTTCAAAGCTCAATAGCAAAACGTTTTCAGCGGTGACCAACCTTTTGTGAGCGACAAAGTTATAGATGGGTGTAATTGGAACAGAATAGTTCAAAAATGTTGAAGATCGGACCCAAATTGGGGTAGTTATCACTTTTTGAACCCTAGAACTTATTGCTCCGAGAGAAAAAATTTTTTTTGCAAATTTTGCAACCTGAAATAAATTACATTTCAATATATTTCAGGCTATATAGAAGTTTAAAAAATGAGGTTTGCACTGTTGCTTAGCATTTTATTGTTCTTTCTAACCATCCATGCATAAAAATAAATTTTGGGGTAGGGTTCACTCTGCAGCCTAAAATCGGACCCCTCCCAAAAAAAATTTCAAAGCTCAATAGCACAAAATTTTCAGTGGTGACCCCCTTATGTGAGCGGCAAATTTGTAGAGGGGTGTAATTGGAACAGAATAGCTTAAAAAATTTGAAGATCGGACCACATTTGGGGTTGTTAGGATGCATTGAACCCTGGAAATGACACTTTTGCAAAGCCACAATCTGACCCTTTGTTGAATAAAACCTATTTTCCTAGCTTATACTGGTCACAATCGCTAAAAAAGAGCTACCATCTACCGAATGGATAACAACTATATCGCATTATTACATTAGAACGTTTATATACAACAAACCCTGTTGTGGAACAGACGCTGAAGTGGCGCGCCGTTATAAACGGCGCTGTCCTGGAAGAGGTTAAGGAGAAGTGGATGGAATATGACCAGGATGCAAAGCAGTGCTTCTCAAACGTTTTGATGCTGTGGACCAGTAAATGTTTTGGCAAAATGACCCAGTTTGAGGACTGATGTAAAGCCATTAGTCAGTATTAATGTTGTGATAGTAATAATTTTTATTTCCTGTTTACTGTTCTCCTGTTCTCTGAAAATTGTAAAATGCAAAATTTATACCTCTCATATTACTTAATATGGGGTTGACAAATGTATCAATTTTGTCAACTTTTTTTAAAAAGTTGACAGGTGCTGAGAACCATTTTGAAGGTGTTGGTTTTTTCTTTGTTTGTTTGGCTTATTTAGGGATCAAATTTCCAGGAATCAATTGTGATGAATGTGGGCAGAAGGGGATAATTGGAACACGTTGGAAATGTTCTGTTTGTGAAAATTTTGATCTTTGTGATGGATGCTATCATAGTGACAAACACAATATAAATCACAGATTCTTACGATATGACTGTCCTCAGAAAGTGTGAGTTTTAAGCCGATAGATTTATGCAGATATTTCATATTTTCCATATTCTGCTCATCTATTCAGCTGAAGTTTAAACGCATGAAGCATTTAGATAATCATAATACTGTATTTACTCTAATTATGAAGATGATGATGATGATGATGATGATGATGATGATGATGATGATGATGATGATGATGATGATGATGATGATAATAATAATAATAATAATAATAATAATAATAATAATAATAATAATAATAATAATAATAATTAGGGACTGGTTAGGGGTGGCATATCATACACCAACTGCTAGGATACCTAACAATTGAAAATACAGTATATCTGACAGTGGTCATTGTTCTAGATAACTACGAACAAACAGTGCAGTTTTCAGTTCTCATTTAAATATTCTAGTGTCTGCCCATAGTTACTGATGAAAAATTTGGGTCTTATATTTGCATTAAGTATTGAGCACAAACTTTTTTTTGTGTAGTTGATGTGGCACTTTTTTATATTTGAATCCAGGACTGGCCAACCCATGGCCGCCAGCTGCTAATTGGCAGCCCGCAGGTCAATTTCTAAATAAATCTTATTGGTCCTATTTATGCATACAATATTGAGTAACGAGTCAGACTTATAGTTCATTTGCTTAATTTAGTAAAATAGTAAATTACTTGAAAATTATGTTTAATTGTAACTGTTGCCAGTTACTATCGTTATATGACTGCCGTGACTGTTGAAAATACTGTTGAAAATAATGTGCAAAAGGCAACAGAAACACGCCGCCCTTCGCATGCAGATCAAAATTTATAACGGTCCACTTTTAGCAAAAGGTTGGCCATCCCTGTTTCAATCTCTGGCATCTGTCATGTTGTCTTGTTGATAGAAAATTAGCAGAATTGAAGTTTGACCACTCTGCTAATTTTTTTGTTTCATTGCAGAGACACGTAATAAGTACAGAGCAGAACTGTGTGCTGTGTACAAAGATATTTTGTGTCATTTGTGTTTTGCATTGATAATTATATGTTTTGGTGTTTCAGCTCTGAAGTTCCTTCAAGGGAAAATTCACCTAAGAGCGAAGTTTTAGGAATTTTTCCAGGTGCAACAGTTGTACGCAGAGTGGAAGATTGGCTCTATGGTCGTAATGACGGTGAAAACTGAATGCTAACTTTGTCACATTGTCCCTGTGTTCTTTGGTTGCCATTCTGCAGCAACTGGAATAACTTTTAGGCAGAGCTCCTTAGAACTTCACATTTATATACGTGCATTGGCATAAATTTTGATGAAAAATTGGGGGACCCAGCCCATTTGCCTTCTCCTTCCCTATGGTAGCCTCTTAAAAAATGGGGAGCTCAAGCCTAGCAGCCTCACAGAAGTTTATGCCTATGTATATTTGTAGTCAAATTGATTTCCATGTCTCTTTGCTGTCAAGGTGACTAGCCATGTCTGGACAGATAGCTTTCAAGTCTTTATATTTTATATTACTGTAAGCATCCTTCCATACATTTTGTCATCAGCCAAGTGAAATATTGTTTAAATAGCACTCCTACATAGTAAGTAATGAATATCTGAGAGTCAATTACATTTTTGGAACTAACAAAACTAAATGTATGGTTTCTGAAATTATGTGTGCTGAACTTCAAATGACTTATTAAGGATTAATCAATTTCCTGATAAATTAAGTGAATAAATTGAATTTCTGTGCATATGTACAATTATATAAATGTAAATAATGCAACAGAACCATGCTTGCCTAGTTAACTGCAACTCACCTACCTAAAAAGATGAATTGCTCATCAGCACTTAGAAGGAAAACAATCTGAAGCATTTTATTCAATAACAGACAAAAGAAGATTGTGCCAAGTTTTTTCATATTTTTAAATGAGAAATGAAACACATTGCAAGAGAGTCTAGGACAGTGGTTCCCAACCTTTTTTAGGCCATGCCCCACCAAAGTCGTTTTAAAATCCTTTTGTCCCCTCATGACACATGTCCAGAAGCAATCTCAGACATTGTATTGCCCGAATAACATGAAAGATATGAAAAACAGCAACGACAGATACAAAACATGCAAAACAGAACTGAATTTTCATTAATATATGTTACTCATTTAATAATGAAAGCTTCTTCTATGAATCTATATTCCATAAGTTCCTTAACACTTGTCATTTTAATTATCCTGTTCTAAAAATTCTAAACATTGAAATTGCCCAATTGCCCCTCTAAATAATGAAATTGTCCCCGGTGGGGACCACTGGTATAGGACTTTCTGATTTTTGCTGAGTGCTGAACAAATTTCTCGATTGACAAGTGTTGGTGCAATCAATGATTGCAGTCCAAGTGCACTTATTATATTGTTTCGTTCAACACTTTGTAAGCTTTAAAAGACTCATGAAGCATTTCCATTCCATTAGCAAGAGACAGTTGTTTTTTTAATTTTATGTAATTAATTTTCAAATTACTTTGTGCATAGGAGTTAAAGAATAAGCGAGCTTAACTGGCTATTACCGGTACTTCAATGAAAATGTCATATATTAATCTGATGTTTATGTTAACAGTTATATAGTGATATCATAATTTTTATACTTTATTTTATGGGAGGGGCTTTGGTAATGGGGACCTATTTGCAGAGAAGCTTTTCATAAGCTTCAAGCTTCAAGTTTCTCATTTCGTTGTCATTCAAAATATGAGACTACAAACTCCAATTGGCAGTGATGTTTGTTTTTGCTTAATTAATGCAATTTTGGTCAAAGCCTTCCTGTGTCATTTCTTTAGGTGGAGTAGGTGGTATGCCTGGAACAGTAATGGAAAATTCTTCTGCACAACTGTTAAGTGGTAGTCTTGGCAGTGTTACAGTGCTTTGGGAAAATGGTGAATTGGTGGAGCATAGCTGTGGAAACAATGGTGTTGTAGCCATAAAATGCATCACTCCGGCTGTTGGTTCAAGCTACTATGTAGATCACCTAGGAGTTCTTAGAGATGATTTCGTAGTCAGAGATCAGATCTCATCTGATGAAAAACCTCACAATGTTGTAGACTTGCAACTGGACTTTTCAGTCACCCGTAATGCTCGTCATCTTCATATTGATGGAGGTGAGTTCATCAGCACTGTTCTAATTTATTGAAAATAATATACCACTGTTTTGTTGCTGTTATTTTTTTTGGTGGGGGGGGGGGGCACCTTTCAGAGACTTGGCTAAGTCAATAGAGTCAATGGAAAATTTACAACTATACTGGATGTTTTCCAAAAATATTGAATTATAATGGAAAAATGAATGAAAAGCAAAGAAGATCATCAAGAAAAGTGTAAAATATTTGGAATATTCGAGAAAGTTGGACAGTGTTTATTTGATCTTCTTTGCCAATTTATAAGATGCATTTTTCATTTTTGCCAAATGTTTCAATTTTTTAATTATTATTTGAAGTTTTAAAATATTTGAAGAATTAATAGTATATAATGTATTCAATATAATATATACAATTTGTATTTGGGTGAATAGATCTGTTATTCTTCTTCAAACAAATGGCAACATATTTTTTGGTATCACCTTGGCATGACATTGCAATGTGGGAAATATAAAACTTATGTTAATTTGTACCTATATTGATTTGCCATTTCATATAGCTGTTTTTCTTTTGCAGTTCAGTTTGGCTTGCTAAATTTTTTAATAGATTTTATTTGATTAAATGCAGATTGATGATGCTTTCTTCTAAATATGATAAGTCTTGATCGATTATGCAAGGAAACACTATTCTATGGAACGCGTTACCTAGTTATGTAACAAGAGAGTCGAACCTGGAATTATTCGCAAGGAAAAAAAACGCTCCTGACTTTGGACTTCTTCCATGTTTTTTGCGCTATAGAAATTAACCTATTAACTAACTAACTAACTAACTTGCTACTGGTAGTTTTTGTTGGTTTGCTGCTGTTGATTTAGGAGATGAACCCATTTATTTTGCCCCATTCAGCGCAGGTGACAGGGTTCAGGTCAAATTGGATGTCGATGTCTTTCGTGCACTTCAAGATGGGCGTCACGGAGGATGGAATCCTGAAATGGAGCTGGTGGGTAGTGGAGATACTGCACTGGTTTTCACACAGGCTTACCCATCCTCCTTAGCAACTTTAAATCACATTATTATTATTACCATATTTTCATGCATATAAGACGCGGCCTATACGATTTTTTTACACAATTAGCCCCCTTGGTGCGTCTTATACTCGGGTGCGTCTTATCTAAATTTTTTGGAACACAACTAACTGGCATCTAAGTCATCATCAATAAATAAATCCAAAACTGCAAGTACATGCAAGTAGAAACGGTGGAGGGAGGGAAATCCTTCCAATTCAAGGCAATCTCTCTGACTGTCAGTATCTCTCTGTCTGTCTCTCTCACTCTCTCTGTCAGCAGTGACATTTCAGTGAATGAGGATTGTGATTAATCAGAATTCTGAATAGCTTCCACAATAGACAGTTAAGCAAATTATGTATAGACATTATATGATTGTCGATGACAGTGGAGGGAAGCCCTTCCAATTCAAGGTGATCTCTCTCTCTCTCTGTCTGTCTCTGTTTGTGTATCTCCCTCTGTCTGTCTGTCTGTCTTTCTCTCAGCAGGCAGCGGCATGAAATAGAAAGATGATTGTAATTGGTCTGATTACTGAATAAAGATTTAGTGTTAGATGATTAAATTGTTGATGTAGGTCTATTTTAACATTATGACAGTTGACAGAACCCCTTCCAATTTAAGGCAATTTCTCTCTCCTTCCCTCCCTCTTTTCTCCCTCCTCTCTTATCTCTTGCTCTCTACGGGCAGCCACATTTAGGTGAGATAGGATTGTAATTAACCAGGTAAGTGAATAGAGACTCAGTATTTGACTCTTTTGGTGTGTCTTATATATGGGTTCGTCTTATCTATAATTTTTTTTAACCCAAATCAAAACCCACGTCTTATGCGTGGGTGCGTCTTATACTCAGGTGCATCTTATATGCGCGAAAATATGGTATTAGTTGAGTAAAGCTGGAGTAAGGGAGGTCAAAGGGATTTGATCCCCAAGAGAAAATTTCTTAATAATTTGCTTTGTTTTAACTTAAAATTTTTAAAACACCTGCTAGATTAAGCATGTGAGCATGAGAATAGAAAAGTTTGAACTGGAATTTTCAGTTGAATTTCTTAAAATGGTAGTGGCAAATTTTGTATTTTATTCCATTTTAGATCATCCTTTCAAAAGTTTCTTTTATTGTTAACTACATGTATGTTCACAAATTTATCCTGTGACTGATTAAATATCTATAAATATACTATACTATACTAGGGCTGCACCGAATAGACTATTCGTATTTGGTATTCGCCGAATAGTGTGATGAATAGTCTATTCGGCCGAATACAAATAGTGGTGGTCAAACCGAATACGAATAGTGGTCACATGACATTAAAAAATTTCATATAGTTTAATACTTCAGCTTAGTAAATTGAACTAAATTCAAGTGCCGGAGATAACATTTTGTTCTATTTTCCTAGCCAAACGGCGCTATACAAATATATATTGCGAATTTGCGCTAAAAGATCAATTCTTTATACGTAGTAATAGTATTACAATAGCACAAAGAGCTATTGTTAACCTAATTATGGCGACTTGCAGCGGGAGAGGTATCGTTTACACTATTCGTATTCGGTATTCGCCGAATAGTGAAACGGACTATTCGTATTCGGCCGAATAGCTAAAAACCCTATTCGGTGCAGCCCTATACTATACTATTATATTATATTATATATAAATATACTACTATAAAGTTTTTTAAATTAAATAGAAAATGTTGAAATGTATATTCTAGTGTATTGGAGTGACTGGAATTGTTGAGGGGATGAGTCATGCAGTAGTTATTGTCAATTACAAAGGCCTTGAGAAACGCTTTTTCATCAATCCTAGGGCTCTCACAAAGAAGGTAACATGCATTACTGTTATATATTATATTATGTTACATTGGTAATAATTATGTCATTTCATTTTGTTCTCAAAATGTTAAAACTAAGTGAAAAATGTTAAAACAGTCTGGGACCAGATTTTGAAGCTGTAGTCTTTGGACCGCAGTGACTGACTGATGCATTAACTGTAGCATTGTGGATGGGGTACCGGGTATTTTTGTGCCCCTTCCGAACTTTGCAATCGTGTCACCAGGACGGTGATAATAATGTAACCAATATTTGTAGCGACTTTTCCTAAGTTTTACAGCTTTACCTGGAGACAAAATATTAATGATGCCACTATTGTACGTGTGGATCACAGACTAGTTCTTGCACTGATTATGGTTGAGGTATAAAGGTGCCCCATATTCATATAGTAGATAGAGACAGTGTGAATCTCGTTAATTGTTAATGTACACAGCAATGTTTTAGACATTGCAAAGACCAGTGACTAGACCTATCTAGATACAGGATGGAAACTTATATGTAATAATAGAACCATTAGGATCTGAGAACCAGGGCTTTTTTGTGCCGGAGCGAGGCAGAGCGATGCTCCGGACAATCCGAAGACTGGTTTTTTGCAAAATTAGATTATTAAATAGAAAATTTAGAACTATGTCTATCTATCTATACATTGTTGTATTGTATTGATTATAATCATTATATATATATAATTATATATATATATATATATATATATATATATATCTACATGACTACGTCATGTTGACAAGTGACTTCCACTGTTGCGCTCCGGAAAATATTTTTTTACAAAAAAGCCCTGCTGAGAACTGATAACAAGAATAATCACCTGTCCTGGAGTTTAACTTGGTTCTGATGCGATTTGGGTTTGGTGAGACATGAACTGATGCTTCTGTGAATTGTGAAGTGGCACTGTAGTTCGATTGAACATTAGATTTGATGTGTTTTATTAACTGAATATGTAAGTCTAAATAGACACCATCACTATTCCTGTCATTTTATTTAGCCATGTGTTAAAGTTTACTTTTTGGATTCATTTGGAATGATTGAATTTTATATGTCAATGGTTCATTGAACATTCTCCAGTGGAATCTTGTTGTAGCGTTTAGAAGTTGGTGATCATGTCAGAATTTTACCATATGAGCATCAAGTTAGAAGTCTGCAAAGAGGCTTTGGAGGATGGGCTTACAAGATGAGAGAAGTCAGAATTGTTTTGTATCTTCTTATCGCTATATTTCATTTCATTTTATATGAGTTGTGGATAATTATCATTGAAGCATTATATTGATAATTTTAATATAAGGCTTTACCTAGATTATCTCTTTTGTATTTTGATGTCATTTATTTAAATCATATATAAAATGAAATTAGGATTTGAAGCAATCTGTCTGTTGTGGACATATTTCCTGTTTTTACATAATTTGCATTTAATAATAATCTGGTAATTATAAATATATTTACAGATATAAAGTGGAAACTTTGTGAACTGAAAATGCAGATAGACCTTTAGGCCTTTAAGACCTACCATCATTATCACTGTCATCTTTATCATAATCAATAATATGGTGATCAGCCACTGCCAAATACTTAATCCTGACTTCATTGCAGTGCACGAACATATATTAACATTTACAAGCTCATTTTGAAAGTCCATGATTTTAAGATGTTTGCAACTTAGGCATTCATTGATCCTCCAGACCAGTGTGGAATAATATGTAAAATGGTCTAAATAATGTACCAAGTTTTACTGTACCATAGCTACCAAGAGACAATTACAAACAATGCTGATGAATTCAGCTGCCTACTATACCGGTAATAGCTGCTATAATAAATTCTTGACAAAGCAGCTGCACAGTTATGCAAACCTGTGCTAGTTGGTCAGAATGATACAAGACTAAAAGCATTCTGGATTGCTGGCTGGCTTTATTATCCAAGTGCTATATGCATTGAGTTAAAAATAATAGTAAAAATACGGCAACAAAGCGACTTTGTTTCATTCTATAATCTATATAGTTAGAAGGGTTGTATATACACTAGTATTTGTTAGGATTGGATTGCTCTATTAAAGTTCAATTAGTAATAATTTCAAATCATTATTTGGTGTTCTCTGAATAAGTATTTATATAATATATAACAAGGTTTAAAGTGGTTCAGTAGGGACTGCCCTGTGTGAGAACCACTGTTGTTCCCGTCCAATCTAATATCCTAAACTGCTGAGGTTTATTTTGAACTCGTTTACAGTTGTAGCCGTTACTATCCCCTCATCCAATTCATTCCATCTGTCCACCACTCTTGCACTAACAAAATGCTGTTTATGTCTCCCAACCCGTTTCTTGAACAGTTTCATGCTGTGTCCTCTGGTTCGATCATACTGCTTCATTGTAAAGAATCTTTCCCTTGGCATTTCCACTTTGTTTGTTAGTATTTTGTATGTCTCGATCAAATCCCCTCTTTCTCTTCTTTTTTCCAGGGTTGTCAATCCACAGTGATTTAAGATTTCAGTGATACAACTCTGTTTCTACCTTCTGCTACCAATGCCTCTGAATACCTCTCTAGTTTCAGCCATGCTTCTGCTCCTCTTGGTATGAAGGTTTCCTGGACTAAAACCAAGTTACAGAACCTAGGATGTGGATCACAGCCCCCCTCTATCGTGGTTGATGGGGAGTGTGTTGAGTCAGTAGACAGTTTCACATACCTTGGTAGCATGCAGTCTTCGAATGGACACTGTCATCAAGATCTGACCAGACGCATCACCCTAGCCTCTACTGCCATGTTCTCCCTGCATAATATCTGGCAGGACAGACGTCTCTCTCTGGCCATCAAGCTCCGTCTGTACCAGACACTTGTTCTGTCTGTCCTACTTTACGCGGCCGAGACCTGGACCTTACTCGCCTCGGAAGTAAGGAAGTTGGAAGCCTTCCATATGAGGTGCCAACGTCAGATCCTTGAAGTACGCTGGTATGACTTCATTACCAACGCGGAGAAATCCTCGCGGACTGGATTACCATCACTCAATGAACTGATAAGTACTGGTAGGCGCCGCCTTGCCATTTTTGGACATGCAGCCCGCCTCGAAGAGACAGTTCCTGTTCATCAAGCCCTCCGCTGCCACGTCGACCTCTCCATCGGTCGTCCACCTGACCGATCATGGAAGCGCTGTCCTGGTCGTCCCAGGAAAAGATGGATCGACCACATCCGTTCCCGGACCAGTGAGATTCCATCTACTCTCTGGAGTTGTGCCATTCGGCGGGGTCATGGTCAAGGGGTGACGCAACGGCCCCCGCCGGCCACGCGCTTCTGATGATGATGAGTGATTTAGCCTTTCCTCATAGGTTAGTTTATGATATCCCTTGATCATCTTTGTTGCTCTGTGTTGCACTCTTTCTAAGGTCTCTAAGTCTTTCTTCAGGAATGGACAGTTGGACACCATGCTTGAACACAATACTCTAAATGTGGGCGTACCAATGTTTTGTAAAGTCTTATTATTACATCCTTCTCTCTGCTCACTATCGTTCTTTTGATCATACCTAGAATTTTGTTGGCCTTCTTAGCTGCCTCTGCACATTGCCTAGATGGCTTTAAGCTGTTATGCATGATGACCCCTAGATCTTTCTCCTCGTTTGTAACTTTTAGTCCCTTCCCACAAAACTTAAATTCATGATCTGTAGTCGATCCAGATTTTTCAATCTGTGAATTCTGTTCATGTCTGTATGTAAACTGAGAGGCTTTAATCATTTAGAGGTTAAAATGTGACCAATGTGATTAATTATCTGTCTTGCATGACTGTTGTGAGAAATAGATGTTAAAATGTATGTTTTTTATAAAACAGGATCTTGGTAAGATTGCAGAAGTTGTCGGAATAAGAAATGGTATAAAAGCCTTGGTAAGTGTTAATGGGAGACCGTACATATGGACATTGAATCCGAAATGCTGTACTGTAGTAGACTCTGACTCTACTGCAAGCTCAGTCAGTGATGATGGTGACAATGATTCTGATTCTGAATCAATGATGCAAATGCTTCACATGATGAGAATTGCACCGGACTTTTTACAGCCAAATCTCTTGGTTCAGGTTGCCGCAAACGACAGCGTGCCACTTGTAAAAGCAATCATTGACAGATTTCCAACTCAGGTACCAATAGATCATGATCATTGTACCATGCTGTTGATGTCACACTGTTAATTATCATATTGTTACCGGTAATTTCTTTTAATGGGATGGTGCAGAAACTGAAGTAATTGAAAATTCCAATGTAATATATATTTATATACATATATATATACCATCATAAATCATATACCATATATATATATATATATATATATATATATATATATATATATATATATATATATATATATATATATATATAGACCTTTTAAATTAAGGACTGACGTCAGTCAATCTCGGTCCACGAACTTGGGTCCATTGAATTTTCAACACCATAGGGTCTATTAACTGCTGCAACTGGAAATTTCTTGGTGATACAGCTATGAAATTTGGTGGCCACAAATGACATATATATATATATATATATATATGTGTGTGTGTGTGTGTGTGTGAGTAGCAAGGATTTGAAGTGCCTTTTTATCAGAAATTCAACATTCCCCCTATTTCGGAACCCTGGTTACGCCACTGGATTATATTCTTGGTAGCAATATTGCGATCCTATTTGATGCATATAAAGCCAAATGCTTACCCACTAGATTCCATTGCTAATTACTATATATTTGGCCTAGACCAGCAGCATCCAGCGTAATAATTAAAGGGCAGGTGCATAAGGGCACTTTTTACATCCCATGATTTCAAATTCAGTCACACACAAACCTTCAAAATTTCATATAAATCAACCAGGTTTTCTTACAGTTATAGTGAAAACAGGGTTGCGTAGTTTTTATCCGGACACACTACATATAGGGTTATAATGTAGTATAAATTATATATATATATATATATATATATATATATATATATGTACACACACACACACACACATATATATATATATATATATATACTTTTATACATTCATTCATTCATTAGTTCACATGGACGATGGAGGTCCATTGTGCCAATCTCATGTTGTGCGAGTTGTGACCGTGACCGATGGCTGAGTGCCATTCATGAAGAATTGTGGAAGGAAGACCATCATCGATCTGCTGGGGCCATGTACAGCGTGGTCTGCCAGGAGGTCTTCTCCAGCTCGGAGGAGGACGCGTCTCGGTGCGCCGAGCAATAGCACAGGCAAGAGCGCGGTGGGCTGGAATGTTGTCCTGGCGAGCCACTTGACCGAAGAGAGACAGACGGCGTAGCATGATAATTTCTGTCACTGGCAGGAGGGCAGTCTGTTTGGAGACTGCTTCATTGGTCACGAAGTCAAACCAGCGAATGCAGAGAAGCTGTCTCTGGCAGCGCATATGAAATGCCTGTAGTCTTTAAGAGTCTTGTGTCTGCAGAGTCTAAGTCTCAGAACCATATAGGAGAAATGGCAGGACGCAGGACTGATAAATACATATCTTGGTACCGAGCTGTATCTGTCTTTGGCGCCATAGATTTTGAAGAGATCTCATGGCAGATGCAGCTATGCCGATTCTGCGAGTAATGTCCCGCTGACACCTGCCATTAGAACTCTGGACACTGCCCAGGTAGGTGAATTCTGGCACCAATACCTCTGAGTGCCATCCAAAGTGCCTGACGGTCTACACAGAGTTGAAGACTGATTTCAGATCGACGTAAGCCACCTGCAACGGTCTGTTAAATTCCCGGTGGATTTCGGACAGGAGTCTGAGAGCGAGAATCGCGTCCATTGTGGATCGGCCCGTCGTGAATCCGGACTGCTGTGGGCGATGTTTCGCTGTCAGAAGTGGATTGAGTCTCGCAAGAAGCACGTGGGCAAGCACTTTCCCAGGAATGGACAGGAGGGTGATTGGCCTGTGACTTGAACATTCAGTCTTTGGTCCTTGGCCTTTGTACAGTGCTAGAACAATTCCCTCTTTCCATTGAGCTGGTACATGTCCAGTCGTCCACGCCCTTGAGATGAGTTCGTGGAGAACAATGCTAACTGGGTCAATTGCACACTTGAGTAGCTCTGATGGTATCCCATCTGGGCTAGCTGCGCGGCCATGACGTAGTTTCTGAATGGCTGTGCATACTTCACTGAGGGTTGGCATGTCGATTGATACGTCAGGACTGTCAGAAGCTGTGGACGCTTCGTTCGCTAGTTCTGTGCTTACTTCTGCTGGTGATTGATTGAGCGCATCAGAGAAGTGTTCACGCCAACGACTCAATGTTTCCACCTGGTTAAGGCAGGGAGATCCGTCTGCCTAAGTGTTGCTGTAACACCCATGGACTGGCGTGTACCTCGTATTCTATTGATGGTCCTATAAGGCAGTCTTCAAGTTGTTCCGCTGCAGTCCTTCCTCTGACTCAGTAGCCATGGCCTGATAGAACGCTTCCTTATCACGTTTTGACTTGGCCTTGAAAACACCGTTCAATCGCTTTTGCTCTGCCTTATCTCCTTTGAGCCGGGTGGCGGCGTTTTCTTCGAGGGTGTCAAGTGCATCATCAGATAACCATGGCTGCTTACGGGTTTTTCTATAACCAATGACTTCTTCTGCGGAGCCTCGAATGATGTCACTGATTGACATCCAAGCAGCTTCCACGCTATCTGGAAGGTTTCCGAGGGCCTCGAATTTGTTATTCAGGATGATATTGTATTGAAGTGCCCTGTCAGGATCATCCCTAAGGCATTGAACGTTAAGCTGTGGGCAGCATTTTTGCTTGTGCACATAAAAAAATGCGATTGCGATTTCTGCGATAAGTAGGTGGTGGTCAGTATTTGCTGGAGCTTTGGCTCTTCAGTAGACTCGATACGATCTGACAATAGTGAAAGGGCAGGCCAGGATATGATCGAGTTTCTTTCTTGTATATCCGTCATTGCTTATTCAGGTGAATCGGTGGATATCGTGCCTTTGAAATCAGGACCCCATTGCCATCAGACCCGTTGAGGAGCATAGTGAGAGGAGATGATGTGAATTGTCGTTTGTGGTTCCTGTGCCAAATGGGCCAATGACATCCTCGAAGCCAGGGATCCGTGGTCCAGGGTTGGCATTCATGTCACCAAAGACCAGGAACTCGTCGTGCTTTGGTATGGATTGGATGGTGGCTGCCAGTTGGTCGTAGAAGTTGTCCTTTTCCAGAGTCTCACTGTCCTCTGTTGGGGCATAGGCGGTAGCCAGTGATAGATGCCCGTAATGCTTTTGACGGCTTTAGATCGGCTTTTGACGTCCGCTGTCCTTCCATAATCCGAGACAAGCCATCCTCAGATAGGCTTGAGGCTCATCCCTTCAAGTTCACGCCGTGAAACGCTGGTCAGATGCAGGCGTCTGTATTTGCAGGGGCTTTAACCCTGGTGCTGAAAGATGTGTCTGTCATGTTTTAATCGAGATTGGTTGCCCCTATGTACTTCATCGCCTTTGGGCCGGGGCAATGGGAAGCGCAGTAGCGGCAGGTTCCTGGTTCTGTAGCTGAGTAAGTGCTGCCATTAGACACGTAGTATCAAGATGTCCCTCCGCCAGTACTCACGTGACTGGGCTGCTACCCCCAGTCCTGAATGATACTTTATAAAAACACACACACTTATACTTTATACTGCTGATGTTGCTCAGAAACAAGTAAATATATATGGGTATAAAATATAAATAAAGTATATACTTTATATATAAAATATAAATGTGTATATATATTTTATACTGCTGATGTTGCAGGCCTGTTTGCTCCTTATAACTCTAAAATGATATGTACAGTACACTGAATATATTCAAGCCTATTCACACTGCTTCCATCCCTCTAATGAATTGCAGATCACTTGTGAATTTGTTGAAGCCTCTGAATTACTTTGTTCGTCGATGCAATCAAATTGTCTTTTGCTTAATCCAGCTAAAACTCGGCTCATCTGGTACTCAAGGTCAGCTCTCAAAATTGACCTACTATCTTTGCAGTTTGCCTTCCATTGCCTCTCTTTCTCTTCTTCTATCTGTGATCTTGGCACAATTCTGAATTCTGAGTACCAACATCATGGAACATTTTAACTCACTTTATCACAGTATCATCTCCCTCAGTAGAGTTATTTGGTGTACATTAGACTTCCCATCCACCTCTACTTTGATTCATGCTTTTGTTTGATCAAGGCTTGAGTACTGTGGATCACATTTTGGTAGTCTTTCATTGGTGTGACTTGGTAAACTCCAGATGGTTCTTCATTTGGCAGCCAAGGTGATTGCTGGTGTCATAAGACTTGATCACTTTAATGATTACAAGTCTGTTCTACATTGTCTGCCTTATCCTGCCCTGGTTAAGTTTACGGTAGTGTCTTAAGAGCTGTTGCACTCTGGATTCTTGGTACTGCTCCATTATATCTGCTAAAGCTACTCCATCCTCTTAGCTTAATCCCTGGTCGACAATATGTTTGGCCCCCAATCCAAGGTCTTCTCAGTGTTCACCAAGCATGAGCCTCTTTTTCCTGAAACAAGGCTTTAAATCAGTCAGCCCTAACCTCTGGAATGCTCTTAACCCGAGCATACGTAACTTAGCAGCTGCTGATTCTACGACCCTATTTTTGCAAGAACTTAAAACTCAGCTCTTTATCAATATGCCATAATCACAGTTGGATTGCTTCTGAGTGAATCTTTAGAAGATGCACTATACAAATATTCTGTTACATTATATATAATACAAAGAGCTGTAAACAGAGCTGTAACTGCAACCTGGCGCGTCCACAGGTGGCGGATAGTGGAACGTCCTTCAGATATGATGGGTAGCTGCGAAATAAGCAGGTGAAAGCCTGACGAATAAGTAGTCGTGGATCAAAAGCGGCAGTCTCTAACAGGGCATGACTGGTTGGTGGGTGGAACCACCAAGCAGATTAAATATCACAAGAGCCCAATGACAGAGCTGTGACATGGCGAGTCTAAGCCACCGCTAAATAAGGCTATTCTTCCCCGTTGTCCAACAGGTCACCAGTGGAATGGATGCAGCTAAGGGAGTAAACCTTGAAAGAAAACCGGCAGAAGGTAATGGCAACCCACTGCTGCATTTTGCCAAGTAAACCATGGAACAGGAAGAAGAGTTTAATCATATGGTGGAGGGTAAAAGATCAAGAGGAAAACAAAGATCAAAATACACAGACAAATTAAGAGATGGACTGGAGATAGACAACAACATTGAACTCCTGAGGAATACCAGAGATCGTGAAAAGCGGAAGTCCATGGCTGCTGATGCAGCAATGCATGGCACCTGAGAAGAAAAAGAAAGAAACTTATATATATATATATATATATATATATATATATATATATCCATTATGTTTGGTTTCAGATAGATGAAAGG
Organism: Metaphire vulgaris; assembly: GCA_018105865.1. Classification (NCBI taxonomy): domain Eukaryota; kingdom Metazoa; phylum Annelida; class Clitellata; order Crassiclitellata; family Megascolecidae; genus Metaphire; species Metaphire vulgaris. The sequence goes on from CM030833.1 coordinate 20,597,197, forward strand.
AATTGTGGGAAAACGGCTTTGCATATGTCATGTCTGAGAGGTCATGAAGAGACTGTGCGGACACTGTTAGATGCTGGAGCCGATGGGGCAGCCACAGATGCCCAAGGCAATACACCTGTTCATTATGCTGTCTCAAGGTATTCATGCTAGTATTCGTGCTATGTCTAGTTTTAGCTTTTCTTGTCTGTCCGCTGTTCTGCATGAGTGTTCTTTATATCATGTGATATTAAACATCTCAGATGCTTTTCTTTATTTTGCTGTTGCAGTAAATTTTTTGCATACATTAAAATTTTATGTGGGTGTCTATTTCTTATTCCTGCAGGTATTTGTGCAGGTTCTGTTTGTTTTTCATTCAGTTGACAATGCATCTGTTATAATTTTAGCTAGTAGTAGATATTTTGCAAATGTCTGTAATCATGACAATATTTTCTTTTTTCAGGAGAGACAATGCTCACATTTTAAAAATCTTACTTGCCAAAGGACCTTGGTTTGATCTCGTGAACTTCAATATGTGCAGTGTTTTACATGTAGCCGTTAACAAAGGACACTTTAGCTGTGTCACAACTCTTGTGGAGCACGGTTGCAATGTCAATGTCAAGGTTAGTATTCTCTACCAGTTTAAGAATCACTTAACTTGGCATGCATTATTTAATGATGAAATGAACATTTGACTTTCCATATAAAATCTTAAATGCTTCCATCAATGATGTTTGATTACAACCACTAATAAAACACATGTACTGGTAATTAAGACTTGTTGAAAGAATATTTATTTTATTTGATGACAAATTCTATTTTGTTTAAAAGCTAATAATTAAAATAGTCATAAAACTGCCATCAATTTATAACATATGTGTAAAACACCTCCAAAAGGAGTAGCTGTCTTTGGTATTAAAAAGTCTACAATACAATGCAGTTACCTAGACTCCTAGAGACTGAAGGCTGATGTGGTCCTTATTATGAGAACAGTAAAGAAGCATCAGCATGTTTCTTTGATATTGCAGTTTTGTCAGGGCTTTAATCTTAGTTATTAGTTAAATGAGCCAATAAAAAAAGGACAGTTACCACTTCAACACTGTCTTTGAAGTTATTCTTCTCAAGTATGAGCTTAAGAATTGGCAAAGGCTTTGTAATACTCGTTAATTTTTCCACATATTCAGTTAGTGGCCTACTGCTGTCTGATGTATGACATGCTTATTTTATTTTTGCTTAGCTGAATGTTTCATGAACTCAGAACCTGTTTTCTTGCCCACACTCCTTAGCTAGCTAGCATCAACCGATATCAGATAAATTCTGCGGATATCAATCATCTACTACCATGGGCATGATAGTTGGCTATAAATTGACTTTAGAATGCCTGTTGCCAGATACTATAATGGAACTAAAGAGTTACGATTGACTTATTAATCAATGATGACATTCGTCATTGTTGGCTCTTTCCTTGCTTTAGATGATGTTGTTCTTTATTTAACTTAGGATCAGGTTGGAGACGCACCTCTTCATGATGCGATAAGACTAGGACATGGAGAAATTGCTGAATACTTGATCAAATGTGAACGCTTTAACTTTGCCATTACAAATGGTGCTGGATTCAATGTTCTGCATCTTGCTGCTATCAACGGAGATACCTTGTAAGAATCTAGAATTTATTTTAATATAAATGTCATAATGTAGTTTCAATTTTATAATTTTATATAGGACTGATTTAGGAATTTGTTTAAAATTGCCAAGACAAAGTTATGATATGCACTCATACTCATATTTCTGTCACTCACCACCTCACCCAAATACTGAACTATGCATAAAGTGATTTGGCAGAGCATTTTATTAGTTGAAATTAATGATTGAAAGATTTTATAGTTGAAAATCTTAAAATAGGTGTTTGGAAAATTTTTTGTTAGGGGCCATCCATATAGTATGTATGCAAAAAAGTCATATTTTCACCCCTTCTCCCCTGTTGCAGACCGTACATTTTGGTTAACCTCCCCCCATGCGTACGTACAAATTAGCAACACCCCCCCAGCACGGTGAAAATTAATTTTTAGCCATAGTCAAAAAGCATTTGTTTACTATTAAATTAAAGGGTTTTTTATTTTAAGCCCTATTTAAATAACCGTGGGAACAATAGTCGGGACCCTTTGTTTGACCGTGAGAAAGTAATTGTGTTCAAATCAACTGTTTGTGTAAATATACCAGCCTTCTATCTATATATAAATTTGAATGTGCGTACGTACAAATTCAGTCGTGACCCCCACTCCCCCGTACGCTTCCGTACGCAAAATCGCCTAAATCTCAAACCCCCCTCTGCTCTCAGTGCGTACGTACTATATGGACGGCCCCTTATGAGTTTCTTGCTGACTGTTATTTTTGTGCCAGATCTGTCAGAATTGTTTACTTTCAAATTTATATGAAATGTGTAAATTTAGAGCCCACCAGTTGTGTGTTTAATAGTTGCTAATCCTTCTGCATGTTCCTTTCACACCCTAACCTTAGATGCATAGTCTGTCCATAGAAGTATACCTAAAATAACGGTTATGTCCATGTTAGGACATGTATTTCCAACTTTGCTTGAAGTTGCTACTTTACAGTGTATTGAGATTTGGACCCGCTAGCCACTTGGTATTTGGTTGAAGCCACTACAATTACTGAAGACGGTAGCATGTTTTTGCAGTCTATGTGTAACAAGACCTTCGAGTCTGATGGTTGTGCAACTTTTATAACGTTTTTATTGTGTCTAATGCTACTAGTATCACTGAAAAAATCATAGAGGCAGCACCACAGTTGGTAAATCAGCAGAAAGCAGATGGATTCACAGCCCTGCACATTGCCTGTATCAATGGCCACAGAGATGTTGCAGAAGTTCTGATTGAAAAGGTTTCTTATATTTCAACAAAACGCTTTTAACAAAACTTTTGATTGAATTGCATCTGACATCAGAGATTGGTTTGCTTGCTTAGATATCAGTGAGCTGATAGAAGAATAGTCATTGGTCTGTAAAATATACCGTAGTTCTATCATGCGTCTTGATGTCTTTGCATGTTCTAAAAATGGAGTTATGCTGCAATTGTAGAGTGCTGCATAGAAATTTTATAAAAAGTATAGTGAACTATTTGCATACAATACCTATGGGAGATTAGCTGGTTTTAATTCAATTGTACATGTAGCTGTGTATGAGTAGTGTTAGCTGCAAAGTGAGGGTGACACAAATTTGACTCTATTCACTCATGATGATAGTGTGTTAGGAAGGCATATCACACTTTCATTCTCTGGTAGGAAATCAACTGCTCAGTCTGCCTTTGATGTAGAAACTTCCAACAGCTATCATATAATTCATTTAGAACAACTTAACATCCTATTGAAGACTTTAATAGCAGACCAGAAGTGCATAAATCTTTTGCTCTGCAAAGGAGTTTGGATTGTAAAGAGCTCTTTGTTGAAACTCAGAAGGTATCCTAGGAAATATTTTTTGCCATCACAGTATCATCGAACCATAAGGAATTTTATTTTAGAGCATTTTATTAAGCTTGGAAACTTTGACTGCTATTGACTTATTGAAGAAATTGTTCTTGTTACATTGCTGTTATGTTCAGGGTGGTGCTATAATAGAAATAAAAACCCAAAAGAAGAAAACTCCTTTGATGGTAGCCGTGCAATGGGCTAAATTTTGTGCAATGGAATTACTTATATTAAAAGGTATAAAGAAATACTTTCTGATGTTTTAAAAAAAAGTGAATAAGAATGTTGTTTTCAGTAGATCAGAATGTTAACTTTATGAGGTTGTCTCATGTGTTCCTTCTTTTATGCCTTGTATTTCAAATCTCTTATAATTGGAGTCCTCAGCTGGTTCGAGAGCTACCTCAGTGATAGGACGCAATCGGTCCGGTGCGGCGGTCAAACGTCGGAAAAGCGAATTGTTCAGCATGGTGTTCCACAGGGGTCGGTTCTCGGCCCTCTGCTGTTCATTCTCTTCATAGCGGGTTTGATGAAAATCGCCATCGCTCGCTCGAATGACCATGCACGCCACGCCGGATGACGTGCAACTGTATTCTTCCTGTCTGCCTGCCGACATGGAAAGACTTAAACTTCGCTCCTCGATTGCATCATGGCGATCATCATGTGGACGGAGGAGAACCGCTGGCCCTTAACCCGCCAAGACCGAAGTTCCTGGGGATGTGCACCCCCAGGAGGAAGCATCTCCTGAGCCATTCACCGTTCACGCTGGGTGATGTGACCGTCGTCCCTCAAAGTGCCTACGACTCCTGGGAGTATTACTTGATGAGACGTTGTCGTTCGAGGAACATATCGGTAATGTTGTCCGCGGGCTGCTACTACCACCTACGGAGGATTAGGTCAGTGCGCCGGCATCTTCCGATCAGCGGGCAGTGCACCTTGTGCGCGCCCTTGTTCTGTCCAGGCTGGACTATTGCAACAGCGTGTTGCTGGGCCTCCCGATGGAAAGTTGAATTGTCTGCAATCCGTGCTCAATACAGCTGCTCGGGTCGTCTTCAGCAGCCCCTGGGAGCCCATGTGACCCCTACTGCGTGATCAGCTGCACTGGCTTCGAGCCCGGAGCGCATTATCCATAAGCGCTGCTGGCTCACCTTCCGAGCGTTAAATGACCCGCAAGCACTGTCCACAGTACCTGGCTGAGCTGGTCCTAAGATCAACGTCGAACGCACGGAGGTCGGCACTTCGCTCCGGCCATCGTGTCCTACTGCTCGTTCCGCCTCCGTCACAGACTCCGAAGTTCGGAGACAGGTCCTTCTCTCGCGGGAACCCATTGCTTTGGAATGCCTTGCCGACTGCAGTGACTGAGGCCAACTCTGCTGGACTGTTCCTGAGAGAACTAAAGACGCACCTTTTTAGTTTAGGTTATGGTTGACTGTGTGTGCAGCGCCCTTGTCGTAGGCCTTAACCTAGTGCACGGCGCTATAGAAATTGTCTTGAAATAAATAAATAAATAAATAAACTCTCAGGTTTTTGTTATGTGCAACTACAATATAACGGTTTGAAGGCAATGTTAGATAGATAGACTGGGGTGGAGCCCGTAACGGACCGGGCACCTGGGTACGGGCCTCGAGGTTTGGCGCTATGGGCGCAAAATTTACGGGTGGTGGGCCTTGTACGGGCTGGGCACTAACAATATTTCTTTAATAAATTAATAGTTCTAATTCCTTACACAAGTAGCGCTCCTGTTGTTCTCGTAATGAACAAAGACATAGAGGCTGACAAAATATCAATGTTTTATTAACAATTACACAATAGCTATGCAACTTTCAGGAGCATGGCTTGATACCCATGTAATAAAAGCAAAGGATCAAAAATATTCATCCTTAGCAATTCTCGCTCAAAAACCTCCACGCACCATATTTATTACCCATGTACTAAAAGGTATAAATAGAGGCGAGTTGGCACACCTTTCCTCAGTGTGTTAACTCTTATCCAAGCCTAAATTCAAGTCAAGAGTTAACATAATAAATTCAAGTTTATATTTCTTTGTTTTACATTTTTCCTCTCCTTTTCCTAACAGCAATAAAATATTAATGTTTTATTGACAATTATACAATAGCTACAACTCGGCTGTAATAAAAATTGTAATTATGGAACAGTTAAGAAAATAATTTTTTAAAATATAATTAATGAAAATTAGTTGATTTTGAGTATACAGATGAATATTGTATTTAATATCGTGTTAGCAGATTATATGTGCTTTTATGAAACTAGTTTTCGTTCGCCCGTACCTCGGGCCGGGCTGCAAGGTACGGGCTTTGGGCCGGGGGAGCCTCAAGATACGAGCTTGGGCTCGGGTCGGGCTCCATTCCAGTAGATAGATATTGGACAACATGAATTTCACACACAAGTTGTTGTTAGTAGTATGTAGTGAAGTATACTTAAAGCTGATCTTTGATATAAATAGAATTTGTATGCTTTAGAAACATAAAAACATATGTACTGAAAGATGTTTTTTAAAATTTCTTATACCATTTGTGCTGTTTCTTGTTAGGTGCTAATCCCAATGCTTCAGATATGGATGGCGAAACATGTCTTCACCGAATTTTGAAATTGATCACTTACAGTCAATTGGGGGTGAGAGACACGCAAGGTATTTCAGCGGCTGATCTGTATGACGCTCCGGAAATTGCCTCAGTAAGATCAAAAAAATGCATCTGTGATTCGAAACTTATCTAATTTAATGCTTTGTAAATCATTTTGCATTTCCATAATCCATTTAAGCATTTAAAATGTTCTCTCAATATCACTACATAGAAATCTTTACAGTATGTGCTATGTTATGCAGGTTAAAATTTTTAATTTGATTAAATTGAGAAACTTATACTACATACCTGTTGAACAAAAAAAATAGATTTTAGGACCGGTGTATAGAACACTACAGACTGGCCAACCATGACATGACTTCTGACTATGATTTTCACAAGTTTATTATTATTATTATTATTATTATTATTATTATTATTATTATTATTATTATTATCTATTGCATTTGGTATTATAGTGTATAGATTATCATGTAAATTATCTTTTTATATTTGCATTAATTTATTAATGGTGTTGTTAAAGAGTCATCATCATCATAATTGCTCTCTGCCAACTCATTAGTGGCAATAATTAGTCAGAAAACATTTTCAGGCTTTTTGTCAAATGTTAGTTTTCTTCCTTCTACAATTGTCATTTGTCTTTTTTTTAAATCTTCTTTTGTGTTGGTTAACCATTTTTTTCTGGGCCTGCTTCTTCCTTTTTTACTTTCCTTGTATGTGTAGAGTGCTTTTTTGGGAAGTCTCGAGACTTCCATCCAGTTTACATGTCCATACTATGTTAGCCTCCTTTTTCTGAGTTTGTCCATGTTGGTATTCTTTAGCCCAATCCGCTGCCATATATCTTCATTTCTAAGTTTTTGAAGTCTGCCAACTTCAAGAATTCTTCTTAGGCAGCTCATTTCTGCAACGAGTAGTCTTTTTTCATCTTCTCTTTTTGTGACCCACGTTTCAGATCCATATAGTATTTGTGGAATGACAATGCCACAACGGTATTGTAGATTTGGATTATTTGTTAAAAAGTATTGCTTTTAAATTTTACAAGCTAAATAAGAATAGTGTTGTTAAAAAGTATTGCTTTTAAATTTTACAAGCTAAATAAGAATAGCGTTGTTAAAAAGTATTGCTTTTAAATTTTACAAGCTAAATAAGAATAGCGTTAGCTGAAGTCAAGTTACATTCGATCACACATATTTGTGGAAACTAGAATATTCTTCGTCTGACAGAAATAATCGGGTTTAAGTCCAGTGCATCTTTACAATATGCCATGAATTTGTTTTTTATAATTTAGATTGTGGCTCAGTTGCCTTCAGGGATAAAAGATGCTGCTTGGGTGGGTGTTGCTCTGTTTCTTGTTCAACATGGAGCAAATTTAGGTCAACCAAACAGTTCTGGCATAACACCTATTGATTTTATGCAGGACCAAACTATCACTAATCTTCTCCTGGAAACAAATCATAGGTATTTCTTGATTTATTTGATATAGAATTGTAACTTTTGTTTGTCGCATTTATTTCATTTTGTCTATGGTGTCAGAAGATTAATAAATTGCAGAAAATTTTCAAAAGCTGGAACCTATTAAAATACTGTACAGTATATGCGTGCTTATTGTTCAAATATGTGTGTGAATAGACCCTCATTGAACAACTTTTTCCCTGATTGGGTGTGCTACTGACTATATTACTTGTCATAGATATAATCTGCTGCATTTTGTAGCATGGAAAACATGTAAGCATTCAGTATTGCATTTAGAGAAGTTTAAATAGGGAAAGTTGAATTTTTATTGAATAACTTTGCATTTGCAATAGAGGCAATTGTGAGTTGCCTTGACAATGGATACAATTGTCTTTTTCTTTTAGTAGTTCACACTTTCAAAGTGGAAAGCACAAAACATGTCACTCAATAATGGTCACAGGATGAGTAAATCTACTTTCTTCAGAAAAGTCAATGGCCATGCCTAAACCAACTGAAGATGAAGACCTCATCTACAAATGACGTCCTATCATCAGCCGACGACTCCAATATTATTTAAGCTCAACCAACTAATAAACAGTCTACAATTTTTCCTGCATATGAACAGCTATCTGTGAAATTTAGCAGAAATTTGGAGGAATGCAAATGATTGCAGAAGTTTTTCTGGCATTACTGAATAGTTGAATGTGTCTTGTGTTTTAACTGTTCTGTGAATGTAGGAATTTGGACATGAGGTTGTATGGCAGTCGAGGATGAGGAAATGGCTATGCTATGTTGTCAGACTGTGATTTATGAGTTGCTAAGCAGCATAGTTGTAAATAAAGAAATTCCAAATAATTAATTTAATTATCATTATAGTTTAATTTATGCAAGCTTTCTATACAAGTTTAATTTTTTTAAATAGTTTAAGCCAATTGCACATTTCAGTTGTAGCATTGTGTATGACCATTATGACATAATGTCAAAAAATTCCAATGTAGTTTTCTCATATGGAGTTACCATTGCTTTATCACTTACAAAATCTTGCTGTTAAAGTTTTTTAAACATTTGCGTTGTTTTCTCATATGGAGTTACCATTGCTTTATCACTTACAAAATCTTGCTGTTAAAGTTTTTTAAACATTTGCGTTGATTACCAGATGGAGCTAGATAAGAATTATGTCCAGCTTTTACTGTATATTTTATAATGTTGAAGAATCATTGCTCTGATGCAGTTTTTTGCACTTCAGCTACAACTACATCCATTCACATGTTTGATTAACTGGGGCGGATTGGGGGTTTTAACCCCACACTGATTGAGACAGGCTTCTCAGGGGGGTGAAAATTTTTAATTCAGGGACCCAATAGCATATTTTGAAAATCCACTCATAGACATATTAGCTCCCTTAAAGCCCCTAGACACAGCCCACACTTTTTTCAGGGTGTACTTGATATAAAATGCTCGATTCCTCCCAACATATCTTGATTTGGCTGTTTGCTGTGTAGCTAAAATTCAATAATTTCAAGAGTTTTTCACTCCTCCCTGCTGAGGAGCAAAACTGGTCAAAATTTTTGAGACAGCCAGTAGATTTTGTAGAAAATGTTATAAAAATTTTCATCTTAAAATGTACTGTCATGACCACTATTTGCAAAGCTTTAACTATGATACAAATTATAGCCAAAGACTTTAAAAAGTAATATTGCTACTACTGCTGCAACTACTATTATTATTTATACTACTACTATATTAATAATATTTTTAGTTGTAATAATTATAATAGTAGTGATAATGAATAATTATATACAAAAATAGTAAAAATATGACAGATGAATTTATCAAAATATACCCCAAGTGTAGGTAGTTTTGCTAGAATATCATTGAATATGATTTAGATTATAGGGCTAAGACAATTGACAAACCGGCTTCAAGAATAAATATAACGCATATATTTTGTTCATGTATCGTGAAATAAATAATAAATTAGCATACTACAGTACCAGTAGATATATTGTACCACATTTTTTTAGATGTGTAACCAACTAAAACTATAATTCCAGCTCAATAAGCTGTACGGATTACTGACTCAATTGTCTGATAGAGTTACTGCACTTACCCTGGTTCAACTTTTGATTTGTTGGGGAGGGGTTGACTGTTTTATTTTCCCACTGGTCTAAGATGAACCCTAACTTTGAGTTTAAAAATCTGGTCTGGGAGTAGGCCAACCCCACAGCTTTTAGAAAATACAGTATAACACTCCTTTGGTCTTAAACACCATCTCTAAAATCTGTTAGCCACAGCAATCAATCAATCTAAATTAAAACTTCTTTAGAACCATTATAATAATTATGCATGTAGCATCAGTCATTGGTTGCTTCAGAATCATAGTCAGAAATCATGCCCATGGTAGTTCAGGGTTGAGCCCAGAGCCGTAACTGGGGTGGGGGATGGCAAGCTGCTCCGACGCCATATTGGGGGGGGTGCCAGAAACAATGGTTGTAATAAGTTAAACGCCAGTCGAAGGTGACAATATGACAAGCAAGCAATAAAATGGTCATCACCTTGCTTTCTGCACTACTTACCTTATTCACTTTACTACCCCAACAACGTCGGTGATGAAAATTTTATACATTGCCCTGTGTGCCAAATACTACAGCTCTGATTGAGCCTCCATAAGGTAGGGCATAGGCAGCAAAATCTACTATTAGATCATCATGATTGCCATACTGCAGGAGTAACATTGCAGGGAAACAAATTTCAGGACCTTCTACACAAACATTTAATAAAGAATATCTGATAAAAAGGATACAGAACAATATCCCATCTCAAACATAAGTACAGTGTATAATAAAATAATGTCAACAATATCAGTAATAAGGATATTTACTAAAACTCAATGGGTAATTAGTCTTCATGCTAATACAGTACTGTATATTCATGTTCTTTGCACAGCAATAAATTAACAAATCATCTGGCTAACAAGTTAACAAGACAATACTAGCATAACACAAGCATACCGGTAAATAGAAAACTTACTTCACAAAATACATCCAATTGTATAGCAGATCCACTAATAGCATAGTTCTAATATCAATTATTCAATTTGATATCAATGATTCAAGCTAAGTATTAAAGTTACGATGGAAAACCACAAAACTTCAAAGGTCATCAAAAATTCAAAATTCATAAATGCTTTGCTTTGCAATGATGCATTACTATAAAAAGTAATACCTGCTTATTTTGTTCAAGTTGTTTGGCGTGATTTTATTCATAGTATGCCTCCCTGGCTCAGAAATGCATTCAGTACAGAAATGAAAGTACCGGTAAATTCAACCTCTGCTCGCTAACAATAACTTTTCTGAATTTTCAATCAAAACTCAACACAGTAGTTTGAGTGAGGGCAGAACTGATATCAAAACTATAAGACAAAACTTCCTGCTTAACTTTCAAGGGAAGCAACATTTAACAGAGTTCCTCATAATGTATCTCAATTAGTAGAAACTTACTGCATTCAGAGCATTCTATATCATACACTGGTGAATCCAACATGAGTTCATTTTGGGTCTGAGGGCGGCCTTAACGATTTGAAGGATAAATGTATAAGTATTTATTTTATGGCAGATAACCTGAGTAACGTTTTTGTGGTCATCAGCTCCTAGTCAAAGAAGAAAATTGTTCCTTTGTGAATTTTTTAACTGATGAAACTAAAAATGTGCGGAGTAAAACAAGACACAAAAGGAAATGCGGTACTCTGCTTTAACAGTTTTCAGATGCAATGAAAATAAAATTCCAGAAAAGAGTTGTATTTTAAAAATAAAAATCATAATCTATGCTGTAGCACAGAATGCCAATGAATTCAACAACAAACAAAAGGAACTAAAACAGCCAACAAACATAAACATTACCCATAATGTTCAGTAAATATTAACATAAGAATGTTCAAAGTATCACTGAATATGAATATGAATCAACCAACAGTGACTACAAATGGGCTTCCAGATATGGATTGATTGCCCCATCTGATTGAGATCACATATTCACCCTTTTCTTGAGGTTTATATGAGACATTGTAAATACCATTTTCTTCATAGGTCATGTTAACTGGACATGGTTCAGATGGACCTTGCACACTTAACAAGAGCAAATTTCCAGGATCTGGAAAAATTAGAAGACCTCTCTTTTTCAAACACCAGAGAAATTAAAATGCAGCATTCTCAAACATTAGAGCAAAAAATTCATATTGGACTACATTTTCAAAGTTGGTGACAGATGTATCATTTAAAAAAAGCTCATCCTGAAGCTAGATTTCCTTTCAGTAAACTAAAATAATTAAAACTACTGATAGAACATACAAAATATGTCAACTCACCTGCATCAGAAACATCAACCAAAAATGAGGTGGAGACATTGACACTAAGCTGACCTTCTAAACCAAGACCAGATACTTTTACACTGTCGTCGGGCACATTGCTCTTTTCAGAAATCTTTACAGAACCTGACAATTTATTTGCTGAAAATAGAGATCTTTGCAGTCAAAGATAATATAATTGCCCAAAGTCTTTAATACTGCACACCTATCAGATTCATAGAAATAGCTTGGAATCCAATAAAAGTTTTTTCCCTTCTAATGATGGCTGAAAATAAATACATCGTCATCATCATCAGTCATCATCATCGGTTCACGAAGATGGTTTGACCAGTGCGTCCGTAACTTTCCTCATTCAGAATAGAGTTGTGCCATTTTACATCCAGGACCTGGCATACATTGCAGGTAGGCCTATGGAAAGATTCCAATATCTTCCAATCATCCTTTAGAGTCCAGGTCTCATTGCCATATAGGACTGATAAACCAGGCTTTTGTTTTCTTTATAATTTCAGTTTTCAGTTCAGTACAGGTAATAATAATAATAATAATAATAATAATAATAATAATAATAATAATAATAATAATAACAATAATAATGTGATTCAAAGTGGCTTAAAAGGATAAGTTAGCTTGTATGAAAACCACTATAACTACTCTCAACATCTAATAACCCGGTTCTCCTAGATTCCATGCCTGCAAGTATTCTTGATGGGAACATACTAATGGCTTATATAGGTTTACAATATTATTAGCTCTTCATCTCGTCTCACTATATTGTTCCTTTCATTATTCCCAGCATCCGGTTGCCGTTTTTTGCTGTGTTCAATGTCCATAGATGCCAAGATGGATTCATACTTCTATGGGTATTACTCCCAAGTCTCTTTCTTCCTCTGTGGTAGTTAAGACTTTTCCCACAACATATTGAGTGATAATAAAGATTTCCCAACAAACTGTTTTCTCTCCTAAAAGACTCGGATTCACTGGTATATTCCATCTCATTTGATCAGTAGAACAGATTTTTAAACAAAATAAAATAGTTTAGAAATTATATTATAATTTTTAAACACAGTAAATTAAAATTGAGGAAAATTAGAAGACAAGATGATCTAGATTATTTATGGCTACGATGACTTTGGTTTATGTGCCATATTTTAATGATTCAGTTTCATAAATACCATTAACAATTTGATGTGGGAACAATTCTGCTTCCGGTTTACAGCCATGCTTTTCCTTCGATAGCCACTGATGAAATGGGAAATGCCACATTTTGCCAAGCAATTTTGACTCCACTTCCACTCTGTCTAGAAACCATGATGACCCAAAAAGTCCACTGTTGTCATGGCCAATCCTATAATAAATCGAGTCATGACTTAGTAGCAACCTAGTCTGCAGAAAAACCTGAAATGCAAAGACTTTTCCAAAAGGTAAAATACAGAAAAATTACTGTATGGCTTTAGACAAAATATACTAAGCAAATTTAATGTAGGCCTATTTCCAGAACAGAAGAGATAGTGCCTAAAGTAAAACAAAAGGACAAACAATAATTGATAACACAAAACATTCTATACCTCATGGAAGAAAAAAGAAAGGTAAAACCAACAGCCTGCAGGTATGTGTCTTAAATGTATTTCAGCTATGACTTAGTAGTTCACCTGATCTTAAATAGTTCACCAACATCTGGGACATCAAGAACAAATTCACTCTTTTTATTTCTTTCAAACTTATTCCAGTTCTTTTTGGAAGATTCGAGTTCCAAAATTCCTTAAATCACAAGATATTTTCAAATCATAAGGGCATTGCATGACATAATACAGAACTAATTCCTGGAAATACTGCCATCATAATAATAACAACCAGGGTGCGATTTGTGACCTGGAGCAGTGGGGAAGAACATGTTGAGCTTGGGGATGTAGTTGTTGGAGAAATATAGCAGTGGGGAGTGTAGCTGTGGGGGATGTAGCAGTAGGGGGGATGTAGTTGGGCAGTGGGGAGAGATTCGCCCTAAAAATCGTGCCCTTATAATAATAATGACAAATATAAGACAGGCAGAGACACATAATATTTAAACATTTTAAAATATGACACATTAAACCTTAATAACTTTACTAAGTATTCCATTAAACTGAGAACCACTCAAAAACCAGCTCGTAACACAAGCAGGAGTCCCATAATTAATATCCCTCAAAATTATTAAAGATGTAAACATTTTTTACAATTCCTCAAAAACTAGTGATGAGTATGAGGAGCACACAGGTGGATGAGACCTTTATTTTTTCAGTTTTCAGTTTATGTCTACAGTGCAGTTGGTGCATTGTACTTCTCATAAACTGCCAGACCTTTAGTTCCTATTACAAACTTCCAACTAATTCTGGGAAAGTGTTTGTTTATTCTATAACATTTGATGAAACTAAACTCAACCTTTTGCAGGCTCTACATAAATATGCATTTGAAGTTTCTGTTGCATAAGGATTTAAAGAAAACTGCAATTATGCAGCTACATTTTAACAGCTCCAGCAGCATAGGCCTACACTGTGACATTGCAGTACAAGCTACAGAAAAATAAAATAGAAAAACTTACTATTCTTATTATGAAATTAGCTGTTTCTCAAAAACTTCATGTGATGGGAAAAAATTAGCTATTTATTCAGTCAGCACCACAAAATATTCCAGATGCACAAGAAATTATGAAGAAAACAAAAGCCTGGTTTATCAGTTCTATCTTATAGTTCCTGAAACACTTGACTTATCTGGTATTGGATTCGACAATGGGGAATTACGATTCAAACCAAGGAGCGACCATCGACTGATGTCAAGAACATTATTAAAATGACGTTATAGAAGTTTGATGATGACGAAACCCAGCTCTATCACTGCTTAACATATTGCCTTAAAATAATGCAAGACTTGTCTACTCTAATTTTTTAAATGATAAAAAATTATTATTCATGTTCATGCTTGAACTGAATCATATATAAATGTAAACATCTTTACCACAATGTAACTGTGAGTTACCTGTGCCACCCTTTTCACCAAAGATTTCAATGTGGACTTTGGCATCAGTGCCTGCAAAGAGCTTGTCACCGGTATAAATATTGACATGATAGTTGCCAACACCATCTATATAGCAAATACCAAATATGTCTCATATCTAGGGCAAGATTGGGTGCTCTAACCATACCCTAATGCTGAAACAGCAAGATACTGAAATGACAAGCTGAACCAAAGGTAAATTATAGAGTATAGACAATGGGCTAATTAAAGAGAAATAAAAGCAAGAAAGTTTAGAAATTTGTCCTAATTAATAATCCGCTACCCAAATTTTAAAATGACCTGTTTTCGTGTTTGCAAATATTTCTCTAAGTTTGCATGGTTCTAACATTAAAATTCTAGCATAAAACAAGACATTGAAAATTTTGATTTTCACTTCTTGTCAGTGAACTGTGAATGGCCATGGTACAGATCATCTGATCCCATAGACAAACCTGGGTAGATAGAACAAATACTGCAGCAGAGCTGATAATCTTATCATTTCACACAAAGGCAGTACTTATGCTATTTACTCAAAATCATAATGTGGGGCTGAACTGCTTTGGGTAAAAGATAAATTCTTAAATTCCTCTTGAACGATGTCACAGTATCTATGGTATTGGTCAAGAGGAATCTGAAATCTAACCAGCCTTGGAAATCCTACCTAAATCAATGTGAACTGGTCTTTTGTGCTATGACAATCAGCAGTTGACATAATAGGCCTAATGATGATGGTGAAAAATAATAATATACCTCCAGAATTTGAGGCTGATTCAACTGATTCATCATCATTGTGCTTTACAGTTGATAGAGTATTTTCACATGGAACAATGAGAGTTGATGACCCTGTCTCCTGACTGTCATTGATAGAGTCTTGGCTGAATTCTTCAACAGAGCCAGGAAACTTTATCATTTGAAGCAAATTAAATATTAATTATATATAATAAATTATAGCAACACAGTATCAATTAAAACCTACTGAACTGTTTATAAAGAAAAGTTTTGTAATTCAATTTCTTTGCAGTCAATGTCCCTTCAACTCTTCCTAAGCCTATTTGAACCAACTAACTGGTATCATGACCAAGCCATTCATTCTCACTCCCTGTCAGTCCTCCAAGCAAACTCATAGGTACCTCTCATCGCCCACCATACCTTCAACTCTCAAATTACTGTCACTGTCCATCCACTAAATTTGTTTGAATTCATATGCTACTGTCAATTAAAACAATGTCAAGTAGTACATAATACAAGAGTATTCTCTAAAATACCGGTAAGTTGACACTCTGCCTACATCTGCATTTCGAGAGTTTTTACTGTAAATTTAATCTCCCAAATACTTAAATGTCAAACCAGGAATTAGTCTTGTGTCATCAACAATAGTTGCAGCCACTTCCAATGATAGGCCGTTCTTTGCCAACCAGCAATTGAAGGGAAAGACCCAATGTCTACCGAGAAGTGGTGACTCTATTTCCACATGCGCTAGAAACCACGATGTCCCTACCACTCCAGAATTGTCATGGCCCATTCTACACAAACATATATAATTAAATTATTTGAACTACATCCTCACAGACAGAAATGATCTTGCTCAGATTTGCAGTCAATCAGCAAGTGAATTTTTAAAATTTAATTTTCCATAGCCAGTTGCTTTCCTGACAACAACCCTATGAGCGTTCCGAATTTCTGGTCCATTAGATTAGGCCTGGCTAATTAAATATTTATTTGCATCATTAGTCAACAACAAATCAATGCTACAAGGTTACAAAAGTCATCTTTATGTCTTGTGAAAACCTACCCATGAGACATTAAATTTTATGCATCAAAAGCAAATTAAAACAAATCTCCACTTGTCTATGATAAAGTAAAGTCAGCAAAATTGATCTTCTCCAGCACATTTTTCAATGATACCCAGCTTAATGCAACTATATTGGGGAAAATCAAGAAGACATACTTTGCTCATGATATCCCACATCAACAAGCATACTATACAGAGCATATATATGACAAATAAAAGCTTTCAAATATCAATCATTGTATTTCTGCCCTCAAAACAAATACAAGTGACTAATTTACGGATCTATGTAAGTGAAATATGACATTTTACAATGTTGTACAATGGATCTATTGCATATGACAATTGTACAAAGGGCCTTTGTGTATGAACACACAACAGTCACCACCATGAAATTCATAATTTTTATTCAGTATTCAGTTAAATAATATTCCCATTACCATGACAGTAATCTGAGCATCTCATTACCTAAGGCTATTAGACAGTATAAGGGTAAATAACTAGGCCATGGTACCTACAGAATGACTGGAGTCAGGTTTGAACCCTCAAATCTCAGGTCACATGTCATAAGCTTTTATCACTTTACCACTGCATCCTTCTCAAACACAATTATGAAAAAACTTAAGAATTATGAAAAAACTATCTATCTGTGTCTACCATAAGCAGAATCTTACTTAATCCTTCTCAATTCTCCAATGTTAACAGCTTCAACAAAGAACTCATCCACTTGATTTCTTTCAAATTTGTTAAGGTGAGTTCTTGACGCCTTCAGGTGCATTGGACCTACAAGGTCCACACCAAATTGTGATAGAGGGATAGAAAAACACAAATAAAGAATGAATAATAATGGAAAATAAACACAACAAACAGCATCTAAACTGAAATCTGTAGTCTTTGTTATTATGTAATGACTGATCTCTATTTCTGATAAAAATAATCAGTAGAACACAATTTTCAGCTGCAATAAAACAATTATGGTGTAAAAAAACACAAAAAGCCAAGTAAAGAGCAATGCACAGCATATTGTTAGGTTTTTCAGCAGTAGTGGGATAATGGGATAGTGCCATCATAGTGGTATCCAGGTAATTTGCCCCACCTTTTACAACAACCACACAAAATGATGTGGCACAGATAACTAATGATGAAACTATTTACATATTCAATTTGAGGAATCATAGAAAATATTTTAAAAGATCAGTGGGATCAATAGGAATAAATCTCCACAAATAAAGTACCAGGTATCATGTGTCAAGCAAATCAACATTTGCCCTTGTAACTGCTGTTTGTTTGATTTCTTGCAAAGATTTTAATTCCAAAATGAAGGAACATAACACTGCCAATTAGCAATTCCATAGTAATGACACATGGAACTGTTTGGCTGGCAGAATTCTTGTTTGCACAGTAAGCACTTAATAAAAAGTAATAAGTCCAGTATAAACCGAGTTGAAAATACACTGTAGATAAAATAATAGAACATAGCAGCTGCATTATAATCAGGCATGCAAAGAGCTCCAGCACCCTAAACTGAAATAAAACACAACCCCAAAGCTTATAATTACTGTCTCAATTATAAAAAAAATCACAGCAAGAATTGTACTAGCTTCTAAAAGAGTATTGCATTCATCACAAGTTGTGTAACTTGGTAGGCTTAAAACTAAAACCAAAAAGGCATGTACCGCTTTATCTGCATGAACCTCTGATGCCTTTGCTAATACTGCTTCACTTCACTCTGCTGAAAAGAATCATTTAGCTAAACCTAAAACTATCTGAAATTCCATGAAAGCACATTTTCCATCTCTACCCAGAAAATCTGAAACAGTTTACCAAATAATCTAAAATAGTTAATGGACACCTATTAATTGAAATATCAGTTCAAAACTATTATGGTAAAACATTCACATAAATGCTTGCACAGGTCCATTGCAATTATGATTATGTGTCAAGTTTATTGCCTTACTCATTTTGTCTGCAATGAGCTTGTGGTCAAACTGTAAGTGGCATATTTAAGATGCCACACTACTACTACTACTACTACTACTACTACTACTACTACTACTACTACTACTACTACTACTACTACTACTACTACTACTACTACTACTACTACTACTACTACTACTACTACTACTACTACTACTACTACTACTACTACTACTACTACAACTACAGTGAGCATGATCACTGGCAACTTCTCTTACTTTGGCTATCTCTAGCCCAATCTCTTTCATGTCTGCTGCTAGTGTCTTGTCATGTTTACCTGGGTCTTCTTCTGCTTCTTCTCCCATCTTCTGGTCTCCAGTCCACTGCTTAAACTGTGGGTCTTGACGGTGGTATTCGCAAGATGCAACCAATGTATAACATGTTTTGCTTGGATAGCTACTTAACTAGAAATTATAATTAATTTTCAAGTTCTTCTCTGACTATAAAATTACAAAATTCTTTTTTGAAAGCTGCCCATTCAATTTCCAAAAATGCAGAGCTAAGCTGGCATAGAGTAACACAAATAAAAATATAGAGTAAAAACAATAAAGTTTAAGAAAATTCACCTTTCTCCACTAAGCAAAGAAATTCAAGAAGTGAAGTTACCAGTGTCACCAATTTCACCATACAGAGTAATGTAAACATTGGCATCTGTTCCAGCAAATAGTTTGTCACCAGTGTAGACACACACACGATACATATTTGTTGCTTCTAAAATTTAAAAATTCATCTTAAATTCATTTTCTGAAATTATTGATAAATTTTGATTTATAATGTACCGGGGTACTCAAAATTTACTTTTCAAAATCAAACCTCAAAATGAAAGTTTCCTATCTGTTGAAAATCTGCTGATAACATCAAAGATCTCATAAGCACTTCAAAGAATCTCTATTTAAAATGTCTTTCTAAGCAGCAACTTATCATTTACATACTATACCAGTCAAAAAAGTAAATCATAGAGTTCCTGCAAGACAGTACACAAACTATTTTTTTAAATATCATTTGTATGGCATATAATCAATGACAGAAAGTGATACAGGAAACTGAATATAAATCATTGTAAAAACTTGGATATGCTAATGCCTAGAGGGGTGACTACAGCAGTTGGACATATGCTGGGAACAGACAGTTAGGGAAATTCCATCTTTGCCATTTTCATCATAGCTGAAAATTATCACACTTCTTACTAACCTTTGATAAAGACGTGAAAAGGGCTGCCAGGAATGGGATACTTTCCTGCATAATTTATTGAGATAATAAATTCCCCTGCTGTTCTTGGTATGTAGGAGAACTTGTAGCCTTCCTTTGTTTCAATGCAATCCATTTCAACCTTACATGGTCCATCAACAGCCACTCCTAGGCACTCCATGCCGCAGTTGTTGCTCATCACAACTATGAAATTAGAAAGATGACCTGAAGAGAAAAGCAACGAATGTCCATAAAAAGAGAAACAGATCAACCAATCTGATAACTTTTACAGTGCCATAATCAAATTGCCAAGGCATCAGCTGCCAATGCAAAATATACAAGCCACAAATTAACCACACATTAACAAATGTTCTGAACACTGCCCTTGCAACTACTAAGGTACCTCAAACAGTATTTTTTAAAATAAAGTAACACATTAAATACTAGCCAATAAAACCATATTTTATGAGTTGACAATACCTGCATATCCACTGCCCAAGCCATCTCCATATGCCTTAACATGCAATGCTTGCTCTTCATTTGAGATATCACTGTAGTCCAAAGTATCCATCTGGCTGCTGACCTCTTTCACTGTAGTTGCTTCTACAGGCAGCTCTTCAACAGCACCTGATGCTGGATTATCATGTACCTGGACCTGAACAAGATCATATTTTTGGTACACTATATATAAGCAATGCTTTATAACATTCTTATTTACAGGTTTCACATTTACAGAAACTTCAAGCATTCGTCTTGACTGTTACATAGATACCTTGTCACAATTTCACTGAATACAAGTACTGGCAAACATTACTTACACAAATATCAGCATGAATATTCAAAAATTATTCACTAGAAATTGCGAAGTGACAGGAAATGTTAAATTTCTTCTGTGACTCTTTAATAATTAAAATTCTGATCAACCGTTTTAAACATATAAATATAACCTATCAGTAAGTTATTTGGCATTTTAAAATCTTGTGGTCAAAGACACTCTACTTTTCACTCTGGTGTATAGCGGATACAACTACAGCCTATCTGTTGTATTTTAAACATTCATGTTAGAACAAATACAAGACATTGGCACACAAAATGTGAAATATGAGCTTCATGCACTACATTTAGCAAAGTTGCTGGTCTTAATTAATCCTTAATGTTTAACAATGTGATTTAAATTGGTTTAGGAGGCTAAATAAGTCTGTGTAAAAACCACTGTAGTAACTCTCCACATTCAATAACCTAGTTTTTCAAGATAGCCTTTGAATCTGTTTGCTGTTTCAACTGTCGCTCCCATCTAGTCCAAACTGTTCCATTTGTTTACAACCCTTGCACTACAAAATTTTTCTTTCTCGGACCCACCCTCTGCTTAAACAATTTGCATTTGTGGCCTCTTGTTCTGCTATACTGTGCCAATGTAAAGAATCAATTATGTGTCACATTTACTTTCCCAGTCATTATTTTGTATGTTTCAATAAAATCCCCCCTCTCTCTCTTCTCTTTACTACCGGTAATATTGTCAATCCACAATATTGAAGTTTTCCTCGTAACTTAAATTATGGCATCCATTGTCCATCTTTGCTGCTCATCTTTGCACTTTTTTTCTAAAAGCTCTGTGTCTTTTTTCAAGAATGGTTCCATGCCTGAACACAGTATTCTAGACAGGGCCATTTGCTAATGACTTATATAGTTTTACGATTATCTCTTTATCTGGACTCCCTATTGTCCTTTTCATTATTCCCAACAATTGGTTTCCCATTTTTGCTGCTTCCATACATTGCTGAGATGGATTCATACTTCTATGGATGATTATCCCAAAGCCTCTTTCTTTTTCTTTTTCCTGTTGCACTTAGAACCTTTCCCCTAAAGCATATTCATTACCATCATTAGATTTCCCAACATGCATTACAGAACATTTGTCGATATTAAAAAGCATCTACCAGTCCACAGACCACTGAAACAATTTCCTTAGATCCTTTTTAGTATCATCATCAGAGTCGATATTCCTGCACAACTTTGTATCATTGGCAAACTTTGAAATTCTAGATAGTAATCCTTCATCTATATCGTTTTTATATATTAGAAGAAGCAGAGGCCCAAGCACTGAGCCCTGAGGTCACTCCACTAAATACCGTAACTCTTGCCATTCCGAATGGCCACTCCTTATGCCAACCTTTTGTACACTATCAGTAACTATGCATGCTTGAATGTCAGTAGAAAATTTTATTTTCTATTACAATTTTGCATATTAAAATAACTGCTATGATAGCTCAAAACCTGATAAAGTCTGCTCAGAGCAGTCAAAGAATCCTGGTTCAGCAAATAAATTAAATTTGTGCAAAAGTAACAAATGAAATGATTGCCTCAAGAAGTCAAGATACACAATCAGCTGCAATGAAAATATATAATCAGTAAGATAACTTATTAAGCTCTGCTGCACCTGAAGCCATTTATTAAATGTTTGCAAAAGAGCAAAAAAATCAAAGGTATTTCAAATTCTTACTCTAAATGGTTTATCAGTCACACTGACACCTCCATAAGAAATGAAAATCTTGTATTGCCCTGGCTTTTGAGGCTTATATTGACATTCTACAGCACCAGGCCAATCACCTTCATTCATGTGTACTTCAAGTTTATTGCAGTCATCATCATATACTTCAATGCACAATTTTGCATCTTGGCCAGCCAAAGTTGTATCCACTGTAAACTCTGTCCATTCATCCACTGGAATTCCATTCTCTGATAATCCATTTCCGTAGGCTAGTACCTGGAAAATCAAAACCAATGGAAACAACTAGGAACAAATCCATCTTCCCAGCAATCATAACCGAAAATAACGTTTCTTAAACTGGTTCTGTCTAATTCAGATGCATCGGTTCCCTTAACAGTTCCCTTTGCTTTTTATTTTGTAAATAATTGAGAAGACAAAGGGAAAAGGCAATATCTGTCTAGTAGGTTTGCTAAATGAAAGGTAAATCCAAAATATCACTAATAACGAGATGTGCTGACCCTTAGCAATAGTGAATTGTGAGTAAACATGTAAATAATTTTAATAAATACAAGCAACTGTTGACAACATTTATTGAAACTAATTCATCCTATGGAACGGTTAAACCGGTATTATTCCAGCTTCATAGCCTACTGGTTACACAAATCGCTGTTGCCAAAGGGTTATGACTGTCTTTAATGTGTCTCTTAATTAAATCCAACACCCTGACATTAATCACATCACCTAACATGCCTTGACAAATAGACAATGTATAAAAGTCAATGAATCCGTACATTAGAAAGATGAAACAGCCCAAATACAATCTGAAATAGCAAATAAAATAATACTAAAATAGGAGAATGACTCTTTTTCATTGCATAGGCAAACACCTGCACAGTGTGCCTCACACCTTTGTTGGATTAAAGTCTTCAACTGCAGTAATGACATCAACCATAAAAGGTGATCCTGGAATATCTTCATTGTCATTAAACAGAATGTGTACAGCATGTTCTCCAGGAGACAGAGGAATGTAAGAGACGTCTTTCGATCCATCCACATTTTCTTTTATTACAACTTCCACTGGCTGTGGACCATTAACATGGATTTCCTCTGGAAGCAGATATGCAGTATACATGGAAAATTCTAGGCACTTTCAAGTGTACACAAAAATATTATATCACATATGGATATATTACAACAACTTTTAAGATGATAACTTTAAAGGTGCTAAAGCATTAAAATTGAATAATGCTATTGGTGATAAGCAGTCATCTCTGGAATTTCCTAAGCTTTTCATTTACTGTGTGTGGCAAGTACAAATATTTTTCACTTATCATCAAGTCAACCTATTAAACAGAGGCCAAGTTAGTTTCATAGAAAACCACCAGCAGATGTTGAATATGGCCATTAACTCCCTAAAAGGTTGCAATTATGGAAATTGTAATGTACCGTAATATGAACATAATTATATAGCACTTCAAGGGACTTCCAGAGATACATTTGAATTTCCAACTAAATGCTGTGCCCAGCTAGAACTTAGTTAATCCGAGGCCCAAGGTAGGTAAAGAAAGTTGCCAAAGTCATTCTCTGATGCTGAGGACAACTCTGCTCCAAGACAAATGAATGATACACCAGCACCTTAAATCAATCAATCAATCAATCAATCAATCAATCAATCAATCAATCAATCAATCAATCAATCAATCAATCAATCAATCAATCAATCAACCAACCAACCAACCAACCAATCAATCAATCAATCAATCAATCAATCAATCAATCAATCAATCAATCAATCAATCAATCAATCAATCAATCAATTCAATCCAATCAATCAATCAACCAATCAATCAATCAATCAATCAATCAACCGATCATCCAATCAACTTATATGGCACCACTATCATAATGCCCAGAGCATCAACCAATGAAGAAACATAAAGATGACATAAAGAGACATAAAGAGATGACAAGATGAATGTTCCCATGTACTGATCAGACAAGTTTATGCAGATAGACAGTTTCATGACTAGATGATAAAGTCAAGAATGTGTCAATGCATTTTTCAAAGCCTTTGCTAATAACATTTCTCCACAGATAGTCTGCTTTGGTGTTTTCCACTGACCAACATCTGAAACTGACCTAATCTTTTGAGGTTCTAATTTTGAAATACCATCAATTTGATACCCTCGAGTGCTAGAAATGGTGCTATAAAAGCAGACTTGGAGTCGAGGCCACAACTGTCGAGGCCAAGGCGAGGCCAAGGCCAGGAGGTCCGAGGCCAAGGCCAGGAGGTCCGAGGCCAAGGCCAAGGCCAGGAGGTCCGAGGCCAAGGCCAAGGCCAAGGCCAAGGCCAGGAGGTCCGAGGCCAAGGCCAAGGCCAGGAGGTCCGAGGCCAAGGCCAAGGCCAAGGCCAGCAGGTCCGAGGCCAAGGCCAAGGCCAGCAGGTCCGAAGTCAAGGCCAGCAGATATTTGGCGTTTTTGACCAAATTTTTAGGTACATTTTGTCAAATTTTTGACAAATTTTTTGCACATTTTACATTTATTTATTTATTTGTTACATTATTTCTTCATTTCCTTGGAGCCACGCCCCTGCCCCCAAATGACGCCCCGTTAAACACGAAGTCATGAAAAAACGCAGAAGTGTTAAACTCCACAGTTTAATCCACAGTTGGTTGCGTAGTTGGCAATTTGGAGGTTTAAGTTGAGGAGGGCCTACGAATATGATTATGTGAGAGTGCCCAAGGCCTACGAAGACCTTAAAACGGCCCTGCAGTAGCCACCTCAGTGGAAGGGATGTACATGGACAGTGGAGTAAAATCCCCATTTCCCTGCAAATCGCGCGCTGATCAGGCCAACACTGATTTGGGCAGATTAAACGTCAAAATATTGAAATTTTGGGGCCAAACAAGTGCTGGGCCCCTACCCGAATTATTGGGTGCCCTGGCTCCTTATGGATTGGCGTCCATGGCAGTAGGGTCCAGTACCTACTACCAACCATGTTTTAAAAATAAAATTAAAATACCTTTTGATGTTTTGTAGCTGTTTGCCAGTCTCGTGTTTTATATCCAGATGTTTCTTGAACCCACTTGAAGTTCCTCGAGTTTCACTTATTATTTCGCGACAATGCTTGCATTTCACGGACCACTTTCTTTCATTTATTATTTTGAAATCGGTGAAAGCAAACTTCAAAATGCTAGGCTCATTTGTGGCCATATTCTTTGCTTGCGTATTTTTACTTACAAACTTTAATAGCAATAGGTAGGCCTACAGCAGAGATTGCTGTCACTACGGCACCGTTTCTTTTCCAAGTGCGATCAGTCTACAACCTCCTTAGCCTAAGCAGATGCAGCCTCGCAGGTGTCTCTGTTATACTTTAGAGACAATAAACCCCGGCCCCCTGTGAAGCCACCGCAGTCTAGAACTGCTCTAAAATAGATGCCATATATCCATTTAGGTTCAAGCCTTTTAATACTTTTATTAGCAAGAAACCCAATTATTTGGTCCAAATGCCTACTTCAATCTCTGAGGCAATGTTCGCTTCAAACAATGTCAGCCTTGTCAATGCAAGCAACATAATTACAAGCTATTAGACTTAGCAGGAATTCTCAGGGTCTACCGTTTGGATTGAACAGAGGACGTTTTGTTCAGATATTATTCGTCACTTCCAACATTTTGAATGCGCGATTTTCTTGTTTAATTCCATGGTGTGAGGGCTTGGCCTCGAGTACACAAGGCCGAGGACTTGTATCCCGAGGCCAAGGCCAAGGCCGAGGACTTGTACCCGAGGCCAAGGCCAAGGCCAAGGCTAGCAGGTCCGAGGCCAAGGCCAAGGCCGAGGACTTGTATCCCGAGGCCAAGGCCAAGGCCAAGGCCAGCGTCACTTGGCCTCGAGGACTCCAAGTCTGTATAAAAGTGCATAATTATTAATAATTTATGCGCATGTTGTCTTACCATTTTACCAGAATGAAACTTTAGATGTTAATGCTATGAATATAATAACATCAATGCTGATTGCCAAGTAAACATCTATAAGAAAAACTCACTGATGATTTCATCTTTATGGCAATCAACTGTAAAGCAAGCACGGTGTCCCACAATTCCACTGTGAAGACCTGAACCAAAAACATGGCTCTTACATGCAACAGCAGGACCTACATTCACACCAAATGGACTTCCACTGATACTCTGACCCCTGTATTTTGCAGCACCAACAAACTTCCCAACCCTTTCGGGTCTATATGTGTACTTTAGTCGGTTTTCTTGCTTTTCTGAGATTCCATGAACTTCAGCTCCATCTGGATCTGAGACAGTGACTTCTAAACTGGAAACATCAAGCTTGGACTGCTGAGTCTTTTCAATTTCGAAAGGAAGGGTCTCATGATTTCCTTCTGCATAAGTATCATTGGCTTCCAATATAACAACTGCGTCATCCCCTACCCGAAGGCCTGATGGCTGGACACCTCGTCCCTTTATCGAGATTGGTTCTGTACCTATACACAAACACATAAGTGAGCTGGTTAATCATCAAATATATTAACACTTGCACTTCCTAGGGGTGTGTGGTTGCCAACCATGTCTGTTTTTCCCAAATTTTTCCAAGACCTGACAAGATATTTTCAAGAGCTTTTATACACCTGTGGGGGTTTCACTTACACACATTTGACATATTCTGCAAGGTTTTTGCTATAGAAGTTACTAAACTATGACAGTTTTACCAAAGGTACCTGATGTGGAAGCCACCCCCACCTTAATATTCCCTTACTGAGAGTTTCTCTTAATTACAATAAATGCCTTTAAAGTCTATTTTATTTATTGGTTTATGTATAATTGGCAGCTTATATAGTGCAATAAGCATGATAGAAGGTGAAAGTCAAGAACACTTTACAACTCTTATATACGAAATATTAAATAAGTGAGTCTTGAGTCTTCTAGCGAACAGTTCAGGAGTTCTACCTTAACTCGAGGACAGTACAGCATCCAATAGGCACAATTTCTGGTAAGCTTCATGCAGTAACAGAGTCATATTATGCCAGACCCACTTTGAACCAAGAACTTCAATTTTGAGATGGAATGTATGAATATAAAATTCCGACAGGCCAACAGGAAGGCAAAGAACAATGAAAGAAAAGAAAATGTATTATGTATTATGTTTGATGCTCTTACAACAGTAAGAGCATAAAACATTCAAAGCATACATTATGTGCAAGTATTGGACAGTACCCAGTGTAAAAAGAGATGTGATCGACATGACTATGCATTTCGTGCATGGCATTTGGCAGTAAATAGATATAGTATTTCTTAGTGCATAACTATCACAGTAAGGAATCATATGTCTATTGTCATTTATATACATTATGCAGCCAAATAACCTCAAAATGTTAGCATCTGAAAATCGTTAAATTTGATGATTAATAACTTGTAATAGGTGAAAAAGATTAACAACCTCAAATAATAGTTTTCTACAGCTTTGAATGCAGAACCTAACTGTTTATAATAATATTTAATTTCCAAGGAATGGACTGAGATAGATGGAGAGGATATGGTAACCAACTCTTAGAAGAAGTCATTATGAAAAAAGCTTAGTAGTGCAAAAGTTAAATAATTAAATAATTATATCTAATAAACCTTAAACTCTCTTAATTTTTTAAGTTGCTATTGACACCATAAACTTTTTTTAAAAATTGTGAACAACATTGGAGTTGTACAAATTCGTATGTTGGTGATTTTATGCAAGCATCCAGTGAAACAAAACTGTCAGTCTTAAGCACAAATCTTATACTATATGACTGCACTTACATTCAGATGACACAGACATGTTGTAAGGACTGCCGTTAACGGCCACTCCATTAACAAACACATTAACTAAGTGTGGTCCCTCAACCAATGGAGTGAATTCCACCCTCCACTGGCCATCTGGCATCTTGGAAATGTCTGAGTGCAACACGGATTTATCAACGCTATCTGGCTGCACTATCTTCACTTCAAGATCCTTAATCTTCATATCTATTGAAAAATAAAAGAAATTACTCTTGGACTTCAATTTGCTATTTTCTACTAACGTAATCTACTTTAAAAAAATAAGATAGCTGTAGCAGGCAAATGAAAGTTGGAATAGATGGATGTATGAGTGACAGTGGTTTTCAACGCAGGAGAAATCATAATAAACCACTTAAAAATCAGTTATTATTACTATTTATAGTATAAGACACTTGAAATGTCATATATTCGAGTCCAAACAAATTATAGACATAACTTTTACTAAGTAGTGCATGTGAAACTGCAAACATTCTATGTGAAGTGACATATTTTAGTGCATTTGTTATTAATTCAAACTTAATTTTGAAATTATCATGTATAAATGGCTGTTGCTTCTATACATAATTCATGCCTCACCGTCTGAATGTACTTCAAAATATGTTTCTCGCAATGGAGCTACACTTTTCCTTTCAAGTCCAGGTCCAGAGAAAGCCACTGAACCTTTAACATCAAATGTAAGAACGCCCTCTGGCAATTTCTGTGAATTATCGACATTTACGACCATTTTATGCATGCCGTCTGCTTCAGGTCTAAATTGAATACAGAGAGACCTTGTGTTTTCAGTAGAAATCCGGTCAAACTGCAAAAAGCAATGATTAAACAGTTAATCCTAACATTACTATGTATTTCATAGTTAATAATGGTTACAAGATCACATTTCTCATTTTGTCATATACACCAAGTGAAAATCAGAAATATAAGAAAACTTTTTCTTACTTCTCCTACAAGACATTTGACTTCATAAATTGATATCAAAATCTTCTATGTGATGAATTTTAATCTAGATGGGATAATAGAAAATGTCACAACAGAAAGTCAATCTGAGTCTTCTTATTAAATTTTAATGCAAAGTATTGTATTAAGATATAACGAAGTTATGCAAATCGAGCTTTAAAAACACTGAAACTCAGTTAAATTCGCTGTTTCAAGTCTTTGGCCATACTGCAACAAAGCTATAAGCCATGTTATTGTGACAAATTACTGATACTAAGACAGTACTAAGGCACTCTGGAAAAAGTGATTACGCTGAGAAAAGTAGAAGGATCTAGAGGAAGACAAAGACAATGAAAGAGATAGCTGGATAGAATTTGTGAATCAACATGCATGAATAAGAAGGAATTAAATGAAACTGTGAAGAACAGAAAATACTGTAAAAACATATCCACAGTATCACCAGGACTCCAGGAGTCAATGCCGACTTGATTGAATATGATGATGATGATAATAACGACATGAATACATCAGATTTTAATTATCGACTTACCTACTTACTTGCTTGCTTACCACCTCACTTATTTGTTCACTTACTTACTTACTTAATATCTGAAACAGTGAAGCAGTTACCAATTAAAAATAAAACCTCTGACCTCTTTTGTAAATCCAGCAGGATCAATAATCTTCACTGTAGCATTGCTGATGTCATCTTCGTCCAAGGTGTTAATGAAAAACTCCAAAGGAAGACCAACAACACCTGGACCAACTGCACAACCACCTACAATTATTAATTTAAAGATTTAAATTAAAGTGGGCAATTTGTTTATGAACATTCATTCTTCAAGCACAATCCCAGACAGATTTTCTGTAGTCAATACTGGTAAAATCTTATGACTATCCAAATATTATAACTGTACAATGGACATATAAATGGTTTGAGCTATTGCTTTCATAAGAAATTGCCTATTTTTTGTCCAAGTCAACATTAGCAAGTAAACATCAAAACCGACATTTGCAAGAAAGCAAGTATATGGTTCAGATCTGTAGAACTATAATCCCTCTATATTTGGTGGAAAAATTTGAATCAACATATAAAATATAATTTTTAGCAAATTTGAGACAACACAAAGTTGCAAAAGATTTTAAAATTCAGTCAACCTGATCGTCGAATGCAGATAGAAGACTTTGGTTTTGCACTTGGAAATCCTGACAAATAAGTCATCGCACTTTGCTCATCAAGCTTTGGATCAGTTAATTCATCTGGAGTTATTAACTGTAATAGTGTGAAAAACAGTGTAAAGTCTATATAATACCAACATTGACAAGGTCGTTTTAACAGTAAATAATCTCTACCAATGAAAATCATAATCAAATAATTCAATTTTCAAGTATAACAATCAATGCTGTAGTCAATAAAACTAACTACACTCACAAATGCCTGTAATAATAATTATGAAGATGTAGTTACCTGTACATAAAAAACTTTCCATTAAAATATTGAGGTTACTAAAGGGTCTGCCCAATGCATAGAACTTGGTGGCAAACACTGCTTTAGCCAAAAAAATGGACAATAGCTGGTAAATGCAAGCTTCAGAGGTCAGAAGTGAATACCTGAGGAACACCTAGCCACTCCTCAGCAATAGTCATTGCCTTTCGAGCATTTTCTAGACCATCATCTGGCTCCCAAAGATGCCAGTCTGGACACAATCCTACAGAAAACGATAACACTACTGATCAGAATACTATAGACACAGTATAATAATTGCAACAATTTGTGCTCTGTGCCTGAAGATTTTGTCAGTTCAAATTTGACTTCTGGGCAAATTGCTTAAAACCTAATATCCAGGCAACCAGATTGGCAACCAAGGCTTCATTCATATCAGGTAGCTACTGAAATGGAAGTAATATATACCAGGTACATTGTATTCAAAGCTATATGGTGCCGCAGCTGTCAGTCACAGACTAAGACAATGACTACCCAGTTTTGGAGGGAACTCGGGCGGTTAGCCTCATCTGAACTTTGCAAAATGGCAATGTTGACCAGTTTTCTGATTGTATTATTTGATACTGAACTCATCTTGGTTCCAGAATCGCAAATTAAGACACCAAGTGATAATGCTGTTATTAAATTGAATACAAAGTTAATTCAACTAAATATATTTAAAAACAGCTCAAACTATTAGTGGATCAAAGAACCACCAGAAGAGAACAAGAAATCCCCTTCCTTCCTTTAGCAGATTTCCCAAAAGCAAAGCACTTTTTGTGCCTTGGCTGCATTTTTTGCATCATACCATACAAACTTCAAATCAAAATTAAAATAATCCAAAACCTTGGGCATCACAACTACAACAGTACAATGTTTTAGTTTCTTACTCAAAATATCTTACATCCGAGAAAAAAGTAGTGTCATTATGGACTTATCACATAATGCCTTTAGAATGAGCTTTTAATACACAGCTAGGTTTGTTATTATCAAAATGACACGTGTGAAATCCAATAAAATACAAATGTCAACCTTAACTACCGGTAATACTGTTCTGGAGAGCTCTTCTCACAACTACCAGTAAGCACACCCCAACAATGTCTTACTGTAGTCACCATTTATAAAGCTTTGTGCTTATCTGAAGAATACCAATGAGAATTTAAATCATTTGTACATGAGGTGATGAATATTTATGTATGACATGCATAAGTTGCCTTCCTGGAGAACTGAACATGTTCCTTGAGAACGTCCTACACATACTATAAATGAACCACTATCTCATGCAATGACTGAATCGCCTATTTGCAAGCTTTGAATTCAATCAATTTAAAACATCAATATTATTTCCTCTTCTTCTTCTTCTTCTGCTTCTTTTCAAGCAAAAACAAATCACACAAGATTCAATATTGTCTGCTGACATTTTAAACAGTCCAAATGCCAGTAGTCACTGAGTCTGAAAGACTTAGTCATCTCAGAAAGAAAGTCTATTAGTCACTTCATACTAAAACCGCTTAAATAACTTGCAGACAGACTGGGAAACTGAAGAATATTCAGATAGATAAACAGACCAAATGAAAGTAAATTATAAAGTGAGGTGAGCAAACCATCGTCTAATTCATTTTTGTTAACTCTATTTAATAATGCCACTTCTTCAAAGCATGTCAGTTAAATGGTTCACCGACAAATGTGCGCCCGACAAAAACACCCCGACAAATGCGCAGAGACAGATGTACCAACATAAAATCGACAAATGTGCACCGACAAATGCATGACAAGCCTGCGTGTTTTGACCAAAGCATGGCTAGGCTCCAATTTTAAAATGGTGCTATAATTTGAAAATTCTCCAGATTATTTCTCCGCTATTTCGTCAACTTCCCACCTCATTCCTCCATGAATGGTGCTTGTATCTAATTATAAACAACCCTATCACGTCCTGACTCCTCCACCACGTCTTGCGCTCCACAGTACCTTCACTGGGGCTTGGAGTGCCCTTTAACCACTAGATACAGATTTTTCTCCTCTGTAGTAGGTGAATAAATTTTAGTCGTAGTTGTGCTGATGTCGGCAAGCTTTTTTCAGGCGTGCATTCGACAGGACATACACGAGTTAAGTACAAAGCCCAATTTCAAAACCACAGACCACAGTTTGACCATTTTATAAAAACATATTTTACTGTAAAGATAAATTTCACAAACTACACATATATAAATGTTAATGCAATAAAATAAGATAAATTGCAACACCCAGGATTTCTACTAGTGTACATTCAATTCACTCTGGTGCCAAGCAGCACAAAGCAAAATTTTAACACATTCTTAAAAGGAAAAGAAAATGCAACAGAAAAACTGGTCCCATTCATTTTACACGATCAAATAGATCAGCGGTTCTCAACCTTTATAGTGCCGCGACCCTTTTAATTCAATTCCCATGATGTGGCGACCCCAACCAGGCCCACCGAGAGAAATTCGGGCCCCTGCAGAATAAAATTTCTTAACGACCTTTTTTGTCTTTTTTTGCTTGTCAGCCTTTTTTACATCTTAAAATTAGCTGATGACCTTTTTTTGCTCATCACCCTTTTTACATGTTAAAATGAGTAAATTTTGCGCAATAACAATAAAAGAGACAACCCTATATTTCTGAAGGTCTCTGGCGACCCCCTGACAAATCGTCATTCGACCCCCATGGGGGTCGCGACCCACAAGTTGAGAACCGCTGAAATAGATTAATCGCTCTTGGCACTCATCACACATATATATGAACAATGTAAAAAATCTTTCGATTAAGAAAGTTTACCTGGAGCAACACTATCGACCAGAGCCCCAATATTTCTACCGTCATTCCAATCAGTTGTGAAGTTGGTAATATTCTGTTCTGGCAGTTTATTCTGTATCCAAGTGAGCAGACGTTGTTTTGGAGTAAGATCTGTTTTCTTTTCCTGATCAGTGTTTGTCTCATCATCCCACTTTAGACGCGAAATTGAATAATGAAGAATCAAAGACCACATAAGACCGAGTATAAGTTTAGTGTTGCCATCCACAATATCAGAACTATCTGAAAGTACAAAACAACCATCCTAAATGTAAAATTATGACCAGGCAGTGGTTATAACAGAAATAGAATTTCTGAAATCAAAAAGGTTTCAGCTTCTCAGAGAATTCATAATATGAGCAGCTTCAATTACTTCAGCCCACATATGTACTTAACTGTTTCAAAAAGCACTGCAAAGCAGAAGCAGCTGATTTTTCATATAGACCAAAAGTATGGTCATAATTGCATTTGAAATTAAGTTAATGATTCACGTGATGCTTAGATATCTGTATTTTCAAACAACTGCATAATACACATGCAGAGACATTCATAAAAGGACATGTGACTTACTACAGGCCTACAACAGCTCAAAAGAATTAAAAATTTCTCATCTGAGAAAAAACATATCACATAATACTGAATCATTCATTTGCCAATTGGAGTAACTTCAAAAAGTTAAATAGATTATATCCTTGACTGACCTTATATCTTTGACCAAACTCCGTGTGCCTAACATGCACAATATTCAACCACAGCTATTAAGTCAGCACTCTGTGACACAATGGCTATCAATTTTATTATTGAATAATCTTCTAGCCAGAATATCAAAGTCATCGATTCTGTCTACCTGCCTTAAGCATTTATCTCCGTTTCACCCAGTTGCCTATTAATGATTATATACACTTCTATTCAACTGTTGATCAATTTTGCAAGGAGTTATAGCCTACCTACTTCTCACCACCAAAAACTCACTTAAAATCCAGTTTCTAAAACTCATTCAACATAAAGCAAAAAATTCTTAGGACGCAGATGCCAGAATCAACCAACCAATCAATCAATCAATCAATCAATCAACTTCTATAGCACCACTATCATAATGCACAGGGCATCAGCCGATGGCACACCAAATCCAAATAGCATTAGAGCCAGGTCAAGCCAGAAGATCAGTCAACCAACCAATCAATCAATCAATCAACTTCCATCAGAAGATTCTCTCAACCAACTAGCTAGATGCAAGCATCAAAACATCGTCTCCCTTTTAATCAATAAATTCAAGCCACCTGCAAATATTTAAATAATCTGGCTTCTTGTTTAGCATAAAGGCTGCATACAGGTATACTGTACGAATAGATGCAAAACATGCGTATGCAATCACAATGGCCACGGAATTGCAAATACCCAGGCCCGTCTTTATGTGTTGGAAATTGGGCACTGTGCCCGGGGCCCTGCGCATCTTAGGGGCCCTGCACGCTCTAGCCTTTTTATGTTTGACCTTTTTTTCTTATCAACTTCTGGAGGATAAATTAATTAAAAGATCAAGCACCAAAAAACGTGATGACCTTTTTTGCTCATCAACGTTTTCAAGCATCAGAAAAACAAATTCTTTTTCACCCCCGTCGGGACCCCCATATATGGCGGGGTCCTAGGCATGTGCTTACCTTGCCTATGCCTTAAAACGGCTTTGAATCCAACCCGTCTGGGGCCCTGCAGCCGCCAGGTGCCAGAAGCCTCACATTGGCAAAAGACGGGCCTGCAAATACCATCATAACAGGTTCCATGATGCAGTAGGAAGGCATAACCATGTAATCGACTGCATGAAGACTATCATGTGTTGACTCCCATACCCAGCGTCTTTACCATATCTTGCATGTGTGTGTTGTGTTTGTTTATAGACGTGTCCTTATCAAGACGATGGGTGTCTATGTGTGTTTGTGTGTGTGTGTGTGTGTGTGACTCCTTTCTCAACCAGACCTTGCCACCCGTTACGACGGAGTTATATCTTGCAGACTTGCATGCAGTCGCACTCTGCCTAAATGGGAGAGCTCCCTCTTATCCCTCTGATCCATTCCACCCAGTCAGCTCTATCTCTGATCAACCTTATCTCCGTTCCACTACTCAGAGTCCACTCCATGTTCCGCCAGCACACACTTCATTATTACAGCAACACAGCATTTCATCCGTCGATCTAACATTCTGGAATTCTCTTGACCTGAGCATACATAGGTCTACAATTCTACAACCACAACTCCATGACACTTTCTTAAATGCATACAAAGTATCGGTAGCTTAGTGGGAGCATTTCTAAGTGGTCATCCAGAAAAGGTGCTATATAATTGATTATTTGCATTTCATTACAGAATCAATGCAATTTATTCCCAAGATGCTAATGGTTTCCAGACTTGTAGTAACATTACCACACATTCAATTTGCACATAAAATACTAATCTGCCTGCTATCATATGACAAAAAGAGATTAGACCAGTGTCTCGCAAACTTTTTACCTCGCGGCACACTAAACAGAACAAATTTTGTTCACAGCACATTCTTCATAAAATTACAAAACCAACCAACAATTTATTAAATTGAGTGTTCTTTATTAAGGAACTGCCGGGTCTGCTGTCACATATAATGATATGTAGATGTAACAAACGCGAAAGTAACGTTCATAGACTGTAGATTCTCGCCGTTGTTTTCCTTAGTGTCGTTTTCACCTTGCATTTTCTCAGATCTTGCCAAAAATTTATCCATTTCAAATTTCATAGGGCTAAATCTCGGTAAAAGCATCAAATTCAACTGTTACTATACTTATAGTTACCCTACTATTGCAACATCTCAACACATGCAATGCAATAATTTCAAAACGGTAATTGGGTCAAATGTATCCTTGCGCGCTCAGACGCTGTTGTTTTTACATTGTAAAGGTCGCAAGGACGGTGACGTCAACGAAAGACGTTAATTTCTGGCAGTTGTATCGTTGCGCGCGCAACGCGTTATATAAAAAAATGGATGTCCGATATATTGTATTGTAGGCTGTGCCGCAGGCTGGTGTGAGGTTCTATATATGACGCCATTTTTACACTTGCTCATCCGGCAAAATTTTTAGGAAGGGAACAAAAAAATTAAAATAATAGTAAAATTCTGAAATTCTTTCACGGCACAGCTGGAATCTCTAGCGGCACACTAGTGTGCCGCGGCACACAGTTTGCGAGACACTGGATTAGACAAATACACACATTCAAGATTAAAGCATTCAATAATTAATTAAGTATAATTTTATATATATATATATATAATCCATAATCCATTTAATAATTAATTAAGAATAATAAAATACATACATATAATCTATAATCAAGAAAATAGACGACAGCAATGCACAATAATGAGAATGGATCAAATTAACCCTTAAATCGCCCGAACCAAGTCTACTCGGTTACATGGCATATACAGTGTAGTTACAAAGTATCTGGTGGATTAAAATTAAAGTAATATTCTAACTGGGAGGTTGAAAAGTAGAAAGCTTCACTGCCTGAGACACAAACATTTATAACAGCAACTATTGATAAGTAGGGGCAGGAACACTTTACAGTTCAAAATCATCTGTTATGGTGGCAGCACATTAAATTTTAAAATTATTGAGCATCAGTGGCTGACTTTATCAGCACTGACAGTTTTCTTCTTTGCAGTCAATATTGCATACAATAACTACATGCATCAGGGCTTGCTAGCAAGCTATATAAGAAACCAATGCATAGTTTTATACGTTTTTTCCAAAACTTGAGTACAATTTTGTTAAAATATGCAATACCACAATCGGATAGAAATATGCAGGCACGCTGCAGCTGAAGAATTAATTATGTTTAGCACAACATGAATAGTCATGGTGCAGAAACGGGGACTATCTCTAAAGTCATGAAGAAAAAGCTTCAAGCTGCAGAGATGTGGTTCTTAAGAAAAATGTTGAAAATATCTTGGACTGAAAAGAAAACAAATGAATTAGTACTTGAAGTGGCAGGTACACAAAGAAAATTGATATCAACAATACTCAAAAGACAACTTCAATTTTTTGGACATATAATGAGGAAGAAAGGTATAGAAAACCTGGTAACTACTGGAAAAGTCAAAGGCAAAAGATCAAGAGGAAGACAAAGAATGACATATATCAGCAGTTTACTGGCTGATGTAAAGGGGTAACTACAGAAGGGGTAACTACAGAAGGGGTAACTACAGAATTAGAACTCATACAAGCAACACACAACAGAGAGAAATGGAAGTCCATAGTCGTCAACGTAGAAATACACGACACCTGAAGAAGAAGAATAGTTAAAGATATGATTGAGAATTTGAGACACTGTGCTTTTAATCTTATGTGTAATTTTAGTATATATAATTTTTGTTTTCAGAGAAATGCAGAAATAGATGTCCTAGTTGCTGAAAAGTTATATTTTTAAAATGTCTACAGACTATATAATTTCAAATTCAATTACACATGTTGCTAGATGCTAAGAAAATTCAGATATATCTTATGAACCTCTTTGTAAGATCATCATATAGCTAAAAACTGCTCTTCAGTGTTTTCTGATCTATAAATTGCATATTACAAGCAAGGGAGTATACCCTAATGTTCAAATATCCACCTCAAGGATATATGCATGACAACAATAAAAAAATTATTGACTTGAAACAAAATTATGATTTACTATAGATTGGCAGAGGTCTGTATGCTTCATATGCTACATGCTTCTAATGCATTTATAAGCATCGAGCAATATTGTAATATAATGTAATGTACATGTAAATCTGATATATCGCAACAGAACAATAGAAGGCAAAAGACAAAAAGATTAAGAAATTCACGGTAAAATATTTTCTGAAACTACCGATACAGCTCAAGATATAGTACTTATGAAAACCATAATTGCACAATGGAATGTATAATGATGCTCTAAAATGTGCATAAGGCTACCACTGGTTTTATTTTGCCACTCATATCTTTCCAAAAAAGTGCAAGAGCTGAAGAGAATTATTGAAAGGCAGAGGCAAAGGTAGGACACTTAAATGAAAGTACTATTGTTCCTCCCATAAAAAGCACACCAAGGTGTCAAGCCATAATTATTAATAACACTTTTCACCTGTCTTCTGTTGCAGCTTCAAATTTACTATTTGGTCGATTATCATTATAATAAGCGTCAAGCTTTCGGACAACGCTATAGAAATTTCGTTTTATTTACTTAACATCTCTTCTAGAAGTCTCTTCTCTCTCTCTCTCTCACTCACTCTCTCTTTCTCTCACTCTCTCTCTCTCTCTCTCTCTCTCTCTCTCTCTCTCTCTCTCTCTCTCTCTCTCTCTCTCTCTCTCTCTCTCTCATAGATCTTCAAATGCACTATTTTCTTTCAATTAGGACTAAAAATACATATTTATGTTGATTTTTTTCAATAGTCTTTTTCCTAATGAAGCTCATCCAATAATGAAGATATCCATTAACACAGGATCTATTTTCTAAAAGTTTTAAAAGAGCTTTTCCAAGACCAATGTCAGCTGCATAATTATAATTCTAGCACTAGCATGACAGCAATAGGGTCCACATGGCTCTGAGTAAGGGCCTCTGAGTCTAAATCTGAGTAAATTTTTAGCAGCAAAATCATCAGCAAGTGGCTGATTAGCTTCATGAAAAACGTAAAGACAAAGATCGTCATCGTCTAGCAGAGACAAGATTTTGTCTATTTCTTTTCTCTGCCATTGTTTTATTTCACACTTTTCCAGCAGTAGAGCGATCTCCTGCTAACCATACTTTTTGGTTACGCTACAGCTTCACAGCCAGACTAGATGATATTTCCTTGCCTGTGAATATCTATCTCTGAGCCTTGTCTGCGCCAATTGAGAGTGCCGTTATCACTGCCAGGGTGTTTTTGAATTTCCAGTCTAGATCTGCCATGTTCTGTGTAACAGTGACACCTCAAGTAGGATGTAATTCCACAGCCTTGGGGCACAAGGTGAGGCTTTATGTTGCACATCTTTGGCCCTGGGAGTGAAGTGAACCAGTCCTAATCCACAAGATCAGGGAAGGGTACTACCTTTCTCTCCTTCATTGTCACAAAGATGACAGTGTGCAATTATATGGACAATAGGCCAAAATTCAAGTTAGTGGAAATCAGAAATCTGGACTTTTTTGCATTTGAGGCCGGATGGAAGACATGTCACATGAGGTTAAAAGGGGTACAAGTCCTCCTTTTTGCTGGACGTCTGGATAAAACTAGATTAACTAGCCAATAATTCCTGCGTTTCATATAGATGGACGATAAAATCACAAAATCAATACACAATTGATGTGGCTGTGCAAAATATTATGCAGCGAATTGGTCTAAGGCAGTGGCCTGGCGGCAAAATGGCCCACATGGCTCTGAGCCAGAATGCCTGAATAAGATTGAACCAAGGGCCTTGCAGTCAAGTTACTAGTAAATAATATTCCAGCAATAGATTTGCTTATCTACCAAAAATTGAGTGATAAAAGATAAACGTGAGAAAAGTGGTAAAATTGTGTCTGTAAACTGTTGATGGTAATTTGGTTGACGTAATTTGGAACAGCCAAGTTGAGCCAACTTGTTACTTTACAACAGGGTGCAATTTGTGACCTGGAGCAGTTGGGGGGATATGTCAAGCTTGGGGGGATGTAGTTGTTGAGGAAATGTAGCAGTGGGGGGCTGCAGTTGTGGGAGGATGTAGCAGTAGGGGGTATGCAGTTGGGAAGTGGAGGGGAAATTCCCTCTTCCCCCCTACAAATCGCGCCCTGTTTTAGAACAACAATCGAGAGAAAGTCGTGATCGCTTTATGACGAACCTATATTGACAAGACGAATCTTTTCTTCCTTCTCCAGGAATTCCAGCACCAGCGTCACATTTTCCAGCTGTTGGTTTCTTCTGACTGGCTGTCGACTGTAGCGACTTGGGAACTTCTTCCGTGATAGGGCCTCGATCAGCGTGATCAGCAGGACGCCGTCGGAAAAGTCGACGGCCAGATCAACGATTGGATCGCCGCCCGCTTCCCGCAGATGCTCGTTCGCCCAGCGGATGAAGGTGTTCGTCTGGATCTTCTTCCAGCTGGCCAGCGCCTCTGCGTGGGCGATATCGTCTGGCGAAGGAGAAGCAGACGATCCCGGTTCACTGTCTTGTCCGCTGCTGATCCGTTCGTCTGCCATGATATCGATAATAACCGTTCGCTTCGATTTACTAGCGTCGTCTGTCGTCTTCGCTAAACGTCTGCGAGCTCTAAACGAAAAAATCGATGAATGAATGGATGGCAGTGACTCAGGCTAATGTGTAAAGTCTCCGCTCTGCACAGAGCTTGCCTGTCGAATCGTGTCGATTCAGAGTAGCACACCTTATTATGTCGAACGACGAGCAGGGCTGCATAGGCCCTACATAAAAACATAGTTTTTTTAAATAAATGAAATGTAGGTTTTTAGTTTTTTAAGGTTTTCAGGTTTTAATGTTTTGGAATGTCAACATCCATAGTCATGGACCCCTCTCTATATTTCAGTGTTATTTCTAGGATTTTGAATTTGGGGGGTGTCGGGAAAATCTGGGGGGTCGGAATTTTTAAGTCTCTGTCCGAAAAAGGCTGGATAAGAAAAAAAGAAAAGTAATCCCAGAATAAAAGTTGGTGAGGGTGTCCTTCTCCATTGGAGGGGTGTTCTGAACTAATTAGTATGCATTTTGTAAGCATACCATTGTCGCATTACCATTGGGGGTCGACCTCGAATTGGGGGTGTTGGGGATGTTAGGGGGTTTAAAAATATCCCTGCTATATTTTGTCACATGTCGACATGTATGGACCATTCTCTATGTTCTTGTCACGTGTGTCCTGCAGTGATGTTAATCCTTGTCCTGGTCCTTGTCCTTATAAGGACTCCTTAAGGACCAATTTGAAGTCCTTGTCCTTGTCCTCGTCCTTGGGGAGTCAGTCCTCGTCCTTATCCTCGTCCTTGGGGGTTCGGTCCTCGTCCTTATCCTCGTCCTTGCAGATCGGTCCTTGTCCTGGTCCTTGTAACTCAGTCCTTGAAAAGTCCTTATAAGGACCAAATTACTTGTATATCATTTTCATTCAATTGTACTGATAATTATGTTCCAAGGTAAGAGTACTTAGAGTAGTAGGCCTATGTGGATTTATATTTTGGCTACATACTTGCTTTGAGTTACTTTAAATGTTTAGTCATTGTTTCCTTTATAATACCAATTGATTCTTTAGCAGAATTCTTTGTTTCCCTGCGACGTCGGCTCCAGTTGAACGAGTGTTTTCGCAAAGTGGTCTCATAATTAGACCTCACCGTGTGTGCATGACTGATCAGCTGCTGGAAACACTTGTTCATTTATTATTATTATTATTATTATTATTATTATTATTATTATTATTATTATTATTATTATTATTATTATTATTATTATTATTATTATTATTATTATTATTATTATTATTATTATTATTATTAAACTTGACAATTTCTTAAGCGCAGTAACATAGCTAGGTGGCTAAAGTCAAAGGCGCATTTGAAATGCAGCATTGCTGTTGACTACATAATGTTTTTAAAAAAAATATTTGCTTTTCTAATTTTGTGATTTGAATTGAAATTGTGTTTGGTTTTTTCCTTTCTGACTTTTTTGTCTGACAGAGGTTGGTCCTTGTCCTTGTCCTTGATCCTTGTCCTTGGGGGTCAGTCCTTGTGGTCCTTGTGCTTGTGGGGTAAGTCCTCGTCCTTGTCCTCGTCCTTGGAGGGTCGGTCCTCGTCCTTATCCTCGTCCTTGGGGGTTCGGTCCTTGTCCTTATCCTAGTCCTTGGGGGGTCGGTCCTTGTCCTTATCCTCGTCCTTGGGGGGTCGGTCCTTGTTAACATCACTGGTGTCCTGTTGTCTGCAGGGAGTAAGACATTTTAAAGACATCAAAGATTAGTTTTAACATGCTTTTTCACTTTTCTATATATAGAACCATAGTGCAGGGATACCTAAACACTATGTATAGAACAACAATCTAAAAAGCCTGAAATTTTATTTTTTTAAATCTATGTTTTTGAAAACCCTAAAACCTATGGTTTTAAAAATCACATTTCCAGCCCTGGCAACGAGTAGACCTAAATAAGTATCGACTCTATCGAGTGGACGTTTATCAATCTACCCCCAGAGCAGGCCCGCCGAGAGAAATTCCGGGCCCCTGTGTAGAAGGGTCGGCGAGCCCTTGACAAGTCACAAACTGGGAAAAATTGCTGACGACCTTTTTTGCTTGTCATTGAATTTTGCACAGCCGAATGAACAATACGTGTGTTGCAACTCTCGGAAAAGTGGCGATGGTCTTTTTTCCTTATCGCTCTTTTTCACGCTGTTTATGATGTCTCACTCACCGCCCGGGCCCCCTTTACTCGCCGGGCTCCTAGCTGTGCACATGCCATGCTGACCTTTTTGTGTTATTATTGTTGATATTACATCATCATCGGCCCGGACCCCCTCCAGACCGCCGCGCCCCTGTGCATGTCCCCCTGCCCCTTCTCAGCGGCCCTGCCCCAGAGGTATCTAACTGGCGACCGTAGACCAGATCTAGGCCACCAATCCTTCCAAGGTGTGTAAAATGGCCCGCGAAGATACAGAAACTACCAATAGCTCAGAGATGGACATGGGTCCATTTTTTAGAACCCAACCCAACCCGACCCATCAAATCTCCAACCCAACCCAACCCAACCCATGCCGGCAATTGCAAGTATTCACCCAACCCAATCCAACCCACCCAAGCTTCAAGTAAACATATTCAGCAAATTTATTGCTAAACAACAATTTGTCAATTACTGCATAAAAATCATTTTTAAAAATTACCTCTCATATGTCGCTGTAGGGTCTATGTTTTCCCCCATTATAATTATCATTGGCGTGCAGAGGAAGGTAGACGTCCGTGTTGTAATTTGTACTTATACTCTCTAAAATTCAGCTTCAAATGTTGAAAGACTAACGAATAAGGAACCCTAGAGCCATTA
Source organism: Metaphire vulgaris (assembly GCA_018105865.1). Lineage (NCBI taxonomy): Eukaryota > Metazoa > Annelida > Clitellata > Crassiclitellata > Megascolecidae > Metaphire > Metaphire vulgaris. Next base: position 20,640,593 of record CM030833.1, read on the forward strand.
TAGCATTTGCTTAGCAAGTTCGCACGCACTCCCACGCAGTAGCTCATAGATGTTATTGGAGTCAATAAGGGGATTAAGATGGATTTACAGTGGATGGTTCAAAGAAAGTTACTTCGTTCAAAGAAAGTTACTTCCTTCTTTCATCAATTTCGACTCTCGATTCCAATGCCTTGAATTATTTACTTCCGCCGGTCTTATGCAAATATCTCGTGGCTGCGGATCAACATTTACCTATAGGCATATGACGCTGCACAATATCGAGAAAGCAACGGCCACAACGGCGAGGGGGGTTTTATGTATTAAAGGAGATAGACTTATGCCTTTAATGCTTTATTATATAGAAACAACTGTGTTTGGATCAATAGAACCAGGGGCTCAAGACAGTCCTGAATATAACCCCCCACCCGCCAATCGCTTAACTAAGAGCCGTCATAAGCCAGTATTGCCATCGACAGTTCGGCGGCAATTTGTTACGTGAAAATGCGGAAAACGATAACCATTTTTTATAACCAATATATGGTGTGTGCACTGTGCCAAGTGCAAATCAGCGTTTTGCAACCCAACCCAACCCAACCCACCACAACTGCCTAAATTTATGACCCAATCCAACCCAACCCAACCCAACCCAACCCATGGGTTAACCCAACCCATGTCCATCTCTGCAATAGCTTACACTTTTCTAATACTTAGGCCTACGAAATATTTTTTAAATGTCTTGTGTCAACTTAATTAGGAATATCTGTTTTCTATGACTCATGAACAACACCTTCCCAAAACAATCTGACCCTCGGGCACCTGTCATAAAAATGTGGCCATTCATACAATTTAAATGAAAGACCCGATCTAGGCAGACATAAGATCAGGTCAGCATCAAAAATGTACAGATTCAAAGGCAGTAAAGGATAATGTCGCTTCGTTGCTTAGGCTACTTAGGCCTATTATACGGTCGTAGCTAGGGTTGCCAATGCCAGATCTCCCGTATTTTACGGGAGCTCCCGTATTTCAGCCTCAGTCTCCCGCCTCCTTATAACTAGTTTGTTATATTGATTCACTACATGCAGATGATGCAGTGCATTGAACAGTGTTGCTTGTTGCTTTTTCCTAGTCTATACTCTATAGTACTGAACTGTAGTAGGCCTATAGCTATAGCAATAACAATTCACAATGAACTGGACCGTGGAGTAGGCGCATTGATCGCGGAAACAATCTCCCGTATTTCGACTTTGGATATCTGGCAACCCTAGACGTAGCAGACGTTGGCCTAGGTAAGCAACGACGACCTAGCAGGTCAGCCGCGCTCGCGGAAGAAACACCTGAACGACCCAGCCTACTCTACAGAACAGAAATCCGTCAGAGCTACAGAAAATCTATAATCTGCACTAAAATTTATATTTGAGCACTTCCGGTGTAGAATACAATAACAGAATGCAATAGACATGAATGCGTTTGAAGCAAAATGGAAATGAGAGAGTAAGTAAGAGGGAACAGGGGTCGTCCATATATGACGTAACGCGATTTTGGCACTTTTTACCCCCTCCCCTACGTCCCCTCCCCTACATAACGCGACGTAACAAAAAGTCAGACCCCCTAAAATATGACGTAACAACGGACCTACCCCACCCCCTCGCATTTTCGTCTTCCAAAAAGTCTTGACAAGCAAAAAAGGGTCATCCTTATACTGTTTTCCTCTCCAAACATGCTGACAAGCAAAAAAGGTCATCCTTATATTTATTCCCTCTCCAAATACCCTGACAAACAAAAAATGTAATCCTTGTATTTTTTCCTCTCCAAATACCCTGACAAGCAAAAAAGGTCATCACTTGAAAATTGTGTGTTGCGTTACGTCATATTTACGGAACCACCTCCCCCTCGTCACACCGTAACAAATGTCTGGACCCCTCCCCTAGGCGCGTTACGTCATTTGTGGACGACCCCTCAGCCTTTCTCAATAGGCCTACCTTTCCCGTATTGTTATATTTCTAATTTGTGTCAAATCTATTACCGTATTACCGTAACTCTTTTAATACAAGCCTGGTTTCGAACACTAGTAGGGTCTCTAAAGGGTCGTCCATAAATTACGTAACGCGATTTTGGCACTTTTTGACCCCCTCCCCACGTAACGCGACGTAAGAAAACGTCAGACCCCCTAAAATATGACGTAACAACGGGCCGACCCCCTCCATTTCGTCTTCCGAAAAGTCCTTGGCAAGCAAAAAAGGTCATCCTTGTATTTTTCCTCTTGAAAAAACTCTGCAAAATAGGTTATCCTTGTATATTTTTCCTCTCCAAAATCCCTGAGAAGCAAGAAGGTCAAAGGTCATCACTTTTAAAAAATTTTGCGTTACGTCACATTTACGGAACCCCCCCCCCCCTCCCCGTCGTCACACTTCGTAAACTTCATACCAAATGGCCGAACTCCCCCTAACCGCGTTACGTAATTTACGGACGACCCCTAATGCAAACAAGCCTAATACAGTGTCTGTAGAAGTCTCTAATAAAGTCTCTAATAGACCTATTACAGTACACGTTCGGACTAACAGATAAGATTGAAAACTTAAAATAAAACACAGATCGTGTTTTTGTTAGCCTAATAGCAAGTAGGCCTATTATTTCCACATTAGGTTGCCGTACCTGAGCTCATAAAGTAATCTCTCATAGTTCAAGACCAAACCAATCCAAACTTGGAAATTTTGGATGGTAATCCTTCATCGACATAATAAATATTAATGATATCGACAGTGTTGTAAAGTATTTAAATACTTTCAGTATTTAAATACTATTTAAATATTTTGTCCAGTATTTAAGAAAGTATTTAAATACTCATCCAAAATTAAGTATTTAATTAGTAGTTAAATACCATAGAGTATTTAGATGTATTTAAGAAATTTAAATACTTTGGATTTATTGCAATTTTCACATACTGTAATTATAACGTTTCTTATAGACTGTTCATTTTTACATTTTCTTTACTGATGGTTTTAGACAGTTGAACAGTTAAGTGGGTCTACATTGACATTGGTAGAAATAATTTTAACTAACATTTCTTTACACAAAACTACGGTTCTGGCGAATCGTGTCAAAGACATTATCAAGTATTTTTAAAAAAAGTATTTAAAACTTATTTGCCAGTATTTAAATACTTACCCTGGTATTTGGGTATTTAAATACTATTTAAATACTTCCAGAGAACCAAGTATTTATGAAAGTATTTAAATACTTTCAGTGAAGTATTTATTACAACACTGGATATCGATGAAGGATTACTATCCAAAATTTAAAACTTTGCCGACGATACAAAGCTATGTAGAAATATAGACTCGGAGGATGATGCTCAAATTTGAAAGGAAGATCTAAAGAAATTGTTTCAGTGGTCTGTGAACTGGCATCATTAGACCTCATAACGACTGCGCGGCGCAGTAGTACTGTAGTAGCCGGCTTATTTATAACATCGTTGTTGTTGTTGTTGTTGTTGTTGTTGTTGTTGTTGTTGTTGTTGATATGCGCGGAAGCCGTGCTCCGATGTCAAAGCACGTATTTAAGGGCCTTCGGTGGCATCTGTTTGCATCTCTCTCTACGTGCCTAGTCGAATCGTGGAGGTCGACCGCCGCAAATGTCCTTCCTTCCTTCTCCTTCCCCTCTTTCTCCTCCTTCTCGTCCCCTCCTATTTCTCCTCCTCCTCCTCCTCTTACTCATCCTCCTCTTTTGCTGAAACTGCGGAGGGTTGTCGCCGTACAGTAGGGCTCCAGCGGCGCAGTCGACGCTCCGAGTTAATGGCAGAAGTTACGAGCCGTTCGTAATGCGAAAACGACGGCGCTTATACGTCGTTCGGTCGGTCGGTCGGTCGTTCGTTCGTCGTTGTTGCCGACGACGACTAATCCCAGACAGCGACGACCAAGCCACAGGCGCAATTTTTCAATCACAGACGAATTATCGGTCTTTGATGTCTTACTTTGCCACCTGCTTCCAATTAATTGAACGCTTTGCCACCACGACTCTGTCTGTCGCCGGCTGCTTTACGGCGCATTGGCGTTGCATACGAAGAGACGGATTGCAACAAATCTACTCTGTAGTATTTCTGAACCCCGTGTTGCCCACTCACCCCAATATCAAGCGGTTTTTCTGGTTATTGACACTGGAAGAAATTTCTCCACGACAAGTATTTTTTAAGTAAAAGAGGTCGTCATGAATTCTCTTGAAACCTGCATCCTCGTTTAAGACAGAAATAATTATGTTTTATATTTAGCATAAAAATCTGCTTCTTCGTCCAAGTTTTGTTTTGAAACATTTAAAAATGTTATCGAGAGTACGCATAAAGAAAAAGGCCAGCAACAAAAGTTTGAATAACTTTAGAAATTTTGACAATTTCGCTGACAGTTTCAGAGTTTTAAAACAGAACATTTGAAACATTTAATTTCACCACTTTTATCGAAATTATAAGAATGAACTTTCTGAATTCTGAAATTGTAAAGAATTACAGATATTTAATATATTAACTGAATTATTTAGAGTCAAGACATTTTGATCCAGCAGCTCGTGTGCTGTGGCAAAAAGCGACTGAACACAGATCTCGATACGTGCGCGCACGCACGCAAACAAACACGCACGCACGCATTTGCTTGCGCACAAAAGACTTTGACGCACATTAAATGTTAGATATACCGAATCTCCGGCATGCAAAATCTCTCTCTCCCTCTCTCTTCCCCTCTCTTTGTTCTCATTACGAACACGAATTGGAGAAAGATCATGAGTCAAAAGGATAACGGACTCCTAACGGAGACATAGCATACAGTTGGGCGGCGCAACAGGGGAACGAGAAAAGAGCAGCAGATGAAGCTCTGTATACAATATTAGTAATAATAGCAGAATTCTGCCTGACGATGACAAACGGGGCCTTTCTACTCTCTCTCTGTGCAGTAGTCTCTTTGGCTGTTGCCATCGTGACGAGCGCACACTGCGGTTGCGCTGAACAGAGAGGGCGCGCAGAAGCCGTTTAGCAAACGATCGGGTTCGTGGCGCACGATTGCTTTCGTCAGACAGTTGAATAGAAGGAGGAAGGAAGGAAGGATGGTTACTGTGGCCTCCGGTCTCCACGGACACCGGTTTCCGTGGTCACCAGTCTTAATTATTGTCGGTGACCAGTCTCCATGACAACCAGTGCCAAGGCCTACTGTTGTGCGGGTCTCCAAACTGACTGACTGTGGCAAGAGTCGACGACCAGATAGGCGATTTTCTCTGTACGCAGTTTGGCCTTTCTTCTTCTTAAGCTACGAATGTGGAAATTTACGGCCTAATATAATGAGAAAATGGACAGAACGGTCGCTGCGGTAGGCCTATCAGACCCCACAAAACTTGAAATAATTACAATTGATTATTATTATTATAGTAATCAGAGCCGGCGCGTGGGGCCTGCAAAGCCTGCGGCCGCAGGGGGCCCCGCCGGCGGCAGGGGCCCCGCCGGCCTCGGATATTTAAGAGCTTTCATTTTTCTTATTGTTAAGTAGTATTTGTTTTGTTTTTTGCTCGTCAGGCCATTTGAAGAGGCAAATATATATATACGGATAACCTTTTTTCAAGTCAATATAAATTCTTGTGAGCCCAGCTTTTAAAATTTCAGACAATTTCCAATTGTTAGGCTTCGGATAACCTTTCTTGCTCGTCAATACATTTTTAAAACGTTGCGCTCGTAAAAATTGCAGGAGGCCCCCGAAAGTCACGCACCGGCTGTGATAGTAATACAAATTATAATAAGCCCATGTAGGCCAACATCCAATTGAAAGGGCATATAAAATAGCATAGACTAATGGGAGGAAAAAAGGAATGATGCATAGTGATTTAAGTCATGGAGACAGGTAGTTTATCGATTCCTTCGATAGACTCAAGATCACGGGAAAAGCATTGAATCAGACCCGAAATACTATAGGCTAATGTTGAAGCAAACGCAGTGTGGTTTAAGTTAACCGTAACTGAAATATCAGTTAACTGAAAAATAAAAAATCAGCTAACTGTAACTGTAACTATAACTGAAAAATACCAATAACTGTAACTGAAAAGTAAATAACTGAAATAGTTAAATAACTGAAAAATGGCAGACTTAAGAAGTAAAATACTACATGAAAAGATCTTTGATTAAGCACATTGAAACTTTCAATCTTCAGAAATTATTTATGTCATGCTTTGATGGACGTGCATGTGAAAATATGGACATATAAGTAGATTTTTCAATCAATTAGAGAGAATAGAGTTATTGCTTATTAAGGAGAAGCATCACAATTTCATTGATGTGTGCACTGTGCAATGGCGATTGATTAACTGAAAATAACTGAAAAATAATCAACTGTAACTGAAAAATGACAATAACTTAAACTGTAACTATAACCGGAAAATAATTTCAATAACTTAAACTGTAACTGTAACTGAAAAATAATCAATAACTGAAACCACACTGAGCAAACGCAACTTCGCTGAAGCCTATGGCGTAAACGCAGCTGGTGAGAAATGGACGAGAAAAGGGAACGGTTTATTTAATATCAAAGTCCTTGAAACTGAACGCTCAGTTTATCTGATGCTCTGTTGCTCCCTAAGGACGGCCGTGCGCTCGGTTTGATTAATGACTTTCCTTTTCTTGCGTCTGACTATTTTGGTTTTTGTTCGGTACAATGGTTGATTTAAAAGCACGGAAACCTGTCCAAATGATGCATACGATTTTTGTGCAGAGTAATGCACTGTTTAAAATAGCATTTCCTTGACGAAATTCGATTTTCTTCCTTATTTTTCGTGATGACAAAACGAGTTCTAGTCAATGGTTCAGATGCTTCTAACGTTTGCATGGATTCAATCTCTACTTCATATTTATTTGACAGATTATTCGTACGCAACTCAGATTGCAGACTTCCTAAACTTTTTCACAGTGTTTCTTGAAAGGAGTGAGAGAAAACTATAAAATCAACAAATTTGGATTAAAAGCAATTGCGATCGAGGTCCATAGGGCCGGCCATTGTCGCGATGTCCATGGCATTAACCGAAGAATTTCAATGAAAAGAATTTGCTCAGACAAACAGATCGTCACCAGCCCGATCCCCTTTATATCAGCTGGTCGTCCTTGATTGTTGGATAATGCAAGTAAAATCGGAAAACCAGACATCTGTATGTCTGATATTTTTAGATTCGTGGTCGACTGCAGAGAGAGAGAGGAGAGAGAGAGAGAGAGAGAGAGAGAGAGAGAGAGAGAGAGAGAGAGAGAGAGAGTCAGACAGACAGACAGACAGATAGACAGACAAAGAGATATTGCTTTTTTCTATTATCTTTTAAAGTTGTTGACATAAATGTCGATGGATTTTTCTCCTCGACATCAGTTGTCTTATTGTCAATCCAGACGACGGCGGATGCAATTGCGTCCATCTAGAATTCCATTAGCAGCACCGTCACGTGGCGACAGGACTTTTTACCCAACTGGGTGCAGTACGCCTTTGAAGTGTGAGCAGCTTGTCTCGAGTAAATTTTTATTAGAATTTCCGTTCACTTACGTTTGTGTTAAATATTATAGTATGTGCTCCGTAAAAAAGGCACTGCACTAAGATTGCTTCAGCATACTGCAATAACTGCATTACAGGGATATTTTTACACCCCTAACATCCCCCCCCCCCCAATTTGAGGTCGACACCCCCAAAATTTGATAATGCGACAATGGTATGCATACAAAATACATACTAATTAGCTCAGAACACCCTCCCCCCAATAGAGAAGGACACCCCCAACTTTTATTGTCGGGTGACCTTTTGTTGCTTGTCAGCCTTTTTCGGGCAATTCGGCAATTCAGACACCCCAGATTTTCCCGACACCCCCCAAATTCAAAATCCTAGAAATAACACTGATTCGTTATCTCGTTTGTAGAACGAAGGAGAATGAAAGAATGGAACGTATTGGTGATCAACGGCGTCATTTAGAATGACGATATTTTAACAGGTTTTGTCTCCAAACATCATACAGTGGATGTTAATAATTATAAGATACAGTTTCAAAATCTACCATCTTCATTTCTCTTATCCACTTGTCTATTTACACGTAGGCAGTGGTTAAATATTATTTTTTCAACGGTGCCGGATCTCCTTTTTTCCTCCGGCCACAAAATTTTTTCACAGCTTTTTCTATTAATTTTAAACGAACATTTAGAGCAGTGTCTCGCAAACTTTTTACCTCGCGGCACACTAAACAGAACAAATTTTTTTCACGGCACATTCTTCATAAAATTACAAAACCAACCAACAATTTATTAAATTGAGTGTTCTTTATTAAGGAACTGCCGGGTCTGCAGTCACATATAATGATATGTAGATGTAACAAACGCGAAAGTAACGTTCATAAACTGTAGATTCTCGCCGTTGTTTTCCTTAGTGTCGTTTTCACCTTGCATTTTCTCAGATCTTGCCAAAAATTTATCCATTTCAAATTTCATAGGGCTAAATCTCGGTAAAAGCATCAAATTCAACTGTTACTATACTTATAGTTACCCTACTATTGCAACATCTCAACACATGCAATGTAATAATTTCAAAACGGTAATTGGGTCAAATGTATCCTTGCGCGCTCAGACGCTGTTGTTTTTACATTGTAAAGGTCGCAAGGACGGTGACGTCAACGAAAGACGTTAATTTCTGGCAGTTGTATCGTTGCGCGCGCAACGTTATATAAAAAATGGATGTCCGATATATTGTATTGTAGGCTGTGCCGCAGGCTGGTGTGAGGTTCTATATATGACGCCATTTTTACACTTGCTCATCCGGCAAAATTTTTAGGAAGGGAACAAAAAAATTAAAATAATAGTAAAATTCTGAAATTCTTTCACGGCACAGCTGGAATCTCTAGCGGCACACTAGTGTGCCGCGGCACACAGTTTGCGAGACACTGATTTAGAGTATACAGTTCACGTTTTCTTTTCTTTCCCGCGCATGCAAAGTGCTAAAGTAAACAATAAAAGATCACATACATCGACTGCATATGACCTTTATGAAACTCCACTAGCCATCGATGTCATTTTGACTGCTTTCGAGCCGAGTCATGCCCTAGAAAAGCCAAGGCTAATGGTTTGTGTCGGGAAAGCAGACGAGCGAGCTAGTTGAGAAAGACGAAACGCGTATCGTATCGAAAGGGCAAAATCATAACGGTGATCAATGTCAGTTACGCCCTTGCCTGCTATGCGTTCCGATGTGTCGACAATCGAGGATAGTTGTTGAACTAATGAGGTGACGAATAGTAAAACTATCGCATGATAACATTTCATTTCCCAGATATTGAGAATAAAACAACGAGGCAATATTTTATCATCATCATCGTCGTCGTCGTCGTCGTGATTATCGTCATCATCGTCGTCGTCATTGCCATATTATTATGTCTGGGGCTTCTTATGGTGGTGATATATCTAGGCATATTGATTACTTTTCAATTGTGAGAATTTTAGTGTAATTGAAGCGTCTCAGATTTCTTCTTCGTAGTATTCTGCCCTTATAGGCAGGTTTTGTATTCCAATTTCGCCATTCATTTCTGTTCATAGCTTTCTCCTTTAAGTCTTTATAGTCCTTTTCCACCATCCAGTCAAGTAGCGTCTCTCGTGGTCTTCCTTTGGTCTTTCCCCTCTAGTTGTCCTATTATTTCCCTTAGGAGTGAATCTCCTCTCATTATATGTCCCATCCAGGTCTTTTGTCTTTTCTCTTATTGTGTTGATCGTCTCTTTCTTTTCCTCCACCTGTTTCAGCACTTCCTCGTTTGTCTTATATTCTGTCCAGCTGATCTTCTCCGTTTTTCCATATCCACATTTCAAAGGCCTCTAGTCTTGTTATTTCCTCTCAGGTTTGTTTCACAGTAAATAGCGAAACATTATCCAATTATATAATTATCATCGAAAGAGAGATACAATCAGGAATATTTTTACATCCCCTAACACCACTACTAACAAATTTGTACAAAAACCAAAAAGGTGCCATACGAATAATGGGAACAGTCACAGAATGGTTCAAAATAAAAAAGGGCGTGAGACAAGGTTGTATAATATCCCCACGTCTGTTTAATATAATAGCAGAAATGATAATGCGTGTGGCTTTGGAAGGGTTCAAAGGGGGATGCAAAGTTGGTGGACTAACCATTAATAATCTAAGGTATGCAGACGATGTGGTTTTGCTGGCATCGAGCGCACAGGAACTTCAAGAACTAGTAAGCAGAGTGGAACAAGCGAGTGCGAAATATGGGCTTCAAATAAATGTAAATAAATCAAAAGTAATGACAACTAACGGAGACAAAGTTTCCATCAGAGTAGATCAGAAGGTAATGGAACAAGTGGGAAAGTTTACATATCTTGGCACAATTATATCAGAAGACTGCTCCTAGAGGAAGAAATAAAGGCCAGATTGACAAAAGGAAGGGTTGCCATCAGAAAAATGAAGAACATTTGGAAAGACAATAATATCAGCATGAGAACAAAGAAGAGGATAATCGAGAGTGTTGCATGGAGTACAGCATCATATGGATGTGAAAGTAGGACTCTGAAAAGAAAAATACAGAGAAGAATAGAAGCTTTTGAAATGTACTCATTACGTACCATGCAAAGCATAAGCTGGAGAGATAGGAAAACCAATGAGGAGGTTTTGAAAATGTCAGGCACGGAAAGACGTTTCCTCAACATGTGCAAAAGAAGGAAGCTGCAATACTTCGGACACGTACAGCGGAACAGCGACACTAGGTCAACATTGGAGAGGACAATCCAACAAGGAATTATGTCGGGAACTAGACGAAGAGGGCGACCAGGGAGAAGATGGACGGATGACGTGGAAGAGTGGACAGGAATGAAAATGTCAGCAGCAGTCAAGAAGACAGAAGATCGACATGGTTGGAGGAAAGAAATTCATGCTGTCACCTTAACTTCAGTTCATGAAGGAACAAGGAGAAGATGATGATGAACACCACCACCCCCCAACACCCCCAATCTGAGACCGACACCCTCCAACACCCTTCCCCAAAATCTGAGAGCCGGATTACCTGTTCTTGCTTGTCAGACTTTTTCGGCAAGGTACCCCCAGAACTAACCAACACCCCCAGATTGATAATCCTAGAAATAACCCTGGATGTAATCAATGGATGAAAATCAATTCGGCTTTAAGACCTGTACCCAGAGGCGTAGATCTGTGTAAAAAGGTGGGTGGGTCCAAATGAAAATTTTAAATTGTGCTGTCACAAAACAATGTTTATTGAAACAAGCCTTGCCAGTGCTCAGTGGTAACAATTCAATACATTATTATAATTATCATACTTAAACCTAAAAATGACAAAATGGAGTCGTACCATGGAGTTATTATTAAAGGAGACGGCATTACGTCATTTGGCTGAAGCCAACTTTTTGGGAAATTCCCAAACGGCAGCCACATTGGTAGACCCAAAAAATCATCAGCTGAGCCATGGGGAATAGCTGCGGATATGTTTTATCAATGATCTAAGAACTTTTTATTAGTATGTATTGAAAATGGAGATTCAGATCAGTGGAGGTTCCAAGATTTGGCAAGTGGGGGCGTTGGGGTGGCAACTTCTAATCATAGGGGCCTACCGCTTGTTGTTAGGTATGTAGTATTAAGTATAGGGTCCCAACAGGGAGGCCACTGGGGCCAGACACCCAATAGAGGCACTGACCCACCCTGGGCCCAGTGGCGGCTCCAGGATTTGGCAAGTGGTGGGGGGTGTTGGGGTGGCAACTTCTAATCAGGGGGTCCTACCGCTTGTTGTTAGGTATGTAGTATTAAGTATAGGGTTCCAACCGGGTGGCCAATGGGGCCAGGCACTCAATAGGGGCACGGACCCACCCTGGGCCCAGTGGCGGCTCCAGGATTTGGCAAGTGGTGGGGGTGTTGGGGTGGCAACTTCTAATCAGGGGGTCCTACCGCTTGTTGTTAGGTAGGTAGTATTAAGTATAGGGTTCCAACCGGGTGGCCAATGGGGGCCAGGCACTCAATAGGGGGCACGGACCCACCCTGGGCCCAGTGGCGGCTCCAGGATTTGGCAAGTGGGGGCAGTTGGGGTGGCAACTTCTAACCATGGGGGCCTACCGTTTGGTGTCAGGAATGTAGTATTAGGTATAGGGTCCCAACAGGGGGCCACTGGGAGGCCAGGCACTCAATAGGGGCACGCCCCCCGGGACCCCCTGTGGAGCCGCCACTGAGCCGCCACTGATTAAGATGCTATTGTTCGAAATTTGTGTTTGAAAAATAGCAAGTGGACAGCCTATTGGATGACATTAATCGTGTTTTCAATAAGGCATGGGGGCTGTCCATTAATTATGTCAACAATTTTTGGGCAATTTTCGACCCCCTCCCAGGGATATTTTTACACCCTCCTAACACCCCTCAACACCACCACCCCCCATTTGAGGTCGACACCAGTGTTCCCTCTAAGCTGCGCTGTGCGCTGTTAGCGCACAAGAAATCCCAGAATTTTGGTATTTTGCGCACAGAGATATGCGGTTGCGCACGGGTAATTATCAAAATTTGCGCACTCAAGTTGTGATTTGCAATAACGTTAATAATAATGTCACGTGCAACAGTCAGTGCCGTTTGTAAGTTTGTCTGTAGGCGCTAAAATTTTGCGCTATAACAATTTCTCGGCGATCTTGTTTAAATTTCTTTATCATATTAAAACTGCTATGCGATAATGCGATTTTGACAAAATTCTTTCTATTTTATGTTTCCGTCGCGTCGCGTAATCAATCTGAAAGCAAACGTTAGCCATTTTCGTATGATCAATAATTAAATCCGCTATTAATGTAATTTTGCGTTGAACATTTAAAAGAATGTCCAAGCGTAAAGCCGAAGACTCCTTAAGCAACGCGGCAAAGAAAGGTCTTTTTAAATTAGAATGGCTCACATCTTGCGCAAATGAAACCGAACTGCCACAAGAATCCGACAACAACCGAAAGTCCGTCTCATTGGGTGACATATTTAGCTTCTCGGAAGCCGCAGGTGTGAAATTAGGCAAAAAACATTCTAATGCTTAATTAAATGCTTTACAGTTTTGTTGTTAATTTCCATTGCCTCACAATTCATTAGTAGGTCATACCGTTTAAAAGCTTATTTAGCACTTAATTGCGATTGACATTTGTATGATGTTCTAATGCCAACTTGAAAATTTCAGACAGTGTCTGGTATTCTGCCACAATTGTCCTTGGCCTTAATATTTGTAGTTTCTTGATGTCTTTCTTTCTGCGATTATGCATGTTGGTGGAAAACACCTGTAACCTTAACACATTTTTAATTGAATATTTTATCAAAATATCAATTTATCAATTTATCACCTATCAAAGGAATAATGATATATTCGTATTTCATACTTGTAACGTTGTAATTTGTCTTTAACATGGTTTGAAAACAAACTTGAAATCTTGTTCACTGTTCACTGTGCGCAGTGCTCACAGGACTTGGGCCGAAGTTATTTATGCTCACGAGACTCTATTTTTGCTCACGCAAGGTCATTTCTTAGAGGGAACATTGGTCGACACCCCCAAAATTTGGTAATGTGATAATGCAAAATGGATACTAATTAGCTCTGAACACCCCCAATGAAGGACACCCCTTCCCCAAACTTTTATTGTCGGATGACCTTTTTTGTCAGCCTTTTTCCGGGAAGAGACTTAAAAATTCCGACACTTCCCTCCCCATTTTTCCGACACCCCCACCAAATTCAAAATCCTAGAAATAACACTGCCCCTCCCCTCCTTGTCATCAACTGTCAACTTTCAGTTACCCCCCACGTCCGATTCAACCACAATGGCCGCTAACAATGGAGGTGCTATTTTTAGCCTACGCGCTACTGGCTTCACGCAGCCTGGTTAGAAATGACGTAATGCCGTATCCTCTAATAATAAATCCATGAGTCGTACGGATGCGAAAATGTGACGTCACGTTTATCCATAGAGCTAAATAATACCTAGATAGCCAGTTAGACGCGAGGATAGGAAACATCGCAGGTCTTTCTGAGTTACATAATTGGGGGCAAAATAAATCTAGCTGTTCTCACTGCTTTACATAATTGTCTCGCGAATAATAATAAACAATTCATCTCAAAAAGTGGGTGGGTCCATTGCCTGGCCGGACCCAGCTCCTAAAAAAGTGGGTGGGTCCGGACCCAGAAAAACACATAGGATTTACGCCCCTGCCTGTACCAGTTACTGCATCAGTTGTTACATTTTATAAGACGCATTATTGACTAACCGCTTGGAACTTGGAGTTGAAGCCTTTGGTGTCAACTCGTTAAAAGATTAGATCAGCGACGGTTCCAAGTCTAAAACTCCGAAATCCAGTGTGCAAAGTGAAGCAGTTGTTGACAGACGGCGAACGCATTTGATTTCCGTGGACCAACAGTCTGATACCAGATGCGTCTATTTTAAGGATATACGGAAACGCGCCTCAGTCTTAAAACCTCATAATAAACGAAGAACATTCTAGAAAGCAAAGCAGACAACGACGAAGTCCGGTTGACCAGAACGGCGCTGAACCACTATAGGGATATACAATAATAGAAATGAACGTTGAGACCGTTAATACGCATACGGCTGGATCGTTCGTGTTTCCCACAGGGCGTTAGACATGGCGTCCTCGGCCGGTCTTGCGAGAGTAGAAACGATTGAAGTGACCGGTTATTATCGGCACCGGTATCGCCAGAGTCAGGACCCCGGTAATGGCGCACGCCGCTCCGATCAGCTTACCCCACAGCCCCACCGGGACCTTGTCTCCGTACCCGACGGTCGTCATGGTGATGATCGCCCACCAGAACGCGTCCGGAATGCTGGAGATCTGCGACCCGGTGACACCGAGTTCAGCATAGTAGATGGCGCTCGAGTAGACGAGTAGACAGACGACGAGGGCGACCAAGAACAGGCCGAGCCCTTCGACGCTCGCTCTGAAGGTCAGTATGAGGACCTGTAGTCCGACCGAGTGCTTGGTCAGTTTGAAGACCCTGACCAGTCGAATGACCCGCAGGAAGGCGAGCGAGGCACTCGACTTGGCGCTCGAGCAGCTCATCGTCGAGACGACGTTGATCAGCGTGACGTAATAGGGTATGACGGCCGTGACGTCGACGACGTTCTTGAAGTCGCGCCAGAAGCGGAGCTTGTCGGGCGACGCGACGAAGCGAACGACGATCTCGAGGGTGAACCACGTCGTGCAGGTCGTCTCGACGACGAAGAACGGGTCGAGGAAGTTCGGCGCCTCGTCCGTCACGCAGTGACTCAGCGAGAACACCGGCAGCGTCTCGATGCAGAACAGAACGATGGACACGAGCGTCATGACGACGGACACGACGGCCACGAGGAAGGCGGCCGTCGACGTCTCCGGGTACTCGAACAGGACCCAGAGCTTGCAGAGGAGGTCGTTGGCCGGCAGCTGGATCTCCTCGGTCGTGTAGCCCTCCTGGCGTTTGTACTCGTCGACGACGTCGCGTTCCAGCTCGTAGAACTGCAGCTCCGACAGGAAGATGTCGTCGGGAACGTGGTGCGGTCGTTTCAGCTTGCCTCCGTACTGGTAGTAGGAGAAGATCGCCTCGAAGCTCGGCCGGTGACGGTCGAGGAACAGTTCGTCCTTGTTGCGGTCGTAGTACTTCTGGCGTCGTCGCGGGTCGCCGAGCAGCGTGTCCGGATGCCTGTTGAGGAGACTCGCCCGCGCTTCGAAGTAGTGACCGCTGACGTTGATTCGGACCCGCTGACAGCTGCAGCGATCGCCCCTCGCCCTGGACGCATCGCGCTCCTCCTCTTCCTCCTCCTCCTCCTCCTCCCAGTGGGAGAGGGATGATTGCGACGGAGGCGACTGCCTTACCTGCGATCTTCCCACCGCTGTCTGCGACCGGACTAGGGGAAAAACATCACCCGACGTTCGCCGCCTGCGCTCCTCGTTTGGCAGCAGTCGGTGGTCACGGTTGACTGCATCGTCAGACAAAGACGACTCGCAGTTGGTTCGCAGTTCGTTCAGCGGTCCAATCTCCTCTACAAGCGCCTGATTTCTTGAAATTTTCTGATAATAATTGTTACCGTCCAACTTCGACAACGACCTGGAAGAGGCGTTCGGGGCTGTACAGGATCTGCTCTGTCCTGAATTTGTCGTCGGAACGAAGACGCCGGAATATGGCACCGAACGACGGTCGGTCATCGGCAGCCTAATATACGGCGCATCGCTAACACGCTTAGACGACAGAACGACTTTCTGCCGATTAATCATATCTCTGTCGTTGTTGTTGTTGTTGTTACTTTTCCTGTTGTTGACGCTTAGGCAAACATCGTCGTCGTCGTCGTCGTCATCACGTAGTCTCGGCATGCGGATCGGCGAAAGCTTTTAGCCAATGGGCTTCTAAATCGACGTTGTTTACAACCTTCCGAGTTTTCTAAACAATCCAGCCTCGGCTAGTTTCGTGAGAAAATGCTCGCCGCCGCCGCCGCCGCCGCTGCAATCGCGGTCAGACGGGGGGAACGCGGGCGTAACCAGTCGTCTAATCTCTTGTTAATAAGAGAGCGTCGTCCGCCGTGTTCGTCGTCGTCGTCGTCGTCGTCGCCGTCGTCGTCGTCGACCGATGAATTCGCTGAAAATGAGAAGGAACAGTGTACGTCCTAAACAGCGCCGGCCCGCATCGATGTTTCTTTTTCCTTCGTCCGAATTATATAATTATTGTCGGCGGCTCATTTTGTCGGACGGTGTACGTTCGTCTGTCTCCTGAGTCCTTGTACCTCTGTGTGTGTGCGTGTGTGCGTGCGCGCGTCTCTGTGTCTCTCGCGTTCTTGCCAGTCGACTGGCCGGCGGCATCCAGGGCATGTGGTAACGGACCTTAGAGAGGCTCCGAAGCCAGGACTATAGGACGCTGCAGCGCGCATCCCGCCTCTTCTCATTTCTCTCGTTTTAATGGCATCCGGCCGCACCGATCGCTTCGTCTCCTCATCAGTTGGAACCGCAGACTCTGTGCTCACTCAGCTCTGCGTCTATCGTGGCTTGTTTTCGTTGTTTGTCTAAGACAAATCCTCTTTCTAAAATCTTTTAATAACATTGGATCAAATCAATCGAGTTTGCGACTATAACTCTCGTACACTAGATATAGAGATTATTTTATTGAATATCGTAGTATTACAGAAGCTATGATTGCATGATGGCGTGTCTCTCCTGTCTCTCCCAGAGACAATGACCGGCCGCACTACTCTCTCTCTCTCTCTCTCTCTCTCTCTCTCTCTCTCTCTCTCTCTCTCTCTCTCTCCATACAACTCTGTAGCTCATCGATTGCCCCGATAGCTCATTTTGTAGAACTTCATCTCTACGATAGGTGTAGCGTCAACATTGGTTCGACCCTAGGAAGCGAAGATTATGTACTTTTGGACATCATCATCATCATCAGCAGCAGCAGCAGCATCGTCATCAGCATCATCATCAGCAGCAGCAGCATAATCATCAGCATCATCATCATCAGCATCATCATCATCAGCATCATCATCATCATCGTCGTCGTCGTCGTCGTCGTCGTAAGTAAGCCTACCTATTGTTGTCGTGGTATTAGTTCTCATCGCTATCGTCATCGTCATCGCCTTCGCCGTCATCCTCATTGTCATGGTCGTCGTCGTCCTCTCTGGGGCAAATAAATTCGTAGCCAGAATTCTGGAATAGTGGACACTGACATTTTTTTGTTCACAAAAGTCTTGACGAGCAAGACAGGTCGTTGTCTCAAACGCTTTGAAGTCTTATGTCTTGTGTTTTCACTGTTTGTCAAGATCCCTCAATTTAATATTACCCCCTCCCCCCTCCCCCGCCGAACTACTACTTACAGGTTTTGGACAAATCTCATGACCGGTCCCGATCCGAATAGGGGCCGGCTCCCCATGGCTACGCCAATGCTCTGGGATCCAGCGTTATAATCAATCTTGCTCGAATTTAAATGAGTGACTCATATCCATCGATCTGGCATACAATCCATCCCCAGAGCGCCCTTGGTTTTCTGATTTCTACTCTCGTTGGTTCGAACACCAGGACTTTGATTTAGCGATCTATTTTCCATTCTGCCTAAGTGTCCAACAGAGTCAACTTTTCCCGTCATCTTTCGCATCAGATAGCGTGCTACTGGTCTCCAGGGCCCTGATAGTCTTCAATAACGCAACATCTATTCTATTCACTTAGAAACGAATAAAATTGTAGAGATTCTGATAAAACACACACTGAGAGTCGAATAACAAAAACCTCTGTATACGCTACAGTACACGGTACAACAAGCATTCATCACATGTCGATGACCATGGGTTGGGTTAGGTTCCATATTTACGGTGGGTTGGGTCAGAAAACATGTCATGGTTTAAGATATTGTAACGAGTTACGGTTGGTTGGGGTGGGTCAAGTAGCCTTATTGCCGGAATGGGTTGGGTTGGAGATTTCATGCGTTGGGTTCTAAAAAGTGGACCCACGCCATCTCTGGCTTCATTGGAAGACGGAGTGAAGAGGAGAGATGGGGCAGGAGATTGGGGGGGGGGGGGCTGGGAGCTTTAGTTGGACGCGTGCAGCTGAATATACGACGCGTTTGCGTTCACGATCGATATTCTGCCGTCGCCGTCCCCTCCGAAATGGTTGCCAAGATCCCGGATGAAGCTAGAGGTCATATAGGAAGACGGTGGTTAGCAGCGGTCAGCGACGCGATAAAGAAAGGCTACCGGTAGTTACACTCTATGTATCATAACGATAAACTATATATATATACATATATATATATAGTATATAGTATATAGTATTTATATATGTATATCTATCATATTAAAATCGTTATTCTGTATGTCTGTTACCTTCAAGCGTTCTGATTGGTTGACTATTGGTAGACGGTTTAGACCGTTTAGTCCTTACGTCGCGATGCGTTGGTGGGCGAGCGTTGACTATTGGTAGACCGGTTTAGTCCTTACGTCGCGATGCGTTGGTGGACGATGTTCGAAGACGTTGACTATTGGTAGACCGGTTTAGTCCTTACGTCGCGATGCGTTGGTGGACGATGTTCGAAGACGACGTTGCTATTGGTAACAATTGTTCGTAGAACCGGTTTAGTCGAGTCATTGCAGCGTCAGAGGGCTGGGCGTGCGACGACGTTGCTATTGGTAACAATTGTTCGCAGCCTGATAACGTACATTTTAACGTACACAAAAAATACGTGTACAGCGTCACAAATGGCCACAGTTGCGTGATTTTAACGTACATAGGCCTAATTATTACGTGGCGCAGAGCTTGGCTAGGTGGCGATCATTGAAATGTTGTTCAGCATGAATTCAATGATTGGGTACTAGGTATAGGTATTGGATTAGTATTATCCTGCACTGCGAGCGAAGCGAGCGCGAGCGAAGCGAGCATCTTTCTAGTTTATATATAAAGTTTCTATATAAACTTTAGCTCTGCTTTGAATATGTTATAAATACAGTGAATACAGTTTTTAAAAATGTGAGTAGTGCGCCAATGTTTCATTCCTCTTAATTGTTTACTGACTACAAATTATGTGGTGGCCATGAGTTTTCTCTGCTCCAAAAATGCACTGTTTATGATAAACTGCTCGCTAAAATATAGATATGTAATTTATTCAGAGTCTATGGGATATCTTCTCTCTCTCTCTCTCTCTCTCTCTCTCTCTCTCTCTCTCTCTCTCTCTTAAATACAAATAAAAAATTGATAACAGTGATACAACACATATGTATATGTGTACACGCATATAAATAAATATATATATACATATACATACTGTAAATACATACAGTATATAGGTCTGCACGAAGGAGATCGATTTCGCGCAAAAATGGCAATTATTTTAGTTCCTGTTCTGTAGTAGGCTGAGAGATGGAGAGGAAACGAACTATAAAATGCCCCTTCCTGTTATTTGCTTATGTGACTGTGATATAAATCTAAGCTTTACGCCAAACAGAAAAGATTATGCTTGCATGCACAGTTCCATTTATTCAAATACATGGACTCAGTCGCTTTTAAGCATTGCAATAATACAATTCAAGACATTGCATTAAGAACTACGACCAAGTTCTGAATGAAATAAATGGAAAAATTATAATCACCTTTCGGCAGGAGGGATTTTTAGCATTACCATAGGCCATTATAGAATATAATATATAATATAAACCTTAGGTTTGCTGATGATATTGACATCCTAGAGGGAAATGAAGATGATCTGGAAAACACGGTACAGATACTGAGCAATGAAGCTGAGCGCTATGGACTGTCGATAAACATTGAGAAGACAAAGACAATGGTGTTTGGCGACAAAGAGATCAAAAGAAAAATTAAAGTAAATGGAATAGAAGTAGAGAACGTAGAAAACTTCACCTATCTTGGAAGCAATATGACACATGACTTAGACTGCAGACAAGAGGTCACAAGAAGAGCAGCAAGAACTCTAGATCAACTGATGGCAATGGATAAGATCTGGAAAAGCAAATCAATAAGCACTGAAACAAAAAAGAAAATACTCGAAACCTGTATCTTCAGCAGCTTTTTATATGGATGCGAAACATGGACCATCACCAAAGACCTGGAAAGAAAAATACTAGCCTTTGAAAGAAAATGTTATAGAAAAATATTACGAATCGGATGGGTCGAAAAAATCACAAATGAAGAACTATACAGGAGAATTCAGCCCAAACAAACCATGCTGGAAAGAGTAAAACAAAGGAAACTCCAACTTTTCGGACACATATGCAGAATGAAAGAGGACAGAAAGATCAAAGCTCTAATGTTTGGAATAATGGAGGGTGCCAATAAGAGAGGGAGACCACACAAGGAATGGTGTGATGATATTGAAGAATGGTGTGGAAGCAGTTTACAGGATCTTAGTCACAGAGCAACGGACAGGAAAGAATGGCAGAAAACTGTGGAGATGGCATTATACACCAACGGGCGATGAGCCCACGGTTAATGATGATGATGATGATTATAGAATATAGGCTATACCCTGTCGTTGAGTTTGGTCTATAAAGTCTATATCTTATTTTCTGGGTATAGACCGACAGTACAGATTAGAAAACAGTTGAATGAATGGGCAGTGCTGAGAAAACAATAGGCCTAACAGATAACCGAGGACCCACTATAGAACCCTGGAAATTGCGTTTAAGTATGGCTGTCGAATTAACGCCTCAACCAAAGAATTGATCGCGATTTTTAAAAAATAACGCCGTTAAAATGTTAACGCAATTTTTTCATCAATAATTTATTAATAGAATGATCATATTTTCAAGTAATCAAAATTACTCACTTCACAGCCCTACTTTTAAGTGCATTTTTCTAACTCATTATAACTCATTATCCGTTTTACATATTTAGGAATGATCTTAGAATTTGTGAGCAATCTCTTGCCTTTGTATTCAATTTGTACGATTCCAATCCATCTTCACAACGATAAATAATGAACACAGCGTAGGCTAAGTATTGTCAGATCTGAATAGCGTCTCTTCTGTTTCTACCTGTAGAACCATTTCCGGGCTATGAATCGTTTAGCATAGAAGTGGGAGTCATCCAGTGATTCTAGACCATGCCAACTGTTAATATTGTAAACTGAGATTATTCCTAAGTGCAATCATAGCAGTATCTGTGGGCGCTGTCTTCTAATATACCTTAATGAGTTTTTAGTGTTAGAGTGGCATGATCTAGTGGACAAATAGACCTACAATATTCGAGAAACGATTGAAGGTTATACCTATCTGAACTCTTATTTCCGTTTCATGAGTTGATTCAGATAAAGGCAGGTAGAGAACACGCACACACACACATACACACATAAATACACACATACACTAGGCTAAATGCACAGGGTTGTGTGTGGGAAACCGGAGAATGCGCTTTTTAGGTTTCACTAAGGCATTTGACGGTTTCTCAAGATAAAATATGAGCAGCAGTAGGCCTAGACTACGTAGCAAGGTAAGATTCGAAACCCAAACCTCCGTTTCTCAAACGGCGCACCGTTACCACTGTGCCACTAAATTTTTTTCAAATTGAAAATGTAAGTGTTCCAGGGAGTGGGGGATGCACGGTAAAGCGATTGCGTAGAAAGATCTCGGAGAATTGAATAAGGCAATAGCGTCGCCTGCATGGTCGATAGCGTAAGCTTCGGCGGCAGATGATGAGCTGTCACTGTCACTCCATCTGTCACCCGCGCGTCAGTCGGCGACTGGCAGACGGAAGAAAGTCTCTCCTCTCGACACTGCCAATGGTCGACTGTCACGACTGACCGATCGCTTCTATTATTATACAGTTTATAATATACATTGTAGAACAGACAGACGATGCAATATTAATTTTAACAACTGTGCAGATGAATATATGAAAAAGAAAGAGATGTTATACTGTTATAGGCTACACAATCAATTGTTAAGAGCATGACCAAATTATAAATTATATAATGAATTGTAGATCTTAAGCATCCCTCGGGTGAAAAATTATGAATTCAATAATTTGTAATCACTCTGTTTCTTTCTTTCTTTCTTTCTTTCTTTCTTTCTTTCTTTCTTTCTTTCTTTCTCTCTCTCTCTCTCTCTCTCTCTCTCTCTCTCTCTCAGTCATTCAGTCGTCTCCGACTTTGTGTGACATTATGGACTTTGATGTGCCATTCTCTTCTGTCCTCGAACGTATTTCTCAGTTCCTCGATGTTCATGTTCATTGCTTCCATAATGTTATCCATCCATCTCGTCTTCTGTCTGCCTCTTCTTCTTTTCTCCGCAGCAACTGCTAGCATCAATGAATTCTCGAGCGAACCGTGTCTTCTCATAATATGCCCAACAAAATTTATATATACTGTACATTTATAATAGCACTTCTCAATGTCACGATTCTGTTCCATATTCAAAAGAAGACGGAAAATATACAAACGCGAAAGCGATATATAATCGATTCAAACTGACCACTGTAAACAACCCCGTATTTTTGAATTGACGAGGAATCGACCTTACAAACCCTCATTAGTACATTTCACTGTCCCCCATTATCCGGCGGCAGTCTCGATAATGACATTCTCCTTTGCAGTCGTCAAATGGCGAAATTGCATCATGCACACGACGCCTCTCGCCCGCCATGACTTCCGTCTTTTCCTAATGACGCTTCCTTTCCGTATCTTAGCTGCAAAACTAATTTCCAGCGTCGGATCTTTTTGGTATATTTCTAAGAGAAATCGAAGTCATATAAATCGAAGAAATGATGCACATTGTCTACTGTATATACAGTAGCGCTCTTCGGTGAACTGCAGTCGTCTGTGTTGAAATTTGGGGAGTCTTCATCTGGGATGCATCTGCAATTCAAACGCAAAAATGATTGTTTTACCCACGAAACAAATCTAAGATCTGTCAGCGATGGCCCTTATTTTTCATCCGCAGGAATTTGCTTATCAGATTTCTATCATTAAATTTTTTAAAAGATGGAACTTGACTCCCCTTAAAGTGCCTGCGAAATGTCGATTAAGTTAAATCGCCGCACGACGCAGGCTGCATAGCGCACTGTCAATGCAATCGAAATAGTTCCGACCGGAGCCAATAGCCAGCTTAATTGAACAACTTCCTATACCTGTCCGCTCCGCTCAGACAACTAACTGCACATCTTTCAAGGAAGGGCTGTTGAAACTGTTTTTTAAAACCGTAAGATCCTACTTAATCAAAAGAATCATGTTGCTAAAGGACCCAGCGCAACTGTAGCGCTTCTGCACGCTATACACGCAGATTGCCTATCAAAATATTTTTAGAACGTGCGACATTTCTAAGACGAGAAGATATATCCCGACTGGTATTTTAGGTTCAACCTGCTGAACCGTCTCCAATCGGTACTTAACGTTTCTGCGCGGCTTATATTTGGAGTCAGATGGAATGAACATATCACACCATTACTGCTAGATCGCCTTCATTGGCTTCGGATCCCTGAACGGATAACTTTCAAACGTTGTTGGCTTACGCTCAGGGCTCTGCACGACCCGTGCTGTCCGCAGTATCTTTTGAGACTGGTACACCGACCCTCACCAACCGACAAGACGCTCGCGGCTCCGCTCAAGATGTCGAGTTTAGCTCGTTATCCCGCACCCATCTAAGACTGCTAAATTTGGGGACCGATCCGTTTCGAGGGGGAACCCAATATTGTGGAACTCCCTCCCTGATGACATAACGAGGGAGACCACCCCCGACCGATTCTTAGCGAAACTTAAGACGCATCTTTTCAACATTTCCTACTAAAGACTTTTGTAAAAGTGCTCTTGACTATGACCTTCGCTACGCATATACCGCTATATAAATTATCGTTTATAATAATAATAATAATAATAATAATAATAATAATAATAATAATAATAATAATAATAATAATAATAATCTATCATATTAAAATCGTTATCTGTATGTCTGTTACCTTCAAGCGTTCTGATTGGTTGACTATTGGTAGACGGTTTAGACCGTTTAGTCCTTACGTCGCGATGCGTTCGTGGGCCAGCGTTGACTATTGGTAGACGGTTTAGACCGTTTAGTCCTTACGTCGCGATGCGTTGGTGGACGATGTTCGAAGACGACGTTGCTATTGGTAACAATTGTTCGTAGAACCGGTTTAGTCGAGTCAGTGCAGCATCAGAGGGCTGGGCGTGCGACGACGTTGCTATTGGTAACAATTGTTCGCAGCAATTTTAACGTACATTTGAGCATACACAAAAAATACGTGTACAGCGTCACAAATGGCCACAGTTGCGTGATTTTAACGTACATAGGCGCAGAGCTTGGCTAGGTGGCGATCATTGAAATGTTGTTCAGCATGAATTCAATGATTGGGTATTAGGTATAGGTATTGGATTAGTATTATCCTGCACTGCGAGCGAAGCGAGCGCGAGCGAAGCGAGCCTCTTTCTAGTATAATAATAATAATAATAATATAAATAAATAAATGTGAATAAATAGCTTAGTCAGCGTTGCAATGCAGTGCCATGCAATCCTCTCTGTCGTTGGGGATTTATGGCAGTTGGGGTGGTGGTGAGCAATTGCCATCGCTTTAGACCAGTGGTTCCCAACCTTTTTTTGGCCATGCCTCACCAAAGTCTTTAAAAATCCTTATGTCCTCCTCCGTGACATATAGAGAAGTAATCACAGAAATTGTATAATCAGAATAACATGAAATGATATGAAAAACAGCAACGACAGATACAAAACATGCAAAACAGAACTGAATTGGAATAATATATGCCTACGTTACTCATTTAGTAATGAGAACTTCTTCTATGAATCTGTAATACTATATTCTATATCCCATAAGTTCTATAACACTCGTAATTTTAATTATCCTGTTTTAAAAAATTTAACCATTGAAATTGCCCAATTGCCCCCCCCTAAATAATAAAATCGCCCTCCGGTGGGGCGTACGCCCCACGTTGGGAACCACTGCTTTAGACACCGAAATACAAATTTTGGGGAGGAGGGGAATCTAAGACTAGGGGGAGGGAGAATTTCCTCCCTATGCGGCCTGTTTGCAACACTGGCTTTCATATATCGCTTTCTTTTGATCTTTGATCTGTAGGCCTACGTATGAATTTTTCCCTTTAATAGAAGTTTACGTCATGTTGCATAGAATCGATCAACGATTTACTAAGAAAGCGGCTTTCCGTCATAGCCCAGCCATCAAGACGGGCATCGGCAACTTACGGTACGCACGGCGATTTTCAGCGGCACGCGGAAAACCGTAAAAAGGAATTGCTGTCCGGCGGTAAAGGCTCTGCTCCAGTCATTGTATTGATATAGCATGAGGGCCCATGAACCTTCCAGGCGCTAAATAAGAGAACGCTCTAAAGGTAAATCCTCTTTCTAAACTGCTTATACTGTGTTTAGTCTAAATTATGACACGCTTAGGTTGATAGGCTGTTGGCACGCTGAATGAATAATCCGAGTTCCGATTTTGGCACAATATGTTATCGGAAGGTTGCCTATCTCTGAGCCAGACTATTTGAGCGCAGAATCGCCCTCTGGCGAAGAGAAGGGGATGTCCTCTGTTCGCGTTGACTTCGATGCTCAAAATAAAGACGCCTTAACGTGCTGAGCGAATTCAATTCAAAGAATTATATTAATTAATAGGAGAATTAATTGCTTCTAATCTCAGGAAACCTTGTTCTAAAATCACTTTTCTTACTTTACATCGAATTTCAGCCAGCGCTAAAATCGCGATTAAAGTCAAATTAAACGATTTTGCCAAAAGCGCTGGTATCCAGTGGCGTCATTTCACACTTTTCTTGGGGGGGGGGGGGGCGAGAAAATTTTTCCAATTTTTGGCAATTTTTCGACCTGACGAGTTTGCAGTTTGCAAAAAAGAGTAGACGACCTTTTTTGCTTGTCAGTACTTTTTTGCGATTAGTTGCTTCAGATTACTCGACTTTAAGCACTACTTTAGGGCTTTAGGGGCTGCTGACCTTTTTTGCCCCCCCAAATGCAAATGACGTCCCTATTTTTTGTTTTTTTTCACATTAATACATTATAAATTAATATTTTCATTTCCTTGGGGGGCCGTGGCCCCCCAGCCCCCCTCAAATGACGCCTCTGCTGGTATCTGGTACCACGGAACGATTTCAAAAGTAAATCTTCCAGCGGAGGATCACGAAATATATGGAATTTTGAAAAATAACGAAATAAAAGGTATTGGTCTAGCCTATGTAAAACGAAATGTTACTTACATGAGCTCTGCGGTGGAAACACTAGCCTGAGACCATCGCAACCAGCGGTGCATCTGTACAGGAAACATATGAGTTAAAATTAAACTACTTTCTTTGATACAAACAAATATTTTCATCTATTCGTCATTTCTCAAAGAATCCAGTCAGCAAAATAGCTTTCTATTTACTAATCTTGTTTTAACTTACCGAAAATTTATTGGTCTAATAAATTAAACCAGAGATCGAACTGAGCTCAATCAATCAATCAATCAACTTCTATAGCGCCACTATCATAATGCCCGGGGCATCAGCCGATGGCGCAATATTATTTAAGTGAAGAAAAATTGATATTAATGAATAAATAGGTGCTAAAATGTTAGAATCTGCTGTTATTGTCACCAAATCTAAAGTTCGCTGTAGAGAAGAAAAGGATAAGCGGCACGGACAAGAAATACACGAATAGAGAAATCATCGTTGAAATTTCTGCTTTCAAAGCGTTTTATTTTGATTGCAAACTGAACAGATCGAAATGGATTCAATTGGCAATTTGGTCCACGTTGGAATAATAAACGTAAGGGCTACATGCCTATTAGGTGCGCGGTGGAGCAGTGGTTAGCGCACTTGTCTGCCAATCTTGAGGTCAGTGGTTCAACTCCGCGGCAGAAACTTTTCTGTTGTTTCTGTCCCAAGCGCCCCCTGTCGACTCAGCTGTGATTGAGTACGTCGGGTATATTAATTCAGTTGAAGGAAAGGCGGCGAGGGAAAGGCTGGCAATCCGCCCTCATTCAGCCGTTGCCATGTAAAACTGAAGGCGCTAACCCTTCGGTTCTCCGACGGGTCCGCGATGGTCTATATGGAGTGCGCTTTACCTTACCTTACATGCCTATTGCAGCACATGTTACAGCGCAGAATCAAAATACTAGACATTTTCAGACGTCACTAATGTCACTAATGATCTAGAAATGGACTTGCTTTTGCAGCAAAGTCCGCTGAGATAAGAGCTGTGCCATTTAAAAGTTGTTCGTCGCATTGGCATATAATGGTTCGCAGTCGAAACCCAAATCCGCTTTTTAGTAATAATTTAGATGCGTCGACGGAAAGGTGAGAACCCCGCGGCAGCTGATGGAGCCAGACACTGGAGACTATTATTGCGATCAGCAATCGCCTTTCTCCGCTATCAGAAATGTCGCGGTTTTGCCAAAATGAAACGTCTACGAGAGACATCTTATATGCAAGCAATCATTGATATCTTCTGTAACATCATTTTCATGTTCATGTCCATGGGGAAATCTACTCGGTTAAGTTATTTGCGGTCTATGTCAATCAATCGGTGATTAATTTATAATTTAAAGATTCTTTTTAATCGAATGACTATACAGAGGCGGATCTAGGAGGTGCAGGGGGTACAGATGTCCCCGGGCCGGGCGCCGAGGTGAGGGGCGCCAAAATTGGTTTAAGGTAGGATGTTCCGCTACGGGCGATGACCTTTTTTGCTTGTCCAGATATTCGCGAAATTGAATGAAGAATGAAGGGGGGCCAAAATGGGCAGAACGGCGCCCTTTTTTGCTTCTTATGATTTTCGTCAAGTTGAGGGGGGCGCCATCAGTATGCTTTGTCCCAGGGCGATGGACACCCTAGCTCCGCCCCTGTGACTATAGTCTGACATTGTATTTCGTCTTTCGCAATATGATACTTTTCCTAGCAATTCTCTGTGAAGAGTTCAAGATGGCGTCCAGCTGAATGAAAAAAATGGACAAGAAAGCCGCATTATTCAGCTGGATGTCAGCCGTTCTTCATCGGAGACGTAACGCTGCCTGCCATTTTGAGGCCCCAACCATTTACCCCAGCCCCAACCATAAACCGCGAAATCAATCCACAGAACTAGAATGGCGCCGTCTTATGGCAGAGGCTAAGAGCATCTCTACATCGCACTGCGTTTTGTGGAGTGTTCATATACGTACATCGTGTTCTTAGTATTCCTCTCACTCGCTCTGCCTCCAGTCATCCCTCGTTGATTCATAAGAAATCCGCTTCTTTCTTGTTCATGTGACGGTTAACGAGAAGTTAATCGAAACCGACAAAGCCATTTAAAGCATCTCTCGTCCTCCTACTCGTCTTCAACCTTTCCTCCTCCTCCTCTTCTTCAACACAGTCATAGTAGTTGTCATCGTCATCACCATCGTCATCATCATCGTCATCGTCATCATCATCGTCATCACCATCATCAACGTCATCATAATCATCAACATCATCATCTTGTCGTCGTCATCATCATCATCATCATCATTATCATCATCGTCGTCATCAACATCGTCATCATCGTCGTCGTCATCAACATCGCCATAATCATCATCGTCGTCGTCATCATTCATCATCTGGATCCTGTTTACCGTCGGTAGCACAGGTAAAGAAAGAAGAAAGTCAATTATTCATTCATTCATTCCTTGACAATTTCTATAGCGCTGTAACAAGGCTGAGGCCCACAACAAAAGCGCTTTAACATCTCAACTATAACCCAACCTAAACAGATGCGTTTTTAATCTCGTGATGAAATGCTCGGGAGTATCAGCCGTGGTGGTCTCATCAGGAAGAGAGTTCCACAAGATAGGATTACCCCTAGTAAAAGATCTCTCTCCGAACTTGGCGGTCTTGGATGGAAGAGGAACGTGAAGTTTAACGCCACGACTCGAGCGGAGCGAAGATCTCCTGTCATTACCCTGCGGTCTCTTTACGAGAGAGGCAAGGTATTCAGGACAGCACGGGTCATGCAGCGCTCTGTACGTCAGCCAGCATCTTTTGAACACAATCCGCTCAGGGACTCGGAGCCAATGTAGACGATCCCTGAGAAGTGGTGTTACATGTTCGCACCAGCGACATCCGAACACAATCCTCGCCGAGAGATTCAGAACAGACTGTAGCCGATCAAGTTTGCTAACCGGGAGGCCCAACAGGACACTATTGCAATAGTCGATCCTAGTTAGCACCAAGGCCCGGACCAAGTGTACCACTCCGGATACAGGCAGATATCGCCGGACTGATCGGATCCTTCTCAGTTGAAAGTGACATCGCCTGATCACATCGTTTACGTGTGGCTCGAATGAAAGAGTCCCATCAAAGAGTACCCCAACAGCCGCACGCACTCGGAGGGACAATGGTAACATCACCCATCGCGAACGGTTTGCGACTCACCAGCATCCTTCTCCGAGGGTGCTGACCCACAGGAACTCAGTTTTTCCCTCGTTAAGGGCCAGTCGATTTTCCTCCGCCCACTTCGAGACAGCGACTAGACACTCGATGAACCGTT
Source organism: Metaphire vulgaris (assembly GCA_018105865.1). Classification (NCBI taxonomy): domain Eukaryota; kingdom Metazoa; phylum Annelida; class Clitellata; order Crassiclitellata; family Megascolecidae; genus Metaphire; species Metaphire vulgaris. The sequence continues at coordinate 20,670,570 of CM030833.1, forward strand.
CCCGAAGCGCCTCCACATCACCAGGAAGGCAGGACGAGTAAATCTGACTGTCATCAGCATAGCTATGGGGTGCCAGTCCAAAGGCCGCAATAATTGATCTCAGATCAGCCGTGTACAGAATAAAAAGTAATGGACCAAGTACTGACCCTTCAGGAACTCCACAGCCAACGTTCCGCCCCATGGAGAGTTTCCCACCGCACATTACAGATTGCACTCTATCAGAGAGATAGCTGGCTATCCACCGCAAGGAGGAACCACACACTCCGAACGATTTCTCAAGCCGGCGTATAAGGATATCATGATCGACAGAATCAAATGCCGACGAGAGGTCGAGGAGACATAGGAGTGCAAGCCGTCCGTTCGACACATCGTCGACAAGATCGTTGAAGATCTTAAGAATAGCAGATTCAGTCGAGTGCCCCCGGCGATAGGCTGACTGATCGCGCGGCATGAGTCCGAAGTCGTTGGACATCACAAGAGTTTTTCTCCTCTCAGTCTTCCAGTGGCTCTTTGAGTGCTGCACTCTGAGTGTTCGGCACTTGCTGATGATGACGACGACGAACAAGCCTCCGATCTTAATACTCGCTCATCTTGTGCGTTTACTACTGATGCCAATCACCTGCACAGTTAATTAGAAGAAGCCTCTTACCTCAACGAAAACAGCGATTGTCTTGCCATAACTAGTTTGACCTCTCACCATAAGAATTTTGACTTTTAAGAAGAGCGCTGTGTCTTTGCTATGGAAAGACCGAGCCGCCATCCCGTGACGCCCAGTTGTCTCACCGCGGTGGCTGAACAATCAACACGTTAAACCAAACGAGGTTTCTCAGCAGGCAAATGCGCGAGTCTTCGATTTCCATGCGATTTGCCATTTTGTCTGAAATGGACTTTGTTTGAAAGACAAAACCTTATTTTACCCCGGAACAGGTAGTTCCTATATCTTATAATGACAAGACAGTCACAGCTAATCGAAAGTCCATGAAATGTTCGATGCCTGAAATGTCATTAATTAATTAATTACACTCATATTAAAAAATTGATCGAGTTTTTAAATTATGTAAGTCGTGCATTTACAATGCAAATGATTTACATGCATCTAGTCCTTAAAAAGGAATATAATATTGTTAACAACCGATGAGAGAATAAATAACATCATACACGCTCTGTGCTCATGTACTCGTAAGCGTCATCTGCTGGTTGCTGGGTCGCATAACATTCATGTAGCGCCAGGATTTTAAAAAGCTCTTTCATATTTAGACTTTGATCTCGTTGCTCAGATCCGGGATCAGTTTGGATGTTTGGATCCACGGAATCCAATTCGGTGCATTTCGATTTTGCCAGTTATATGAGAAACCGAAGATGAACGGCTGAACGCGTTTCAAAGGCGCCTTCAATAAAAGGAACTCACGCGTTTCACTCGCTTCTGTGATGAAACTCGTAAACACCACACATACAAACAGAGAGAGAGAGAGAGAGAGAGAGAGAGAGAGAGAGAGAGAGAGAGAGAGAGAGAGAGAGAGAGAGAGAGAGTTTGCGTTCATGCGTAAGGTAATGCGAACGCATCGTTAAAGGGATAGATAAGAACTGTTAGTTATAGACTGAGTGGCGTCGCTTGGGGGAGTGGTGTGCGGGTCGCACCGGGTGACACCAATTACAACATCACAAGACGGTGTCAAAAACAAGAAGAAAGGGAAATTCGACAGAGCAGATGTATGAGCTGGTGCATGGTGCAGAGGGATTCATTCAATCAATCAATCTATCTATAAACTTCTATGGCGCCACTATCATATGCCCAAGGCATCAGCCGATGGCGCACCGAATCCAAATTGGGCAAGTGCCAGATCAAGCGGGAAAGATCAGTCAGAACAACGGGAGCGTAAAGGCAGGGCCATATTAAGGCGGGGCTGAGGGGCTGTAGCCCCCCGGGCCATCATGAAAATAGGCCCACCGATTTTCGAGATAACCTTTTTTGCCTGCTAGCACGATTTGCAGCATGATTTGGAAGGGAGATAACCTTTTTTTGCTTGTCAGAGAATTTCAGTATAGGCGACGGCCTTTTTTTCTCAGCCCCAGGCCCACTCGGACCTTAATCCGGCCCTGCGTAAAGGGGATAAGCCAAGTCAAACCATAGCTGTGACGTTCAAGCGTTTTGAACTTTATAATTGTTTGAACTTTTTGAACTTTATTGACAAGGCTTTAAAGTTCATAAAGTTCAATTCGAATTATCAGTGCAAAAGATGGCCTATATATAAGGTTCAAACGTAGAAGTTACTACAAGAAGCAGCGTAGTTGATTAGCTAGCGGGTAAGTTAGTTACAGCACTCCATAATACAAATTTTGAATTTATACATTTAAAAACGCAACAGACTCGCATGTAAGACAGTTGAGAAGATTGTCAAAGTGCATTGTAACTTACGACTGGTGGATAAACTTAAAACTTAGTATGCTTTAAAGAGGCTTAGAAGGCATTACTTCCTGTGTGAAGGCCACTAGGGCCACTAGGGGCACTAACGGGGCTTGAACCCGCTCCGTTAGCCTGACGCTCCAGCACGTAACTCACTCTGCCATCTTCCGCCCCCTAAGATCGAAGACATCTGCTATGCCGATGAATACATCGATTGGTCTTCTGAGACTGAGTCATCTGACGAGGACTAAATTGGAAATTCGAACTTTTATGAACTTTAATTTTTGAACTTTATGGAACTTTTACGAACTTTAAAAATTTCTTCGAACTTCCCAACTACTGTATGAGTCGAACAGGTAGGCTGTGTTTTAAGACAGGACCTGAAAGATGATAAAGTGTTAGGTATA
>CM030833.1:20678380-21040880 GCA_018105865.1 Metaphire vulgaris
CCCAGCCACGTCTTCTAGGGATGCGCTGCAGCCCCTACTTTTTCCAGGGTGCAGCTGCACCCTCTGCACCCCCACTTCGTACGGGCCTGGTGTGCACTGTGCACCGCTCTGCACGCTCGATGGAAGGAGAGCCGACCGACAAGGGAAAGACCGGCGGCAACCGAAGTAACCAACAGACGAAATGAAAAATTTAAGGCGCCAACCCTTCAGTTTTCCTGCGGCGTCGGCGAGCCTACCCGTATGCATGCATGGGCAACCTTATAATTATACAAGACTACGTCTTATGGCTTCCCCGCCCACACTGCTTCACTGATTCGCCGGACCTGCACTATTCAGCTGATGTGGCTGTCATGATTTTTGCATCTGGTATATAAGGGCTGAGCTGCGCGTAATATTTGACCGAAGCCATCCATTCAACGGCAGCGTAGTGCGGCCGTGTGGTCTCGTGGCCTTGATTATAGGGACAGTTATCAATTACTGTACATATCGCACGAAATGAACAGCGACAGCTGTCGTCGTCGGCTTTCCTACGTGGAAATGGCTTTTCTAAACCTTCGGAATTGCATCACATGATAAGAGTAATTAGTTCCATGTCATCAATTATGGCACGTAACTGACGAAGTGACGGATTTTGTAATAATTCTCGTGATTCTCCCTTCATCTATACTACTCTCTCTCTCTATCTCTCTATCTCTCTATCTATCTATCTATCTATCTATCTATCTATCTATCTATCTATCTATCTATCTATCTATCTATCTATCTATCTATCTATCTATCTATCTATCTATCTATCTATCTATCTATCTATCTATCTATCTATCTATCTATCTATCTATCTATCTATCTATCTATCTATCTATCTATCTATCTATCTATCTATCTATAAGATTCTATATATATCTACATATCTAAATATCTATATGTATCTAGGCCTATATATCTATATCTCTGTTTCTCTGACAGTGGCTTAGTCACTAAAAATCGTTTTCTCTTGTCTGGGTTTTCCAATTAGTCTCTTAATCCGGCAATAACCTTGAAAACGTTTTGCTGAAGGTGTCAGACTTTGATTTAGATTTTTTTAGTGTAGGTGTAGTGCTGTATGTCAGAAAAACGATGACTTATCAGGGTAAAAGGAGATTGCACTTGGAGGGCAGACGTCCTCTGACGACGCCGACTTCGACGCCAACTCAGGTGCAATTTATGCTTATGAGATGTCTCTCTGTACAGCATTGGCCTTCCTGATGTGCTGTGCGACACTGAGATTATCTTCTAAGTGTGCTGTTTAACTGCCTTTTCGGCGCTTCAAAGCCAATTACAACGGTAGAGATAAAGTCGCTTTTGCGAAGAAGAATTTGTAAATTCTCAAAATTTGTATTCTTTAGTTTTCGCAAGAAATCTGAAATCTTAGGTTGAGTCCATGGAGGTATTATCCCAGGAGACGGCATTACGTCATTTGGCTGAAGCCGACTAGCTGGGAAATTCCCAGACGGCAGCCACAGTTTGAGTCAGCCAAGATGTACGCTAACACATGATTTGAGCCAACCAAGATGTCCGCTAACAACCTACGCGCTACATGCGCTACTGGCTTCACGCAGCCTGGGCTAAATATGACGTAATGCCATCTCCAGGGATAATACCTCCACGGTTGAGTCCGCCTCAAGATTTCTCGCCATTTGCACACGCATTATCCACAGGCGCTGGCATCAATGGATAAGCGGGATTTAAACATTCGACAGTCATTTTAAATCAGAATCTATCAACTACAGTCGTGGTCAAAAGTATACGACAGATCCCAAAAGCTCAACCTAAATGCTTCTACTAGGCTACTACACATAAGGGATATTTGAATTGCATGCTATATTGTCATATTGGCTAGTTCACTAGTGACCTTTGGCCGACCAGAACCCTTGTTAGGCTTGTTATATTATATTATATTAAAAACTACAAATGGTTAAACTCAATTACCCCCGGCGTCAGGAGTGGGCATCCCCTAACAAAATTGTTGCGCGACGCCACTGAACAGAACGCCTCTTTGTCGTTATTTCAAACGCATTTGTCACTGACATGAAATGCAGACCAATAATTGTATCTTAGATAGGCCTAGTTATGAGAATAAACAATAATATTTCATACTAAACTTGAATTTACATGTTTTGTTTTCAATTTTCATATATTGTCATTAAAGATGACGTCGTGCTGAAGTCCAGGCGTATCGAAAGGACAATGAGCAAGAAGAGTTGCCGCACACATGTAAATCATGACCAGTATTTTATCCTGCTAGGCCTGCTAGGGAGATTCCCCCAAACCACAAAAAATCCCTTCAAAACCCCATCACTGACACAAATTTTTGCACTGAACTGCGTCTCTTCTACTCCAGTCAAGTCAACCCCCCCCCTAAAGCCCTGGTGTCTGGATAGAGCATTGATAATGACAAAACCTCAACAATGTTGCAAGATGTTTTCTATGCAAGCAAAACCTAACGTGTCTTATACTTTTGGCCGCGATTGTAAGTCAGTTTTCGACCAACAGCAATGGAATTCACGAGAATAGGTCTATTTGATATTTACGGCTCACCTGATACGCTGAATGACAATGAGATGAATTCCTGCCATTTGATTAATCGGAATTACTGTAAGCCTATTCGTTTTCGTCTTTATTTCTGCTATTCTTGTTGGCAACCGAACAGGGCGGAACTTTTCTTTATGACCCCAGTGGGGTATTTTTGTAGGGAATGTTTAATACTTGGTCACTGCTTACTGACTTCCTCGATGGTCAACTCTTTTCTTTGCACAAGCAGAGGGAAGTTTCATGCTGTCATTAACTTATTTGACTAAATTATTTAGCTTAATGAGACAAATCAAAGCTCTGTCTTCCACTCACTGGTCTGATTCTTCCCCCTCCCAACTGGCCTGACTCTCTCATACAGTGGCGTAGCCAGGATATCCGGAAGGGGGGTTTGAAAAAATCGTCAATAGCCGCCAAGGGGGGTTTTCACCCAAAAAATTGCCAAAAATCGCCTCAAAAAATTAAAATTGCATGGGAATACATTTAAAAAAATTTTTTCCGCCGTCCAAGGGGGGGTTTAGCCCCCAAACCCCCCGTGGCTACGCCACTGCTCTCATATGCCACTCTGATTGTCTCATAGTTAATTCAAATTCAAAACAGACACACGTGTGGTCTGTATTTGCTGCACTTTAATAACAGTCCCCACAAAACCGAAAGGAATCTAAATATTGCAAAATCGCAAAGTCATTTGTTGGCGATCTTGGCTGTCTTTAGATTACAAGTCATCAAGCGCTTTTGATTTGGATTTTAAACCATGCGTACAGCGCTATATAAATTGTTCTGGAATAATAATCTGGTCATGAGCTGAGCGACTAACGTGGCCAATTATCTTGGTTGTCGCAATCATAAACGCAAACAGCTTGGAGCCCTCTTGTAGTTCAAAAAATAGGATAGTGAATGACACACTAATGTCTATTTGAACAAATTTTCCAGGTTTCTATACATTTTCATACATTTTATCTCAAAATTGAATTGTTCTGTTTTTAAATAGGTGCCTTATATCTGACACTGCAGTGTTTACGTAGTTATAAATATTCCATAGTGGAATACAAGGCAAATACTTAACATAAAAATAAAATTTTAAAATGTTAATAAACTATTTGACTAACTTGCCACAAAGTCATTTTAGTTCTCTACACCGACTTGACATTAGCTGATTCAAAAACGCGGCACCGATTTTTGTAGGACAAGGAGTTCGAAATTAAACAGTTTCTTTTTCGGTCATCGTTGTAGACTGTAGAATATATATATATATATATATATATATATATATATATATATATATATATATATATAGGCCTATATATATATATATATATATATATATAGAGAGAGAGAGAGAGAGATTATTTGCGCTACAGTATGTTTTCGAAATGTCAGGCTGTTAATTTTTTATCCTTTTTTATCTTCAATAATTCTAAAATGAGTCGTGAAAGGTGAAAGAGATGATGGAGAAAAGGAAGAACAGCTAATGTCGATTACATAGAGGCCTACGAACTGTTCGGCGCGTTGTAACGGAAATGAATTTCTCAATAAAAAGCTTTCTCTTTCTTCTGTCTGTCTGTCTGTCTCTCTCTCTCTCTCTCTCTCTCTCAGCGAGAAAGAGTGAGAGAGAGAGAGAGAGTCTGTAGAGTTGCTGATACAGCCATTTTCATACAATAAACAGTAAAAGAAAGAGAAATAGTAGAGAAGAGAGAGAGAGGGAGAGAAAGAGAGAGAGAGAGAGAGAGAGAGAGAGAGAGCGAGCCCATAACTGAGAGAGAGAGAGCCCATAACTAGTCGAATGCTTTTCGCTTTGTGATCCGGAAATTCAATACGCATGGAAACGGATAACGCCGGCGATAAGGTTTCTGTTTTCCTTCCAATTTAACAAAGGAGTCGTTTCTGTTTTCCACGAGAAAGATTGCCTTCCGTAGTTTCTCCTCAGTTCGGGGTTCAGTTCAATAGGCTAATAGCGTCGACTAATATACGCCTGCCTATAATTATACGGACAGCATTGCAACTACCTTGCATGCTCCCCTTGCAGAACTACTTTAGAGTGTCTTTATATCTCTATCACAGTTCCGACATCGCCGCCTTTACGACCCGCTCTCTCTCTCTCTCTCTCTTCTCTCTCTCTCTCTCTCTCTCTCTCTCTCTCTCTCTCTCTCTCATAGTCTGTAGAAGGAGAGGAAGCAAATAATTAAGTTTTTCATTTCCCAGCCCAACCAAAGCTGCCTTTAGATTAACCGTTTATTTCAACATATTATATTTATTTTTTAAGACAGAGGAGCGTCACCTTTTTCACGCATTTCACTTACATAATTTATTCATAAAATATTTAATTTTTGTTACTTAACTCTCACATTGATAGGCCATCTGCCGTCTTCTGCCATGGGGGTAGTTGCCACCACCCCGTCTATCTTGGCCGCATAGTCTATTTCTGAAAATTATAAATTGTCATATACCTTAATATATGTAATTTGCTGGCATAATTTCACTGTATTATGACAGGCTTGTAAACCTGTGATAATTTTTCATTTACACATTAGGCCTATATGTCGAAATTGGAATTCTTTTGTCGAAAGGGGAACTGCGACTCTGTTATTACACACTGTACGCAGATTGCCAAAACTTTGCCTATTGGATGCTCTGCCATTCTATAGAGTTAGCATTAGGTTTAAAGGCATTGATAATTATAACTAAATTAAGATAAACTCACGCTCAAGAGGGGACCATTCATGGGTATGGCATCCGCCCCTGTGAAAAGATCGGTAAACTATGTGCATATAAATCCTCTTCAATTTTCTAGAAGCTCTTGAAAATATTTTGTATACGGTCTCTGAAAAATATGGGGAAAATTGAAGGGCCTTCAGTCGCTCCGTTTTGCATACAGCTCCTTCGGGTTTCGAAGGAAAACACAAAATGTGAGAAATATTGCGATTTTGAACATTCCTTTTTGAATTTGAAAAAAATCAATTCTAAGTGCACTTTTTGAATTCAGGACGTTTCATCTCAGGACGATTCACCTCAGGACGATTCATCAGGAGGACTATTCATCTTAGGACTATTTATCTCAGGACGACTCATCACCCTAACCCCTTTATTCGAGATGGATAGTCCTGAGATGAATAGTCCTAAGATGAATAGTCCTCTTGATGAAACGTCCTGAGATGAATAGTCCTTGAAATGAATCGTTCGCGTTGAATCGTCCTGAGATGAAACGTCCGGATACCCACGTTTTAAAAAGGCCGCACCGCATTTGTGCTGTATGCCAATCTGGCAATCCCAAATAAATTGAATCGGAGTATAGTTTTTTCATTGCCGGATTTCTCGTGCTCTCTGAACTGCAGGACTCCCACAAAATTAGTATCGTAAAATGCTTCATAACTTATCGTTTGTTACATGACCTTTCAACTGTGCTCGATAATAATTCAGTATTGATTAGAATACCCATTGACACTCCTAAATCTGTCCTGCTATTCGTTTCGTTGTAGTGGATAAGGCGTAGACGCTGTATGTTTAATGCGGGCTTGTTCTTGTCAGTTAGAGCCGCCTGTCAGAACACTTTTACATTTAGAACGGAGGCGCTATAAGAATGCTGAGGGTTGCGTTATTCGACGGCGCCTAAACCGAATTGACTGACAAATCTGTGGCGCCATCACGAAATTAGAACAAGGATTGAAGTGTCTCCACTCTCCACGCCGGCTCACTGTAGCCGAATTTTAATCCGACGAGCTTGTTCTTAATCCGGTAAAGTAAGCTGCCAGAAAGTAATAGTTCTAGAACAAGAAGCGTGAAAATCATTGACCCAAAAGGCAAACGAGCGCCCACCCCCACCCCCCAGGGCATGATACTGATGCTGACACGGATCGTTGAAATAATTCGATGAACTGCACATCGTATCCAATGACGAAATGGTGCGTCAAAACAACAGCAGCGTCATTACACCATTTCAGTCTAAAAGTTAAAGAAGATGAAGATGAATGTTGGCAGGAGACAGACCGCGTAAGGATGGCAGAGGCCATCATTTCAAACCGCCAATGCATCTCCGACAGCGCTGACATTAACCTGGCCTTCTGCCGATGGACTTGAGTACCATCGGTTGCTGTTGTTGTTGTTGTTGTTGTTGTTGTTGCATTCGTGCAAGTATAGGTAAATTAACACAAACTATTGACCGTTCGTTATAACAATGAATCTGATTCAAAGTAAAGTACTGTAAATAGGGGGGAAAACGATCTTAGCGAGCAAGCAGTCGGCAGTTGCGAATATTTCCAATTTTAAGTAATGATTGTTATCGTACACATCGTTCACATTCGCGTCTGTATATGGTGCTTTGCAAAGAAATTACATTCACAATCACTATCGCTTCTCTCTCTCTCTCTCTCTCTCTCTCTCTCTCTCTCTCTCTCTCTCTCTATATATATATATATATATATATATATAATTTTATATATAGTAGACTGTGTGTTTTTTATCAGATCTCTACAGCAACCATCGGCAGATGATGTATTCGTCGATACGCGACGCGTCATAACCGCGACGAAACTCGCCTGATCCTCCATCGCCAGATGGAGTCCCATCGGAGGACAGATTCGCGTGACCTGATTCCGGTCGCCGCCGACCTGATGGATTCGTGGGGCAGCAGTTCGTCGCTGATGATGTCCGACGTGTGCGACATCATGTCCTCGACCATGGCCGTCAGCGGCAGCGTTTCGACTGTCGCCACTGCCGCCGGCACCTTCGGCAACCGACGACGGTCCGCCCAGGGCGACGAAGCGACGGCCCTCGGCGTGGCGGCGGCGGCGGCCGCGGGACCGACGTCGCCGCCGAGGACGACGACGACGACGGACAAGGAGCGGAGCCGGCAGCGTCGGACTCACCTGCGTCCGCACCGGACCCTCTCGATCACGCTGTCCGATCCGGACCGACTGCAACCGGAGATGGTCGATCAAACGACGACGGCTCTTCAGCTTCCGAACCGTCGTGCCAGTTCCCTGCGCGACCACTTCCGTCGAAGACGGGCTCTGACGGTCGAGGATTCGGACCACGACTACCTCAGCAGCCTCTCATCCTCCTCTACCGCGGCGGCGGCAGCGGCGGCGGCGGCGGCACACAAGTGCCGTTACCTGAGATCGCCGTTTAAGGCAACGTCCTCACTCCGCGGAAGGTAACTAGGTCGCACAGACCAATGGCGCACCGGTAGAATTAAAGCCACTGGTGCTTTAATTCCGTATCAAGTATACCTGAATTGTATTTGGTCCAGAGTGCTAATATAATAATAGTTTTTAACGTACATGTAGACTGCATAGATATAGGCAATTCCAGTCATTCGGTAGACATTTTATGTTTGGTTGTTTAGATCTTTTATTTCGTCGTTCGCTCTGTCCAAATGGTCATCTTTCGTTCACTGAATCTTATTGGTTCTTTCTCAATATCTCTGAATTGCTATTTTACGGTTTCGCGGCTTCCGGGTTTTCTTCCGTGATCGTTCATATATCAGTCCTCTCAATTCAACTTCACAATTTAGTGTGTAATATCCTGTAGCTTAGGGTGGAGTGAAAAGGACGAAATTTAAAAAATTTTCGAAATTAAAATTCTAATAGTGGGGGAAAGTTGTGCAAGGTATCAGTGATTTGTTCAGTGAAACTTTTGAATTTTTTAATGAACATTAAGAGCCTCCCCAGAGACAATGAAGTTTGGGCATTTTGTGCAATTATTGCATTTTGGCTTATAGGCCTTATTCATTTACGTACAACTGTTTTATTTTAATAATACAAACAATACAATTATCCAAAACTGCTTTTGTAAAGAGTTAAAAAGAATTACAATCAATTTCTATTGCATCTTGCATACTTATAGACCCTGTAGTGCTGCGGCAAGCTTCGTTATGTCTCACAATATGCAAAGCACACTACACGCCGGATCAATTACACAATATGCGCTTTACTGTGAAACCACAGGTTTCTGTCTGATTCTGTCTGAAGTCTGATTTTGTGCTAGAATATGGCATGAGCCTGAGAGAGACATGCTTTGACTTTATGTGTACTTCTCTTGAAATTGGACCACATACTGCAGCACTGGCCTCAGTTACTAGCTTCACACATCTTTCAGTTGCCTGAGAATGGCACTGGAATCTCTGAAAGTTCAACTGCTGATCTGCGCTCTTTATCAAGGAAGAAATGTCTTGGCCTGAGAGGTTAGAAAGTAGAGGAGGAACTGATAGTTGTTTCTTGTGCCAGTTAATTAAGTCAATATAGGCCTAACTGGCAGCATCAACATTGAACACTGGAATTTTGAATATTGGAATTCGAGTAATATTTGAAGTACGTCTAGCTTTCAGTATTCTTCATAGCACTACCTTCTCTGATGTGTTGCTCTGCATCTGCATCTGATAACATTGCCAGCAGTAGATTCTCTTCATGTCCAAAGTAGCCGTTTCTCTAGATTGCCGGATCAACTACTAATTTAAGTTCTACAGGAAGGTATCGTGATAATGAAATTGTCGTCCAAAGTTGGTGCCCTCCGTCATTGCAGTATGGTTTCATTTCGATATGAAACCAGACTGGAATATATACTTTTGTATCATAAGTTGCTAGTTTTTCAAATTTTCAGTTGGGTTTTCCGTACCTCGGTTAGCTGTTGCAAGCCATCTTGAATGTGTGAGTTTCCTGGGGTCGCATGATACCAAACTCTGCGAATAGTCACCAAGTGTTATAGCCTTCCAAACGTCCGGTAGTTAAGCCTTATCTGTACTTAAGTCTTCGCATGTTACAATGGGTATCTCTCCTTCAATTAAATCGAAACCTACAATGGGAAAGTTCTGACAAGTTTGTAGCTGCTGACCAAGTGGACCAGAAACCCCTTAGGTCCTGTACCGGTAGTTGACCCACTGCAAAGGTCACCCTACTTCTTCTAACAACCTCATAACATCTTCTGATTTCCCAGTATTAGTTACAGTACCATCGCAACCAGTAGCAACCAGTTTCTGTAAGTCAACTCCTTTCTCTTTTAACATGTACACAACACACGTTTTGATTCAAATCGCAGATTCTTTCTCGGTGAAACGTGACCAACCTGACTCCTAAACAATTACCACACACTCCTCAATTACAGTTTTCATATGATATATCCCATCTTTCTTCTTAGGCACTAGTGTTTTGTCCTTACTTCCATCAAAAGAAACACATTCGATAACATTGCTGTCCTCCTCTTCATTCAGTTCCGTTCTTTTCCTTTCCCTTCAAGTCTCATTTTGCTTCTGTCTAAATGAGGGTTTTATCGTCTTCATAAACGAGTACAATGTCTTGAAGACATGCCGAAGATAGGGCAGCTACCTACCTTATCTGATACAGAATACATGTCATGCAGCTATTAAAGATATATTATGCAGAGAAGTTCGCACTTGTGAAGAGGTCTTCTTTTTTCTTTTTACCTTACTCTCAGTTTCTCGCCGTGAAATCCCTGGCGGATCATAGTTGTCATCACTAGGAGTATCACTATCTGAAGTATATGTATCTTCATTAGGCCTACTGATGACTTCAACAGGAACATCTGCTTGCCCACTTGTGGATGGTTGTGATGCAGAGACCTTGGAGAGTTCTGAGTGTCTTCTTGCCAACCTCTTTAGAATATTCCCACATTCCGTGATGTCAATTCCTACCACGGCCATTCGTCTAGCACCTCGTTGATCCAACAGAAATTCGCAATCCTTTACAGGCACCTTGTTTTTCATCACACAGGCACTCTAGCTGAAATCTGCATGCAGATATATCAAACAAGTTTGTTTCTGCAGTCTAATCGAAAATCCTCAAGTTTAATTTGATAGGATGGTTGGTCTCTCCTTACCTTGAAGGGATTTAACAGGTTCATGTACTTCTACTGGTAAGGCGTAATTAACTTCAGCACCATTGTGTAAAACAGTGGGAATAGAGGATATCTCCCGAGCCCCAACGCAGCAACATACCCAATGACCAATTAGCAATATTACTGAAACTTGAGGACGCTTGGGGAGGCTCTAAACATTAACCCAGTTAAGTGATTTTTGGCACAGTTTCTCTCTATATCATAACACAACTTTTCCAAACTATTACATTTACATCACTGAGAAAAAGTTTTTTCACTCCACCCTACTGTAGCTGTCGTGGCTGCAGGCACTTTGCAACTTCAAAATACAATCCCATTCTTTCTTTACCTATTTCTCAATCATCCAAAGCAGATTGCCATGTACTGTATTGTTATTATTAGATTATTATTATTATTATTATTATTATTATTATTATTATTATTATTATTATTATTATTATTATTACTATTCAGGGACATTTTATGTTTGGTTGGTTATTATTATTATTATTATTATTATTATTATTATTATTATTATTATTATTATTACTACTATGGTGGTGCATGGTGGTGGTAGTAGTAGTAGTAGTAGTAGTAGTAGTAATAGTAGTAGTAGTAGTAGTAGTAGTAGTAGTAGTAGTAGTAGTAGTAGTAGTAGTAGTAGTAGTAGTAGTAGTAGTAGTAGTAGTAGTAGACTAGTAGTAGTAGTGAAATGACTACCGTGGCTGCTATTTTTGAAGACAGAAGACACTAACAGCCAGAGGTGTCTTTTCATTGGAATGAAAGTTCCTATATACAGTATAGGGATTGATTTGCAGCAGTGGATTGTACAGTGACAGATTAGAATTTGTGCAATTGTGACAAGAACGTCGATAAGCATTGACGACGCAAAATCCGAAAACGAATTGAGTCTATGACTGGAATGTCCGTTCGTTGAGAGCATTGACTTTTCCCGCTAATTGAAGAACAACAAAATTTGCTAAAAGAAGATGGAGAAAATACTCGATGATCAAAATACAGTAGCTATAAGTTAACTAAAGCGATGACTAGCGCAGTCCCGAGGGGTGCGAGTGGCCGCCAAGTATTTCGGGATCTTGTGACCTGTCTTTCGATTAGTTCAAAACTGATTAGAAAATGTTCAGGGAGGTAGATTCCAGGGGTTCGACCCTGAACCCCGTTGGGGAGTTCACAAAGCAGCCTCAACCTCCCTTATCGGGCTTAATGGAGCGCGCTCGCGTGCGGGTGTGTGTGTATGTGTGTGTGTGACTTCGTGGTACTCTCTATTTTGGAATCGCGGCTACAACAAAGACTATTAGAAATAGGCGCAGCGCGGGATACAGAGGCCGTGGGGTGCTTTCATGTGATCCTCCTGAAATTTACTCAAAGGCTCGAAATTTGAATCTAATGTCGCCCTAATTTTCCTCATGGGTTCATGGGACCCCGCAGGAGAAGCTCACGACACTCCCCCAAGCCCCTCTCCATCCCCTAGTTGGATCAGACCAAATTCGGCTTCATAAGTGACGAGGCCTCCTGGTCTGGAACTCCGACTAAGGCCACTGAAAGTAGAAGAAGGAGAAAGTAGTAGCAGTAGCAGTAGTAGTAGTAGTAGTAGTAGTAGAAGAAGAAGAAGAAGAAGAAGAAGAAGAAGAAGAAGAAGGAGAAGGAGGAGGAGGAGGAGGAGAACAAGAACAAGAACCAGAAGGAGAATAACAAGAAAGAAGAACAAGTCAGTAGTTACATAACGTCGGCGCATGAAGCATTCATAGTAGGTACGGCGGTCTGTCTGGCAATATGCTCGAAGCAAATCTGCATTTCTCGAATTGTGACGAACGAACGGCGAAAGAGATCCGGGTTTCTCATAATCGCGAGAATAAATATTAATCTATTAGAATGTATGGCAGCTGCCTTTACGTTTCTTGTCTGATTCGACGGTTTCCATAAAATAACGAACGTTATGTTGGAACAACTGAGCGAAGAGAAGACACTTGGATTCGTCCATTTGGCCTTCATTATACGTGCGTGTCTAGTTTTTAATGGCCGGTTGCATTAATTGTATACTTTTAGACTGTTTGCATCAAATCCCCGCTTTTCAGCCGATATATTGGCGTTGCCATTAGTCTATAAGAATAATTGATTATCGTGTTATTGCTGATTGAAATTATTCATCTGCTCGAATTTATTTCAGTCTGTCGCTGAAAAGATGAATCTGTGGGGGCTTCTATATTGGCACCTCTACAGCCTCATTCGTTCTCACGCAACATAATCCGACACAATAAGGGGGGAGAGTGGAGACACGTAAAATCTAAGCGAATTCCTGGCTTCTCTGGGGTTCTGGGGGAATTTGAAATATTGTTGACATGTTATGCCCTTTACTCCCCGCGACACAAAGACAACGTCGCATTTAAGAAAAAGAAGTTTCGCTGGCTACACAAAATCCGGTTTCGCCCTAAATCGTCGTCCCTAGGTCCCACTGTACACTGTGGTCTGCAGACCACATGCATTGTAGGCGAACCCCATCTTATGCAGCTGTTTATGTCTGCATAGAAGACCCTTGTATGATTTAAATTGCTGTTCTTTGACGTCGCGCGATTGGCTCGGCCTATAGCTGTTTAGTTTCTTTTGTGGATTCTTCTTCGTAAAGATTAACTTAAGCAAGCGTAAACAAAGAGAGATCGTCCAAACAATGAGTGGACCCTAGGGCCATCTAGAATTCATGGTCTCGATCTACAATGCAACAGAGAGGCGTCACCCGTCATGCGGTAAAGCCATGAAATCAACCCGTTCTCCAATCCGCGACAAAGCATTTAAAAAATACACGATGGACTTCCTCGAGTACTCCTGTACCAGCTCCTCATAAGTACAAATGGAATCGCTAAAAACCTTAGCCCATTTAATTTACAAACACCAGACGTTTTGATGTCACCCCTTGTGGTGCTGTAATTCGTGTCACCAGGTGCGGCCCTCCCCCTGCACCCTCTAGCGACGCCCCTGGCTAATAATATTCATAGGTCTACTAGCAGAGCCGTAGCTAGGGAGAGCAAGCCGCCCCGGGCGCCGACCGGTGGGGGGCGCATTTTGGGTGTGAAAAAAATTAAAAGCTGTGCGGAATAAATAAAAAAAAGGAAAAAAGGAAAGGAAAAAAGGTCAGTCCGAAAAATGGATAAGTAAGCTGTATGACGACTTTAAAAAAGAAAAAGGTTGTCAGTCCGAAAAATGGATAAGAAAACTGTGACGACTAAAAAAGGTCGTCACCGAAATTTAGGGGCGCAAAATATGAATCTTGCCCCAGGAGCCGGAAACCCTATAGCTACGGCTCTCTCTAGTCAACTCGTTTCTGCACGCCTAATATCTGGAATGGAATACCCTGGGAATCGTCGAGATAACGGTGCTTCATACTTAATTAGCGCATCAACATCACCTTATATTAACTATAATATTTGCCTCGGATTACAGAATTCCATTTTCCTCGCTGTCATTTCTTGTGCACCTCTTCTCGCGATGCACATATCTGACCAGGTGCGTCTCTCTCTCGAGTCTTCATACCTGTCTAGAACCGACGTAGCATTGTCGGTGAATCAGCACCGACTGTTGATTCACTGGATGATATTGGATTTATCAGTACTCATCAAAAGCAATTAGTCGACAAACTTCATGACTGACATATAAAACATTCATTTTTGAAGAGAAGACAATCGCGGATTTCTTCTTCTTCTTCTTCTTCTTCTTCTTCTTCTTCTTCTTCTTCTTCTTCTTCTTCTTCTTCTTCTTCTTCTTCTTCTTCTTCTTCTTCTTCTTCTTCTTCTTCTTCTTCTTCTTCTTCTTCTTCTTCTTCTTCTTCTTCTTTCTTCTTCTTCTTCTTCTTCTTCTTCTTCTTCTTCTTCTTCTTCTTCTTCTTCTTCTTCTTCTTCTTCTTCTTCTTCTTCTTCTTCTTCTTCTTCTTCTTCTTCTTCTTCTTCTTCTTCTTCAGCTCTTGCAACCAGCATCAAGGTTTAATCTAGACCATTTTCTGGGGGAATTGCCCTTTCCTCCGAAAAGGCATACTATACATCAACTAACAGCAGCCCCTAGCAGAATTCTCCTCGGCTTTGTCAGTCCCCAGGAGTCTAGATTAAACACCGACCAGCATTTGACAACATGTTCTTTGATCCAAATGCGTAGTTGCGTACCTACAATTTATCGTTTCTATATTAATGATGCTATCCGATATCGGCATTGAATCAAATTAGCACTTCAAAAAAACTTTAATTCTAAGCATAGGCGCTCTAAGGTCCATTTGGGAATATAATCACTGGTCAGAGGAAGAGAAGAACAGACGGTAGCTGCGTCTTTTTTCAAGGCAGAGTTAATTATTAGACTAATTGGAAAACGAAGAAGAAGATCAAGAACAAGAGGAAGAAGGAGAAGAAGAAGACAAGAAAAAGAAGAAGAAAGAGAAGAACAAGAAGGAGAAGAACAAGAACAAGAAGGAGAAGAAGAAGGAAGAGGAAGAGGAAGGAGGAGGACGAAAAGAAGTAGGAGAAGAAGAAGGAGAAGAAGAAGAAGAAGGAGAAGAAGAAGAAGAAGAAGAAGAAGAAGAAGAAGAAGAAGAAGGAGATAGAGAGCGGATAAACAAAGGTAGAGAATAGCTGATAATAGGTGAGCGGGTTAATAGGAGCTGACCGGAACCGGAAGTGTAAACGTCGTTGTCAGAGACGACGCTAAGGACGAAGAAGGTGATGATACGAAGTTCCTCTGGGATATTACATCTTTCATTTACGAGTCCGCATAAAGAAGATGATAGCCGTCGACAGGATGCGACCAAACTGATTTCGTGCAACCGAAGTGCGGCGGCGTTGCTGAAGAAGCTGCGAAACGAATCAAAACGCATGTGATAATTCAGCTTTACTGCCTGTCGTTACATGTGCATGGGACGCCGTAAACCCTTCAGACCCCAAAACGCCGGACGCGACACTTAGACGCGGGTGTAAAGAGCGCCCGCCGCCTCCACTTACCCCTCTTCTCTCTCTCCCCTCCCTCTCTAGTTGGAGCACGTCTTCTCTGTTTGCAGAAGCTCTCAGCGCATCATCCGTATATACGCAAAGCAGGAGTCCTGCATCGCCGCGCGGTATGAAGACTCTCGTTCGACTCTATACTCCACGGAGTGCTGCTGCTACTACTCCGTCCATAGTCTCGTGTGGTTGTCGTGTCCTTTTTGCCTGACGACGGCAACCAAGCTCTCCGGATTCTCCGCTCGTTGCTGGAACTTCGCAGGTGCACAGCTGCAGAAGCTACCTTGTCTGCGCGCGCGTTTCATGTGCGTGCATGTGTGTGTGTGTGTATATACGTGTGTGTGTGTGTGTGTGTGTCTTTGCCCGTGCGTTCATTGAATTGGAGTGCGCTTACGTTGTATCACCGCCTGTTGCATCCTTACGGTCGTTACCGAAGCCAAATGGTAAAGTTGTAATGACTTGCCGTCATATGGAACATAAACTCCTCTCTCTCTCTCTCTTTCTTCTCTCTCTCTCTCTCTCTCTCTCTCTCTCTCTCTCTATATATATATATATATATATATATATATATATATGGGGATATAATATATATATATGGGGTGAAAAGAGGACATAATTGAGGAGCGCTCTAACACGCGTTTTATGTCTCACCCTTTAAAACGCTTACTCTGCACCGATACGCACAGCATTTATGAGACAGGAAGTATAGTATTAGGGTCCTTGAAGAAGGACTGTCTACAAACTGCGCCATGCCTTTGACTTTGTAGCTGCGAATAGTCTACACCGAAAACACGCACTCACATGCATAGCACAAAAGATTTTATAGACAACGGTCATGTTGTCCATGCACATAATTATTATTATTGTCACACGCACACAGAGACTGTGCATGTGTGCGCGTGTGTGATACTGACTTTCCTGTTCGTGAAAGATATCCCGACGTTCCATTTCTTATTTCTCGATATTTGGAATTTTCCACTTATTTGATCTTTACCTTTAAAAAAGGTTTCTTCAGATCCATGCAGTCTACTCCACCTCAGTGTGTCTTGTGTTCGTGCTGTATCGTGACGACGCACGCTTGCAATTTCAAAGCGCTACACATCCTAATCCGTTTCGCAAAATTCACACATTCTTCCATGCAGCGAAAATGGGAATGTCAAACGCTGCATGATCATAGAGCATAAGTCCCACGATTCGCAACTGATTTCCTGCTACTTTGACGTCTATAGATCAAAGAAACATAAAGACCAACCTTGACAATATATGCAAAGGAGGGAAAATCTCGAAGAACATGAGGCCACAAAATTTTCCGGACGACCTTTCTTTGCTTTTTTGTGCGGATGTCCACAAATTGTCTGAGTTTAGTGCAGTGATAAATTTTTCTTAAAACAGTCCCTACATGGTAATTTTACTTCCAGTCAGGGTTATTTCTAGGATTATCAATGTGGGGGGGGGTGATATTTTCCGGGGTCCCCTCCCTCCTCTTATGGCGAGCGACAGCATCTTAGCTGCATCATAATTAGAGGGTGTTGCTTTCAGATGAGGGGGTGTTAGGGGTGTTAGGTGTGTAAAAATATCTCTGATTTCAGTTCAGGAAATGGCTTGCAGAAATACATAGACATTCCATGAGCTGGTATGTACTGTACATACGCTCGTGTTTACTACTGTATATTCAATGCTGCAAATGAGGATGAGGCAGGAATGTCCAAGGATGGTGACACTCGTTCTACTGATGTTCTGGAGGAAGGAGAATCTTCGCTCGATTTTCAGACAGCTCCAGATGAGAATGATTGTGGTAAAAAAAGACCGCATAATGAACGGAAGACATCAAATATCTGGCAAAATTGAGCTAAGTGTCATGGGAAAACAGAAAAATTGACCGTGTCAAAGTTGGAGAGAAGTTTGCTCCACTGTATTCGGGAAAAATTGATATCCATTAGAAGAGAAGACAACGGAGGGGGGAGAGAAGAGGATGTTCCTCTGAATTTTCACTCACATTGCATCTCCAGCTGCTGTGAATGAAAACCTGAACGGACGTAAGCGTAATATGATTCCTACGTATCGAATATACTAGCCATAATTAAATAAAAGCACCATTAGGTCCACAGTCCACACTAGCAAAACGCCAGACAGAAAAAGAAGGTTGTTCCCATATACATGCTACCAGTGGCGTAGCGAGGGGGCAGTGGGGCGAACCTCCCCAGGCGACACTTGCTCTAGGGGCGGCATTTTCGTGAAGACTTTTTTCTGGAGGAAGTTGGGATAAGGTTTTTTGCTTGTCAAGAATTTTAGGAAGTGCAAATTTTTTGGAGGAGGCGCTTCTTTTTCTTTTTTCGTCTCAGGCGGCACTTTGCCTCGCTACGCCACTGCATGCTACACTGGTTGATGAAGGAGGGGAGGAGGGAGGTTGTCTGTCGTATTTCACATATAAAATCTCGTATATTTTACAGTCCAATTTTATCACAGCAGTAGGGAGAAACATCTGAATCGAGCAATAAGGAATATTTTCACTATCTATTACATCGGTTAAAGTCATTCAAAACAAACACAATATCGAATTGATTCGATCGGAGAAAACCCGAGTTCTCCGATATGGGCGTTCACTGTAGCAGCGTAGCTGGACATTTTTACATTGACGTCGTAGCCAACAGATTCCGTTCTCGTCGTTCAAAATGAACGTTACAGAGCGCTGCTTTAGAGCGTCCATCTATAGTTTCGTTTTCGTTCTGAAGATCTTGCGATGAATTTAATCGATCGAATCTATACTTTCGTTCTCTTCTTCCTCCCTCGTATTCCGTTTCATACACTCTGCATATAAGTTACATGTATGTCGAGATTGTCCGTTCCGATTCAGAGCGACCGTGGGCGCCCGCAGAAATTTTTACAGGAGGAGGCAAAACACAACGGTCGCAGTTACATCACATACATTTTTTTCCACGAGGGACAAAACACATGTTAACACAATGGTCACGGTTATTATTTTAGCAAGTTTTTTTTTCAAATTTCAATGTGAAATATTGGTATTTGCATTTTCCAGGGGGATGGGCATGCGCCCCCCTCTTGCCCCAATGTGCGGGCGCCCATGAGAGCGACGCAAACTAATTCGTGTACAATAGCTGGATGTTACGGTGGTCGTGGTGGGGGTGGGGGTCGGGGTGGGGGGAAGGGGCTCAGGGCTGGCGTCCGTCTGTGTGTTCCACTCCAACTGATAATTTGAAGGAGCTTTTAGGATAATTTGAACATCAATTGAGATTTTATTTTGAGGTTGCAAACTTGCAATGCTCTCTCTAGCAGTTGTTCGCAAACCATATAGGAATTTGCAATAAAAATCAAACGTATTTATGACTTTCGAAAATGAGACAGATAGTATGAATATATGTATCTACGACGATAGTTATGATTCTCCTGACGATCAATTTAAAACTAAATTGTATTCAATGCCGTTAATTTCCTCCCTACTTTTCATTTACATTAGTAACGACATCCAAAAACCAATCGCTAGGCACGAAACACTTAGGCCTATACGTTTTCGTCAAGCGTTTCTTGATCTCTGCACCGAAAAATTACCGGTCTTGTGATCAGTGTGTAATCTAGACTCATGGACTCCGAGGGGGGACTGGCAAGGCCGGGGGGAGGAGTCAGCTAGTTGCCAGAAACTAGGCTGCTGTTATTTGATATAGTATACCAACATTTTCGGGGCATTTGAAATTTCTGTTGAGGGGGGGGGGGTGGAACAGGGCAATTCTCCCCTCCCGGAAACGGCCCAGATTAAACCCTAGCTGCTTGTGCTCGATTTTCTAGACGACGACGTTTCTTACAGTGTTGTGTGACTTAATCTTGAAACTAGTCACAGGGTTAGTTTCAAGATTAAGTCACACAACACTGTAAGAAACGTCGTCGTGGTCTAGAAAATCAAACACAAAAAGGAATCCATCGGACGTTAGATGTTTCCTTTCTTGTCATTCAGTAATTCAAAAAGCGACTCCTCTCGACGTGGAACGGTGTCTTCGAATTCGTCCGACGGAAGCGACCTGTTCGTGTCATCGGATCTCTGCATGAGGGGAGACCTCCTCGTCTCCCCGAGGGTTTCGCCCCTGCTCTGGTTGAAGCAGTGCGTACCCGCCCTCGTCGTTTCTGGCACCAACGAAGACTCAGGTAAAGGCACGCACCGTCGTCTCGCTCTCTTTAAATATTTCACTATACGTTTTGTCCAATTTATCATAATAATTGAAAGAATACTAATTGAAAGAATGATTGATTGTGTCTGAGATCGATCAATCTTCGTGCCTTTCCTAGTGAAATAGTGCGAGAGAGAGAGAGAGAGAGAGAGAGAGAGAGAGAGAGAGAGAGAGAGAGAGAGAGAGTTATCAGACAATCGTCAAACAAAATCTGGAGATACCTTAAACGCAGGCAACTTGTGGCTAAAGATTTTAATTTCAAAAAATAAAGTCGTCTTTAAAAGTAACTCAGCAATAGGCAAAACATTTCGCACACTTAATATTGACTTTGCTTTGGTAGAGAACAATGTTTGTTTTTATTATTTAGAAACTACAGAATCAGTTATTTCGCTAGTGGTGGCTACATTTTTACATTTTATATTTAAAAATGTTACACTTATGTTGGGCGGAAGTGTTACGGACACCACTTAGGTTCATGGTTGATATATTTAATCAAGGCAGGCGACGAGTCGTATTAGATCCATAGTAATAAGTTTTCTAACTAGATAACATTGAATTCATATCAAATGCCAGGAATTTTATTTCGTGTTTTACTGGAAGACATAAAATTTCGAAATTGGAGGCATTTTGCGAGATTGTATTAAAACAACGAACGGGGTTTCGAGTGATGATAGTTAGTTTGGTCATGTATGTCATACGTCACTCGGGAAATTCAGGAAAATACGCAGCTCACAAGGAGTCCTCCAGTTATATAGAATAATGCCGGACTATTTCGCGTGCGGCCGATAAATTCGATCATTTCGGGTTCTTGCATCCGAATTGTGCCCAGCTCGCAATACTGATTGATTGTTTCCGGAAGGACTCTTTGATAATCCCTGCATATGAACCAAAGACGGGTGACATTAGAAAAAGAAGACGACGACGTCTTTGATGTTGATGCCCCTTTGTAAGACGGCGCATCTTCAGCTCTAATCGCGTGAATCGTCAAACCCGAAACGACTTTCTGCTTTACAGTAGAATCAGTGGCGTAACCAAAGTCAAAATGTAACCCGGGCAGCTGACCATGGGCTGTCCATAAATTACGTAAGCAATTTTTGGGCGAATTTACCCCCTCCCTATCAACAGTTGTCACACTTTTCAAACCCCTCCCTCTTTTATTTACTTAATTTATGGACAGACACTCAACAAAAATTATTTAAACAAATTAACGAGGATTTTAAATTGATCCCATTCCACGAGGCAACGCAAGTGCTCAACAGATGAACTTTAAAGAGTGAATCCATAGGCCCCTACCTTTGATCTGAATTTTAGGAATTTTAGGAATGCTCTCTTAATGTCAATGTACCTTGTTGCCCAGTGCTGACCTTACCGTTTCCGACCAAATACACATGGAAATCGGAGTACCCTCTCGGGTCAAAAAGGTCAAATCTCAAAGCAGCTGCGATTTGCTTCTAAGGCGGGTCGACCCGACCCGACGAGGGTCTTTGAAGCGCAGAGGTCAAAGCCACTTCATCTGCCTGCTATCCCTGGTTATCAGTCACCAAGTCATCGTAAATCTTCAGCCACGGCCAGAGCAACAATTATCACCTTACACTAAAGATAGCGTCCACTTCGGTAGAGGAAGATGCATAGGAAATGAATCGTCCATTAGGGACAAGCCATTACCGCCATAAGTGAAATTCGATATATCACGTATAGATGCATATACTTGCCAAACACAATGACTATAGTAATTACTGCATTTCTTGCTGATACCTGTAACCTGTGAAACACGGTTTCCAGATACATGTACTTTAGTTTTAGATGATTAGAATAGTAGGCCTATTGCAATGACGTACATGGCAGTGCAAAAGTAAGCAAATACAAATATTAAAAGCGTAAATTTTTATTTTTTTCAACCCGGGCAGAAATTTTTCAACCCGGGCAGAAAGCAAAGTAACCCGGGCATTGCCCGTAATTGCCCGGGCGTGGTTACGCCACTGAGTAGAATAGAATCAACTGCTCAAATGATCGGGATTTCGAGCATATTACACGCAGTGATCATCATCATCATCATCATCATCATCATCATCATCATCATCATCATCATCATCATCATCATCACCATCATCGTCGGATCAGACAACGGCGAAGTGCAGCATTTGCTTGCCCCTGGGCGACCGGGGAGTCTCTTTGTCGTATCTTAGTCGCGTGAAAGAACACGAGGACGCTATACTGTCAGTTTGCTAAGAAACGACCTCTCGTGACACGACATCGCGTTTTGTCTCTTCTCGACAGCCTACAGTGTACACATTCTGTACTGCATTGTACTAAGTTTCGAAACCCATAATCAGTCTATTATTTTCGTGGGGTCTGTCCGCGATATGAAATCTGCCCAAAGCATCTCGTACAGCGATAGGCCTAGATGAAGTTCGATTCCTTTATAATGCTGCAGTGCTTGACAAAAAGGGGTAAAATTCGCACTCCCGAAGAAAATTAAATCATTCCTCTTTCGTGTTTTTCACAGTTTCGATTCCTATTTATACTTTATAGTTGTTTGGCATTCGACGTTTCAAAACCAGTGTTGCATGAAATAATTGCGAACAGCGCACTCTCTTTGCCACGGCTTTAGGCCTAACTGCGTCCTCAGAAAGAAAATTTTAAAACTTTGGAAAATTAATTGCATGTATTTGAGTAAAATAGAACTATAGAACCCAATTTCAATGCCATTATAATGGGCAAACTAATATGTTACGACAGAGTTTCCCAAACATTTTGGAACGGCGGCCCACTTCAACGGTTTTGTAACGTGCCGCGACCCTAATCATAGTATGTAATATTAATAAACTGCATTAGGCCATCTGGCGAACGTTAGTTGAAAAAAGGATCTTCTGAGTTTTGAATTAAAAGCAAAGCAAAATTTCAGATTCAATTCGAATGAAAACATGACAAATAGATTATGCAGAATTAATTATATTTTGCCAAATAAGACAAACGGAGAGAAACAGATATTGAAATTTCTTGAAAATTATCTTTATTTAAATTTTGCCAAGAACATACCTTTGTTACGTGTCTTAAAAATCCTATGAGTATGGCAAAATCGCTTAACCGGCAGGATGCTTGAATTACAAAGAACAGAGATTCTCTAGTGTTAGGGAAGTTTGAGAGCAAACTGGTCGGAATGCGCATTCCTTGCATTATTGTGAAATAAAATTAATTTTTAAAAGTACTATAGGTTAAGTTTTCAAAACATTTTGGAGCTCACTTCAGCGGCTTTGTAACATGCCGTGACTCTGCAAACTTATTGCCAACTAAAATTGGATACAACACTAATGATCAGGGGCGTAGCGAAGGGGGGTATATCGGCATATATACCCCCAAAATCAGTCTACCTTAAAGTTTTTTTATGTGATTTTCATGTGTTTATATGTGGTTTATATGGTTTATGTGGGTTATAGTTCAGATTTATACTCACCCAAAATATTTATACCCTCGTAAATCAAATTCCTGGCTACGCCCCTGCTAATGATTTTAATATAGGGCCTAAGCCGCGTATATGGAGGATTGCAGGCATATAAATTTCTTAAAACCTAAGCTTACAGTAGGCCTACTTGCCACTTTCATGGCTTGTGACATTGTGCTATTGGTTAGAACATGACACTTTTTAATCTAATTTCGCGTTACGCTGCGATCCATTAGGCGGAGCCCTGCGACCCACAGTTTGGGAAACACTGTGTTACGGTATATATCTTTTATATGGCTCATCTAATATAAAATCATTAGGGCCTAAGTTATTGTAGTGATACACGGTCTTCTTGCTTGTCTGAACCTATCATTCATGTCAGCGTCGGGAAACTTATGAGGTATTTTGACAAAACGAACATTTGAAAATGTGACATGGATTGCAGCTGCCAGTGTGACCTGTGTAACATCGACGTTTGCTTCAAACTTTTCTCGAGTTTTCCTTTCAGATCATTAGACTGGACTTCTTAAAAAATAACACTACGTAACAAAAAATATTTTTGTTTGTTCCTGGGTTCATAGCTTGTTTTCCTGGTCCCTTATGCCTAAACTAACTAGAAAACAGTTGTTGTTCCAAACTGAATTTGCTTTTGGGGCCAGGGAAATGATATTTTGAATTTCTTGTATTATAGAAAACATTCTCGGTTCACATTCAAAGACATACTTAATATTCTGGAACATTGCAAGCTGTCCATAAGTTTTTAGATCTGAACAGAATTTTCTATAACCTTCTGGAATCTTCTAGAACCTTGTTGCACTTTCTGGGAGCTTTCAGTTGCATCCATAGACTTTTAAGAGTGCAGATTCCTTAAGTAAGCCAACGTATACTAGTGTATCTTGTTGCTGAGTAAGCAAATAGTGACCAGAAAAATTTGATTTAGATGGCATCAAGAGTTTTGCTTGCAGCCAGCAAATGTATTCTGCTACGTTTGCAACGCACCGGTACTCTATGGCTCTGAGCTCCCCATTCCCATCCCTACAGGGAGGGATCAATTGTCTTCAGGGGAGCGCGCCAAGGCAGACAGAGAGGAAGATATTGCAGATCCAGAATACCATTGCACAGATGCAGCTTTGATGATAAAGCCGTACTTTCCCAATCAGAAAGATCTTAACGACCTCATCAGAGACCTTGGTCTCACCAAGTGCAATGCTGAGCTTCTGACATCTAGACTCCAGGAGTGGAACTTGTTGGATGAAAGCGTGCAGGTGACAGAACATAGAAAGCGTCACGAACGTTTTTCCAAATTCTTCAGTCAGCTAGATGGGCTGTGCTTCTGCAGCAATGTCACTGGTCTTTTCGAGGCCATAGCAATCACCTTTAACCTGAGTGATGGTGCCAATTCATAGAGATTTCATCCAAGAACCTCAAAGCCATGCTATTTCATAATGGTAACAAGTACTTGTCTCTCCCCGTGGCTCACTTTGTGCACATACACCTCAGAGAGGACTACACCAGTGTCAAGATGTTGCTGAGTGCCTTGAAGTATGACAACTATGGTTGTTAAGTCATTGGAGACTTCAATAGGCTCAAAATGGTAACATTCCTAATGGGTCTGCAAGGCGGTTTCACAAAATTTCCTTGGTTTTCTTTGCCTCTATAACAACCGGGACACCGAGGTCTGAGGTCCACTATTGTAGAAGGGATTGGCCACAGCTGACCGAGTTCACCACAGGTAAGAACAGCATCAAGTGGGAGCCGCCGATAGACCGTCGAAAGATGCTCAAACATCAAGTTAGGTCTCATCAATTAATTTGTCAAGACAAGGAATCCGCAGTTTTCAAATACCTCCTAAATCTTTTTCCACAGCTTTCGGAGGCAAAAGTCGAAGCTGGCATCTTCGTTGGACCACAGATAAAGAAGATCACACAGCGTGACGTATTCGCCAAGAAGCTGAATAGCACGGAGAAAGGGTCTTGAAACAGTTTCGTTGCAGTATTGTATGGCTTTCTTGGCAACCACAAGGCTGAAAACTATGAGAGACTGGTTCAGTCTCTCATAAAGAACCATGCCAAAATTAGATGCAAATGTCCCTGAAAGTACATATTCTTCATGCCCACCTTGACAAATTCAAGGACAACTTGGGAGCCTACCCAGAGAAGCAAGATGAACGCTTTCATCAGGATATGCTGGACTTTGAATGTCGTTACCAGGGACGGCATAACAAACACGTGCTGGGGGACTATGTTTGAAGTCTTAATTGAGAAAGCCATTGACAGTACAGCCACAAATCTCGAAAAGCAACTCATTTCTGTATGCCTTTAAGTAATTTTGACTGTTGTTGCTTATTTGAAATTAGTATATAATGTTCCTTCTCGAGAAGAAAAAATGCACCTTTTTCCATTGTATAAATAAACAAATTTTGTAAGCTGTGCTCATGAAAGCAAATATAATGATGAATATAGCCACGTTTGCAGATCCTTTATACATAGGCAACTGAAATATAACACTTAGAAGCCAGGAACAAAAATTGTGTTACATAGTGTAATAAATACGCGTTCTAGGTTTCTTCCATTCTTCAGCATTTTCGTGCTGTCCTACAAGGTAAAGAAAAAGGCCATTTCATGGAACGTGCATGACAGGATATTGAAAATGATGCTAAGAGCTGATTAACCTTCGCTAGGTTTGAGTCTTACGTGGACAGGTTGTAAGATTCATCTTGTAGATTGCGGATGGTTTGTAAAACGTACGTCTCCTAAATTCAAAATGGCCGAATCAATCACCTGCCAGTGCCGAAAAGCGGACCCTGATGACAGATTATATTTTCATAGGCGCTGGTATTTTCCGTTGCAGTTCAGAGTAAATGTTAATCTATTAGGCTATTTATCAGTCCTAAATAAATGGCACGCGATCTATAAATTATCTTGCAAAGTTTAAATTGAAATTTCGGTCTGAATCTGACCTTAACCTTACGGTTATTAATTTTGAGTTTGAACTGTTAACTTCGAGTAGCCCTACACGACTGATGCAAGCAAAATAATTAAATCCCACAAACTTTTTACGACGAACTCTGCACAACATGATGTCAACATCGAGAGAGAGAGAGAGAGAGAGAGAGAGAGAGAGAGAGAGAGAGAGAAAGAGAGAGAGAGAGACAGACAGACAGACAGACAGACAGACAAAGAGAGAGACAAAGGCAGAGAGAGAGACAAAGACAAAGACAGAGAGAAAGAAAAATGCATCAGTTGATAGTGTTATGCACAAACTCTAAGATGGTACTGTAAAGTAGCTAATAGCGTACAGCTTTACCCCATAGTTGTGACGTTCGAACGTTTTGAACTTTTTTTTGTTTGAACTTATAAACTTTATTATTAAGGTTCTAAATTTCATAATCACGTTTTCAATTACCTCGGTCTATGTATTTATTTAACATTCAAAATTATAGACTCAATTAAACTGAAATATTCGAATAACACCGTAATATAATCATATGAGAAAGTTAGAAACGAACTCTGGAAATTGAAAAAGTGTCAGACTGTCAGTGACATAATATCATGTCACAATATCATGTAATATCAATTACATCACATGTGTAAAGAGAGCCGAACTGTTTTATTTCTCGAACTTTATTTCTGTGTGTATGTGGTGTGTGTGTGTTTGTATGTTTGTTTTAAACTCCTGTTCTACATCACAGTGACAGACTTTGGATAAACGATTCTGTCGGCGTTCGTTGAGTATTTGATCATTTGAGTTTTGCTGTGCTATTTGCGTCACTTTTGTGTCCGAACAACAGTCTGCGACGTCGGGTCTTCATGTTCTATCGCGCTTCTAATTACCAACGAACGATAATCCTCAGGCAATTTCATTGTGGCTACGGTTGTGTGACCTATGGCGCCGATCTCTCTCTCTCTCTCTCTCTCTCTCTCTCTCTCTCTCTCTCTCTCTCTCTCTCTCTCTCTCTCTCTCTCTCTCCGCCACTCTGTGTCTGTGTCTATGTCTTTTTCTGTGCCTCTGTCTCTGTATCTCTCCGTGTCTCTGTGTGTCTCTCTCTCTATGTCTCTGTGTGTCTCCGTATGTCTCTGTGTCTTTGTTTCTGTCTGTCTGCATGGCTCTATTTCTCGGAAGACTCGAGATCCCAGAGTCTTCCGAGAGAGACGGAATATTGCCTTCTGTAAAATCTGGCTGATGTATAGAATGATGATGTACACGATAGGCTGGTGTACGAACTGGACGGTACATAGAGGAGAAAGGTCAAAGACAAGGTCAGTTGCGGAATCCAGTGAATGATTCTACTGCAGATGATTGACTAGGCAGCGGGTAATGATGCGGTGATGCCATTGAGTATTGTACAGTAGCATAGGCCTACGTGCAGTTGTATCAGACTCGCTGGACGAGAGCGAAAACACGGACTATAAGCACATACAATTATACATTACTTTTGTCTAAATTGATACGCAAAGACCGAACACGCGAGGACGTCGTGGCGAAATTGCAGTCTATGGAAGCCTCTGGCTGTTCCCGCGAGCGATAACACTGTTATATGTGGAATAGAAAGAATCTGTCAAGCGTCCGACACCGACAGTCGTTTTTACCGAAAGCAATATTCGGTCACATCGTTTGCAATGACGACAACACAGGCACAGATGGAAAATTGCATTGTCACAGTAATTCAAATTACAAACGATGTTTAGCAGGCCAGCGAGTAGGGAAGGTGGAGCTAGACTGTCATCGTCTCTTGACACACAGGTGTTCAAATAAGTAAAAATACTACTACTACTACTACTACTACTACTACTACTACTACTACTACTACTACTACTACTACTACTACTACTACTACTACTACTACTACTACTACTACTACTACTACTACTACTACTACTACTACTACTACTACTACTTCTACTACTACTACTACTACTACTACTACTACTACTACTACTACTACTGCAGTGTAGGCTTACTACTAAAAGTAAAAGTAAAAAAGGTTTCACCCGTAGGCTCAATGTCCGTATGGTCCGGTGCTGATCCCCGTATTTTGTGGCCATTAGAGTCTTAGGCATCGAAAGTGAGAAAAATGAAAATGAAAGCAATTCTCATTTTGGCAGATAGGATTTTGAAAAACATAATTTGACCCAAAACGCTTCGCTTGTTCTAATTTCGACGAAAGAACGGCGACTCCTCTGTTGGAGATCGATCTAAACGAGAATCAAATCGGACGAAACACTTTCGCGTATAATCTTCGTTGATAAAAGTTTTTCTTAGGTAGCCTACTTGATCTTGAATGGTTTTGATTTGGTGTACCATGCATCGGCTGATGCTTCGGCGCATTATGAAGTGGCGCTAAAGAACTTAAAAGAAGCTTAAGATTAGATTAGGTTAAATCGGTCTGTTTGCTACTAACGTTTAGGCAGTATTTCGGCTTATCATAGACGCGTGGGATGTACAGTAGTCTTCCTGCAGCTTTAGGCCTAGTAACTATTGAGCAATTTTCTTTCAATGCCAAGGAAGTTACAAACGTATCGAGGTGTTTGATCTGTCTCTGTCTGTCTCTGTCTTGTCTGTCTGACTGTCTGTCTGTCTGTCTCTCTGTCTCTGTCTCTGTCTGTCTGTCTGTCTGTCTCTCTCTCTCTCTCTCTCTCTCTCTCTCTCTCTC
This sequence comes from Metaphire vulgaris, assembly GCA_018105865.1. Taxonomy (NCBI): domain Eukaryota; kingdom Metazoa; phylum Annelida; class Clitellata; order Crassiclitellata; family Megascolecidae; genus Metaphire; species Metaphire vulgaris. The sequence continues at coordinate 20,707,034 of CM030833.1, forward strand.
TCTCTGGCAGTTTCATCTATGCTTCGAGTAGAGTAGACCAGGGACATCCATATATAAGATGTACCTGCGTAGACTTCCATCTAGGGAGTTCTAACTGCAAACGTCAAATGCCCACAAGTCCTGGCTGAAGAGGTAACGGCAAAAGAGCTCCCATAGATCAAACGACACCTTCTTGACCTTTCACGTTTCGTGCCTCTTCAGCAATTTTCCATTTCCTTCCACTCGGCGGAGTCTAATTGAAGAGCCTTTGATAGATTATTCTAACAGATCATAGCGCTGTGAAAGATTTTGTGTGCTTCAGGTGTTATGGGCACGATTTTCTTAATAGAATCGGAGTGGTAACAGGTTATCACTGAACTTGATCAATTTTCATCCGTCTTGATCTGCGTTTCGTTTAATTTATTTGCAATTCTGTAAAAGGTATATGATTGCTTTACCGAGGTTCAATAAGTCAAGGTATAGGCCTATGCTAATGTACGGCGCACATCGATTTACAATTGAAATCAAACGTTTTTATTGACATGTAGGCCTATACAATAATTACTACGCTTTGTCTTTACGTAATAAGTTAAGAATTAAAGGAAGATGAACGCAAAACCTGCATGACAAAACTGTTTGCCGTTTTCCCGAGAATTCATTAAGTATGGAATATCATCGATGTCTCCGCGCATCGTTAAATTCGATTGTTTAGCAGAGACAATGACATCTGATAGCTAAAGCCACCGAAAATGCCGCATGTTGAACGTTCTCCTACTGTATACGTGTCCGAAAACGGTCTTTCCAAGCGATTGGCTCGTTTGCGCGTCCGACGACCCTCAAGGACTCTGCGTATTGTTCTGTCCCGTTCATACTTTAAATACATCAACGGCAACTTTTGCGTTAATTCTTTACGTCTGACTGTGGTTCAAATGTATGTTCCTCCTTTTGGTCGCTATGCTTTTGTGAAAGACTCTTGTGGGTACCCTGCCAGCCTACCCGTCCCTCCCCCATTTTACCCTAGCTGCTACGGGCAAAAAGGTCGTCAGCTGCTATGTGGGGTCCATTATGGTGTGGGGGGTGTGCGTATTGCATGGGACATGTCTAAATAAGCCACTGATAAAGACTAAACGCTTATTAACAGAGAACGGTTTTTCACAAATCAGAAGATCAGATGAACAAAAAAATAAGCGAAATGCAAAACAACGGCATAGACGAGAGACGATAACGTTCATGCGAGGCTCATTGGTAATCATGAACCTGTATATACATGTAACATGTATACCAGTGGCGGCTCTAGGATTTGGCAAGTGGGGGCCGTTGGGGGCAACTTCTAATCATGGGGGCCAACCATTTGTTGTTTAATGTATGTAGCATTAAGTATAGGGTCCCAACTGGGGGCCACTGGGGGCAGGCAGTCAATAGGGGGGGGGGCACGGGCCCCCCTGGCCCCCCGGTGGAGCCGCCACTGATGTATACATGTAACAGTGCAGATGACGCTTTTATCGGGTGCCTTATTGTCCTTTTGCCAACGCCTCTGGCCGTTTCTAGTCTGTAATAGAGAAACAGAAGAGAGAACGAGGGCAAAGTCACGGATATGAAACAAATGCGACTGAGTGATAAATAGCGACTGTACTACCGTGACTTCGTCGGAGTCAGTCGCGGTTGTTAATCAATGTGGTTGCTTTGGGGTCGCTGCCTCGTGGTGTAACGCGTTAGCCTATTTAACCAACTTATATCGCTTAACGAAGACGAAGCAGTTAAACTTGACTCTCAAATATCACTCACCTGTCTACACAAAGCCTATACTGTCTGACTTAGGTAGGTCAGAGGGTTCTACTGTATATATCAGGTTTCCGAATGTCCCTCGACAGGTGCCACGTATGGCCAACTCTTCAGAGAGCGCGTCCTGGTTGTGGAACAGTCCATTTGTCTTCTCCGTCATTCCCAATTCTGTCCTAGAATAATTTCTCTCGGCTGTTTCATTTGCCTCATGAGATGATCGTCCTTTTCTATTGAATCGATGCACGACGTGGGTTATACATACATCGCGACGACATCTTTCTCCTCCTCCTCCTCCTCCTCCTCCTCCTCCTCCTCCTCGACGGTTCACTTCTTTGAGACCGAATGTGGATGTTGTAGGTTTCTCGGCACGGCTCGACTTGCATAACTTTAGCTAGCGCTTATTAATCGATTTGACGTCTTGGCGATAAGATCTGCAGCGGTTAATGATATTATAATTATATAATTAGCGGTCGGCGTAGAATTCTACGCCGATCGCTAATATTATTATAATCAGTATATAGTCAGGGACTGGCTGTTTTTGCGTCAGAACTTCTGGTTTCTTCCGTTGTCTACGAGTCTGATTAATTAAGGATCCCGTGGGATTAATTTGATATCACAGGCGTTCACCTGGGAAGATCGCAAACAGGTTAATCACGAAGCAAGTCTTTATTAGCGGAAGCAAGTTTTCACCATAGATGTTGCAAACGTTTTTTACGGGTTTTTCTCGGCAACAAAAACACGGCGGTTTTTTACGTATTTTATTTTTTTACGTTTTTTTATTTTATTGCGTTTTTCAACGGTTTTTTGCAATATGGTATTTCCATTATTTTTAGATCATAGGTCAGACAAGCGGCGAATCAAAATTTTCAAACATTAATCATTACACAATTTCAATTACGCGAAGTTTAGCGCCAAAACGCGGCAACATTGAAAAGTCAAAAAACGAACCACATTGAGTTGAATTCTCTTGTTTTTGTTGTAAATTGTACGAAATTTATACGAAAAGGTGCGGTGTATTTAAAATTATTATCGGCAATTGCTTAGAATTTCTTAGAAAAGGAGTTTAACCAGCTTTGGAAGTGATACGTTTACGTTAAACCTAAGATGATCGCTTCGTGTTTTGACTATCTATGATTTTTAGAGGAGCTAATTAATTTGGCGCCAGGACAATGTTATTAATATTTATTCAAAAAGCTATTAACAAATTGTCACAATAAATAAATAGGCCTACATATAACGTTTTCTGCATTAGACCTACTAATGAGTGTTTCTCGTTGTCTTGCTTTTCTTCGTTTATAAACTAATTACGCCACGCCAGTAGAAAATTAACATGTTAATTTTTGTGTTGGCTAAAAAGTAAATGAACGTTTTTTCAACGTTTTTTACGTTTTTTATATTTTCATAAAAACGCGTTTTTTACGTTTTATATTTTACGTTTGCAACATCTATGGTTTTCACCATAGGAGAAGTTCTACTAAACCCTTAAAATTCAATTAGGCTATTGTTATTGATATTATTATTATTATTATTATTATTATTATTATTATTATTATTATTATTATTATTATTATTATTATTATTATTATTATTATTATTAACAGAAAGTCTTGAGAGTCTTCCATTTGTTTTCGCCGCCTCCCCTTTGTCCTTTGATACCCTCTCAATGATGCAGCCCATCTTCCAGATACTATACAGCTGATAGGCCTACATATTTTTCTCTTTATACTTTTCGTTTATAGACAACCTCTTCCCTGGAAATAGAAAACTAAAGATATTAGCAAAAACCACTTATCTGATTTCAGTTAAGCCAAATTTTGAGCGAAATACGCAATTCTCTCGTCAGTGCATACTTGAGTTCTTATATATATATATATATATATATATATATATATATAGACATATTTCAATGTCAGTATATATATACACCGGTATATATATATATATATATATATATATATATATATATATATATATATACTGACAATAAGCAGGCCTGTGCAACTTATAGAAGATTAGTCTACTTAGTGTTCGCTTAAAATTTTCAGTCTGTGGAAGAATTGGAGGAGCGGGGTCAAATGACGATGACCTCGAAGCCAGAAATCTACTTGATGTCCCATCGCGAACTGTGAGTGAACATTTCATTAGTTAAACAACTCAGCGAAACGCAACGGCTCACTAAATAAGATTTTATTTGCCTTCAATAGCCTGATTCACAGACTTTTCTACACTGCTCTTGGTATGGAATCGGACTATAGAGACCTCTTGAAAATCGAAATTACGATTAACTCTTTACCTCCCAACGTTCCCCTTGTGATACATGGCGTTTTTCTCCTCCGTGGGTCTTCAAACTGGTTATTAGAGGAGCCAATAGCATTTTGTTTGTATTGCTTAGGAGCACATTTTTCTTCAGATTATGTGTAATCTTGATTATTAGGAACGTGATTGCCTTTGTATAAAACACACCGTAGTGCGTCAATTTCGCCAGTTATTATGGTTTTTATGCGCAAGTAGATTTTGCACTATATTTCTCCGAACCCCCGCCGCTGGGTAAACAGAAAACTGCAGTTCTTACTACACAAATACCTTTGACATTAAGTTCGTAAACTTGCTAGGCCTTTGAAAGTAATCGTCTAGATCAGTCATTTACAGTATAATACGCCACAAGCGTAACGCCACACTCTGGTTTCTTGTAATTGTTCTCCTTTCTGCATTTTCCGGTTTTCTTCTATATAAAGAATGCCTAGAATCCCTGTAACTTGTTTTTGTCAGAGAAAACCCCACAATAATTGCTCCCCGAGAAATTCACACATTCCGCTTGGAGTTCCGCAATACTCCTCTAGTCTTTCGGACTTATTCTGTATATGTCATGCAACTGATGTGCGTGTCGCCGCAATATATGTGCGACGCAGAAGAAACAAGAACCGATAACTTTTGCACAGAAACCGAGAAATCTGCCAGATTGACCGAGAGATGAGTCACGTGCAAGCAGTTATGACTTGAATACAAGACGCATATTGGTGACCTCATCAGAATCCTTTTCCAAAACACGATCATCAAGCGACGCTAAACAACACAGAGTTGTCAATGGGTCGGTTTTGTCAACCCAAATCCAACCCAACCCACCAAATTTCCAACCCAACCCAACCCAAACAAAATTCATGTTTTCTGACCCAAACCCAACCCAACCCATCCATACAAAAACGTGAAAGTACAATCGCAATTTTAAAAACATACATACATTCAAGCACATAAATAGTTATTTGCTTATTTCGAGTTGTTATTGCAACAAACCGAAAATTCATCATTCTCATAATTGAGAAACAATGATTGTATTAATACCAGCGTCGCCGTGATGTGATGCATTTAATTTAATGTATGTATGTATGTATTCGAAACAACTTCCATAGTGCCGTAACATAGACTGGTCAAAGAAGTACGTTGCGTCGGCAGCCATGGGGGGTTTGACCCCCCCCCCCCCAAACCGCGTCAGAAAGTTAAAAATAGATGGAAGCACATTAACAACATTTTTCGTCGGTAGCCAGGGGTAACCCCTCCCTCTTGGCTACGCTGCTGGACATCGATTCGCTTGATCAGTTTTTACAGACAAGAAAAATAGTTCACTGTTATAAGACTGGATGGAACACAATTACAGTTATTGAGAACACACACAGAGACACACGCACAGACACACATACAGCTCTAAAAGGAAGAGAGCAAGGACAAATATCATGAAGAAAATCTATAATTATATAGCAGAGATAAGGCATCCAACCTGTCTTTTGCATAGTTGTTCTGATGGAATTTCGATCAGAACAAAGCGACTGATTAATACATTTATTAAACTAGATCGCAAAATATTTGACTGAGAAACGTAACAGGTAAAACCGTTGTGCCTTTTCCCTCATGGAGCCCTAAGCACGTGCTTAGTATGCTTAATGGTTAATCCAGTCCTGCTATTGTCAACTGGCCGTGGTCGGTTTATAAAAGGAATGCGTTAAAACAAGTCAACAACAGCCGTTCACATGATTTGATCTATCTGAATAGCTACTGTCCACTGTTTACAGACTCCTGAATGCACTGCCTACGATGGAATGTAGGCTAACGTATATGGCGCCATTTTTATGACATAATACAAGAAACTAATACTTTGTCAACGCAGAAAGCAGAAAACCTATATTTAACGTGGTTAACAGAATAACTGGTGCAGATTTACGAAACCTAACCCAACCCAACCCAACCCATCATTTTTTTAAAAATCTTGACCCAAACCCAACCCAACCCAACCCAACCCAACCCATGGGTTAACCCAACCCATGGACAACTCTGAAACAACATCACCGTTTAATATAATATGGACTTTTCCGTAATAAGAAAGGTTTTCGAGCATCCAAGGACGCTGATGTGAACACGAAGTGGCTGGAATGACTCTAAGATAATGAGATTCAGTCAGATTTCATGCATGCTTCCGAGTACATCGACAGAGGACTAGGTCTATAGGACGCTGTCAGAACTGTCGCAACCCTCCCAGCCTTCTTCTGACCCGTGCGCCTATAGGACAAGATAATTCTGCTTTCGCTTTCACAAAATCATAGAAAATCCCATGGAACAATAGATCATTATTCGTGATCGTGTTCTAAAACGACGTCGGGCTTTAGTTTTCATATTTTGACGTTTTTCGTTTTTTTCTTCCATCCATCAAATGTATAATCTTCGTCGTGATTATTTTCGTTGAAACTCATTTTCAACTAATTTCTCTTTTCTTGAGTAACACGGATTCGGCGTTTCTCTCCATTTCCTGTTCGTCCAGCTGTAAAACTCTTCGACCATAATCGTCGAGCTAGTCTCACCTCCAGGACGTTAACCATTATATAAAGACACGGGCGTCCGCACATTAGGGCAAGAGGGGGCACTTGCCCCTCCTGGAAAATGCAAATACCAATATTTCGCATTTAAATTTGAAAACCTTGCTAAAATATTAACCGTGACCACGGTGTTAAAATGTGTTTGTCCCTCCTGGAAAAATTTCTGCGGGCGCCTGTGTATAAAGATGTACATTGAAAGAACCTTTACTGTACTGTACTAGCATGATACACTATTCGCACTCAATTAATACACTGCAGAGTAAAATATGAGGCAATCTATGTTCACTCTGTCTTCAGAATTCTTTCCCGTTAGCCATTATTTGAAGGCATACACTGAAAATGGCGCCGATAATATAATTTCGCTGATAAAAATTGTGAGCAAGGGTTGTGGACAAATGGAAGAGTCTGGGCGAACAGGGAGCAGTTAACGTTGAAAAAATAAACGGATTCAAAAGTTAGCCTATATTTAGAAAAAACCACGCAGGCTATTGAATCTACGTTGAATCTATTACAGTGGTTTTCACACAGGCTGACTTAGTTAGCCTCATAGACCTCTTAAAATCACGTTATTATTATTATTATTATTATTATTATTATTATTATTATTATTATTATTATTATTATTATTATTATCATCATCATCATCATCATCATCATCATTATCATTTCATAAAGGAACTGCGACGCAACAGTTCGATCAGCGGACAGAGTACGGCGTCCGATGAATACGGCCAACCGTCCTCGTCGATGCCACGACGCGGTCGACGGCAGGCGATATTCGACTCCAAAGTAAGACCCCCTTCATTCAATGCTTCTCGATTTAAAGAAACAAACGTTTATTCTCGGTTTTTCAAATTATAGTTTTCGATGTTCAAGTTTGCCGAGACTCCTATATACGTTTAGACTCTTCGACGTCTTCCGTTTGACCGAAGAAATGCATTTCCACTTTCCGTCGTAGGCCTACGTTCTCCTCAATTAAAGTGTCTTATCCTGAAAGCATGACGCTACTAAAGTCCCGGAATCTTTATTCTCTTTATTTTGTCCGATTTCTCGTGTTAAAATCTTCAGCCATATGCTGTTCTACTGTATATTTCGAGTCATATATTTCATCTTCAGTAATGGTGTAGCTATGAATCCAGAATAGCTTTGGCGTGAAACTCTTCAAATGCAACATTAAAGGACTTTAATTGTGATTTATTATTGAGCGCCCACAGCCGTAATTCGTGTGTGTTTATCTATTCTGTCAAAAGCTTTTCAGCCTAATGAGGGGTGACTCCTGGTTGACTCAATGGTAGCTAATTGAAGCTAAATAGGTCAATTATTATTATTATTATTAATATTATTATTATTATTATTATTATTATTATTATTATTATTATTATTATTATTATTATTATTATTATTATTAGCATCATCATCATTATGAAAAGTTACTTTGGATAAGAGAATTTAGGAATTTGTATGAAAAATTAGAATTTTACAAAGACTTTTGCCGAATGTGAGCCCAAATTTTGCTACCTGTATATCCCACCATGCATATAAAAATGTAAATTGCATTTTTCGTTGAATTATGAAGACGACTGCGAAGATAATTCAGCGCATCCAGACTGTCCAAAACATAATACAGAGAAAGGCAATGCGTCTATTTGATAAGCAACAAACTGAGAAGCCTATTCGGCAATGCTCATATTTGAGATCTAACTCTAACACACTTTAAGCGATGCATTTTAGCAAAATAATCTGCAGTTTAGAAGGCGGAACTCCGCGACCTTCTTTCTGTTGCATGGTCCAACGTTGTTACCACTCTGCTAACTTCCCGACCAATGAATGATGCAGTGTACGTGCGTTCAAGCATTCACGCACTACAGCATAGAAAAGCAATTCGTCATTTTCCATCTAAGAAAATAATGTGAACTCGACAAGTCATCTTCAGTGACGAATTCTTTCGTAGCAACGCGCCAAGATTGACGACCAAGAATAATAATACTTCGGAATCTGTTGTTCCGCTCGACGCCAGCGCGTTGATTAATTGCCTTCTTTCAAACTATAGAACCCCGAGAAACGCAGCTGGCGATGTCACAGACAACTCTGCGATCCCCAGTTACAATTGCGACCAGTTCCCAATTGTTGCGGCTTTGATAGATAACTGTCCAATCAGATCTATTCATCATTCTGGTAAAGCGGCGATTTGACTTGCGTCCGATTCATCTTTCTCCTCTCATCGACGTTTAGCAGGTCCACTGCTAACTAAGAACGGTTTCCCGATGGGACGACGACGACGACGACAAACAGGATATGAATCTTCGCCGTTTCTTCTGTTCTCGCTTAACCTGATGTAACATTAAGGAAAATACTTCACTGTTATTTGTTCATTATTCAGGGTCTCGGATTGGACGGAATGGATCTATCGCCAACGACGTCCTGCGACGAGAGTGACGTCAGGTGAGACGTCGAAGGAAAGAATGTAAGAATGAATGAATGAATGAATGAATGAATGAATAGTGGACAAGTCGGACAGAAATGATGAGGATGGCAATAACTGCAGCTGAGAGTGCAATGATAGAAACGTCACCCCATTATTCGGTGAATTGCAGTAATGTCTGTGTATCAAAAACTCAGTTGGACATATATGAAGCATTCAAGGCCACATAAGACAGAGACAGATGGAAAAGACGAACTCAAATTGCAATGGATATTGCGGGTATTGCCAGGGGCTTCTATCCCTATTTAAGGCGGGCTCAGTGTGCGCCCGAAAAAAAATGGGGGGGGGGGAAATATTTTGCTTTCAACGCCGTTATCTATAATATTAAGATCGTTATCTGTATGTCTGTTACCTTCAAGCGTTCTGATTGGTTGACTATTGGTAGACGGTTTAGACCGTTTAGTCCTTACGTCGCGATGCGTTCGTGGGCGAGCGTTGACTATTGGTAGACGGTTTAGACCGTTTAGTCCTTACGTCGCGATGCGTTGGTGGACGATGTTCGAAGACGACGTTGCTATTGGTAACAATTGTTCGTAGAATCGTAGTTTAACACGGTCGGCTGGGCGTGCGACGACGTTGCTATTGGTAACAATTGTTCGCAGCCTCAGGTAGTTGTGCGTACACAAAAAAATACGTGTACAGCGTCACACATGGCCACAGTTGCGTGATTTTAACGTACATAGGCCTAATTATTACGTGGCGGAGAGCTTGGCTAGGTGGCGATCATTGAAATGTTGTTCAGCATGAATTCAATGATTGGGTATTAGTTATAGGTATTGGATTAGTATTATCCTGCACTGCGAGCGAAGCGAGCGCGAGCGAAGCGAGCCTCTTTCTAGTATATACTATTAATAAGCTAAATGATGCTACTTATCTTAACTGAACTGACACTGATACTGAATCAAAATAACACTGATCGTGACGTAATCAGTGGCGTCATTTTGGGGGAGGGGCCGTGGCCCCCAAAGGAAATTAACAAATTAATTTATATGTATTCATGCGCAAAAAATTGCAAAAATTGCACAAAAAATTGCAAAAATATCAAAAAATTGCTAATTTGCCAACATTGGCCCTAAAATTTGCCAAAATTTTCAAAAATTGCCCAACATTTTTCAAAATTTTGCAAAAAATTTGCAAAAATGCCTAAGATTTGCCAAAATTTGCAAAAAATTATCCAAAAAATTATCTTGCCCCCCAATAAAAGTGTGAAATGACGCTACTGGTCGTAATCAATGGTACATGAGAGCTATGCGGGCCTATGCCTAATACAAAGGATAAAAAGCTGAAAATAATACAAAAGTCTACAAGGGAGCAAATTAGCAGAGGGAATTTGTAATTTGGGGGAATTTGTAATTTTGGGGGGAATTGAGCCCGGCTTCAAGGGGGGATAGAAGCCGCTGGGTATTGCGCCCATGAATGAATGAACGAATGAATAAATAAATAAATAAATGAACGAACGAATGCATGAATGAATGAATGAATGAATGAATGAATGAGGTTGTTAGATTGCGACTAAAAAGAAAACTGATGACCTTTTTCACGTGAATTTCTTGAAACGTCAGCGCCAACAGCAGCCAAACGAACTCCGACCGAGCCCCGAGACGAAGGAGAAGCTCCGTCGACTTAGAGGACATAATGACGTCCGAAGTGAGACGGAAAGCCGCATCCGTAAGACCGCTTCTTAAGAGAAACACGATCGCTGACTTCGCGAACACCAAAGCATACCAGGAATCTACGGCCAGCCTCATCACCGCCTCAGATCAAGGTAAGCAGACACCTGTGAGACGTTATTGCGCCGTCATTTATTGCTCTATCGTATATTGCACTATCATTTGTTGCAATATCATTTGTTGCACTACCAATTGTTGCGATATCATTTCTTGCAGTATAATTGTTGTACTATCATTTGTTGTCTAACTAACGTTTCCTGCACATCGTCCAACATTTGACATGAGATTTCTAGAAAAGATTTGCTCTTTTGATTGTCGATTACCACCGAAAATATAACCCACACACGAGGCATTAGCATATTAGTCATTAAGTGGCACGGGGAATTTCCAAGGCCCTTGAAGGTAGATAAGCTGTATGGACCCTGAACAGTGCATACGAGTATCTTACTGTTTAGTAATTTGTTATATCTTATTAATTTGTCTCATAAAGTATGTCGCAAGTGTACCCCCAATAGGCCTAACTTAAGCGGAAATGAATGTTGCGACAGTGATCGATGGATGGGATCGAAGATCGACAATTTGCAGGGCCCCATGAAGTCACTAATTCCCCGGACCACGTTTTGTAGCCCAAAACGCGTCAATGACACGACTTAACCAGAAATTCTCAGCTGCTAACTGCGGTTAGTCAAAGTGACACGTATGGTCAAAAGGTTTAACATACAGACTCGCCACAGTCCAGACAGACTATTCGATATTAAAGTCAAGTCAGGTTTCAATTTGGGAATTATCCGATATAATTCACCACAAGTGCGGTCAGGGTTTAATCTAGACCGTTTCCGGGGGGAATTGCCCTTCCCCCCAGAAATTTCAAATCCCCCCGGAAATGTTGGCATACTACATCAACTAACAGCAGCCCCCTAGTAGAATTCCCCCCGGCTTTGTCAGTTTCCCCCGGCTTTGTCAGTTTCCCTCCGGAGTCCAGGAGTCTAGATTAAACACTGTTGCGGGTAGTTCATTGGACCAGACATGATACTCGATAACATGGCGATGACTGCGTCAAAATCCGTCTACAGGGGGATCAAAAATACGAGGTCGTCATGTCTTTGGCGCCACTGTTTTTTGATTTGTCAAGTTTCTCCAGGAAAACATGTATGCAGACACAGTATAAATACTCACATACTTAGACCAACATTAGAAGAAACACACTCCGTATATAGGACCGAATATTATAAGATGCCAGTTCTTGATTTTGAACGCTAGCCCGAAATGCAGCTTATGCGATGTCTCTGTTTCGTGCAATATTTTAGATCGAAAACTGAAGTCCGCCTTCTCGCTGTTGAAATTGGTAATATTGAAATTTAAATTAAGTTTTGACACTTTATAATAAAAGGCCAAGACCCTCTATATGCCAGATAATCTATAATGTGGACCGTAGGGAGGAGCCATGTGGAATAAGAGAAAACAATAAATAAGTATTGACGCTATGATCGTCTGACAGAATTCAATATGCTGGCGGTCACTCTTATGAGAGAGGAAATCACTGAATCCTATTCATCCCATTGAACTGTCAATCTCCACATGATGAGGACGTTGTGCTTTTCCAAAGACATCACCATTGTCATCACCACCACCATCATCATCATCACCTATCTTCATCATCGTCGTCATCATCATTATCAGCATCATCATCATAATCATCATTTCTCATCATATACCGGTGCGTTGCTAACTGTCTTTTTGCCGTAATTTCTGCAATTTTTCTTGCGAAATTATGTTTGTCGCCTTCGTCGCCAGATTGACAAGAAAGCTCACCGTCCGAAAGACAACGTTGCTGAGCTGAGCGAAGTCCTTCAGAACCTTAGAACTTCCGAATTCAAAGATACTCGACTGATTGGATACAAGGTCAGAGGTCAGAGGTCGGGGTCAGGGTTGCGGGATCAGGGGAACGTTATTCAAGCGCCTACTATGCTATTCCAGAGTATTAGAATGCTAAACGATTTTCATATTGACCATCCGAAATACGAGTAACACAGGGGGTCCCGATTGAACGAAACTTTCGTGTCTTTACTGCAGAAATCAGTATCTGGCAGCTTAAAAAAAAGATACTCAACTCTGATACTGATAAAAGATACTGATAAAAAAGAAACATTTCGTGGGTTCATAAGAACGCGAGTCCCTGTCAGTAATTGAGAGAGGCTGAGCGCCTAAGAATAAGCAGCTACTGTTGTGCTGCTTTCCAAGGCGCTATAGAAATCCACGAGATTTTACTTACTTACATACTTACTTAATTGCAGTGGGAGATGCCAGAGTTGAAGAATGTATCCGCGTGTTTTCAATTATTGTAGAACGCTCATTGGATGGACCTCGTGACGAATGACGATGACGCAGGCGACGGTGTGACGTCATTAGAGATAACTGAAACGGAAAGAAAGCGAAGAGAGGCAGTATGGGAACTCTTTCAAAGCGAATGTGTCTTTCTAATCGATCATCTTATGGCAATCAAACACGTAAGTATTCAGCAGTACTGGTTTTTGCACTATGTATGCGTCGTCGTAGATTCTGTAACCAAGTGGGCTACTCGCTGGACGCATGAAAGCATTGCTGTCTGCAGTCTTCCAGAGAATGTTGACGGCATCTAATCTAATCTAATCTTGAACTTCTATAGCGCCACTTCATAATGCACAGAAGCATCAACCGATGGCACACCAAATCCAAATAATTAAAGATCCAGGTATAGGCCGACATTCAACAGTCACGCCTCAGTGAATCCTCAATTCTGTTTCCTTGAATTTCAGTGGATGAACTACGTAAAGTAGTAAACTTATTAAAATTTTACGGGGCGAAAATTTCGAGTTCAACGTGGAAACTTTGTCGAGTTTTAGGCTTTCGAAGTTTCATTATTTGCCACCCTTTAATTTTTAAGTTTCGTTTTAAGTTAAGTTATTTTGAATTTAAAGATATCGTCAGACCTTAATTCTTCGAAGATTGAGCTCATAGCCTACCTGAAATATCAATCTTACAGCGAGAATCCATGGGTTCTATTGTCTCTCGTCAGCATTCATAGAAGTAGGCAGAGGCGTAGCAAGGGGGTAGGGGGACATATGCCCCCGGGCGCCGAGGTGAGGGGCGCGCCAAAATTGGGTATATGGGTAAGTGATATGCATAATAAAGAAGAAGAAACATGCGCGACGACCTTTTCTTTGCTCGTCAGCACTACTATGAAGAGGGGCGCCCGCAAGACTTGAGGGGCGCCGAGAACAATGTGACGACCTTTTTTGCTCGTTAGCACTGTTGGGGCGCCAACTGTACACTTTGCCCCCCCGGGCGCCGGATACCCTCGCTACGCCTCTGGAAGTAGACCCCAAATATCCATTGCGTGAAAGGTACGAAAAATGGTACCGGAATTTTCTGTGTATGGGTCTAATAGACGTGCACTTAGAGAACATCATCAATTTCACACAATTCAAGCACTGAGAGATCCATCCCTCGATTCACACACACACACACACACACACACACATACACACACTCGGATTCCGGGGCTACGATTCCGGAGTGAACCCGTGTCATGGTTTACAGTTCATTATAATGTAGGGCCTAATAGAGAAATTTAGTCTCACTGTACACACACATTCAAATATTTGACGTCACAGAAAATATCTCTATACTGCTAGTCTATTTTTCAGTCGATCAGGTCTATGTGACTATGCTGTCTGTTTCGAAAATACACTGATGCAAAGCACGTGCTCTGTAATTACGTATATAAAACGTGTTTCTACGATTGAAATGTTAAACGAACTCCGTTTGCGGCAGCGCATGCTAACATTACGGGCCTATACAGTGTACACTGAAAATAAACGTTTCACTCTCTAAGTAGGCCTACCACAGACCAGGGCCGCCGAGAGAAATTCCGGGCCCCGGAACAAAAAAATTTGCGGGCCCTTAAGAAAAATTTATCAAGTCTCCGAAAAACCTGACAAGCAAAAAAGCCTTATCGTCAACCGGATCTGGGCCCCTGAAAACTCCATGGGCCCCGGTACAATGTACCGGCTGCACCCCCTCTCCTCAGGCCTGCCACAGACTCTCAAAGACAGAGAGAGAGATTGTTTTCTTGCATTATTATATTATCATACAGCGTGCATTATGGTTTCAGTGCTTCATGGAGCCTCTGAAAAAAGTTCAGGTGGAGGGACACCTGATGTTTACTGAACCCGACGATCTGTTCGGCAACCTTGACGAGCTCTGTTATGTAGGTCAAACGTTTCCATTTCGATAAGATCCACTTCCCGTCAGATTAAATACGATAGGTAACATTGTAGGTGATGTCGGCTACCTCGACAGAATATCAGGCAGAATTTAATTACCCGGGAACAAGACTTCTATTGCAGTAAATTAAATTACGTTAATTGCAAATAAGCCTTTATCCTACATGTTATTGAGGTCTTCAGTGCAAACCGGAGTCACATTTTAAAAAAAGAAACGTTATATGCCATTATAGGAGGGCTAAATCCCGAATCCAGTAGAAGTCAACAAGTACTTTTGAAATCCCGCGAAGAGACAATTGAAGTGCGCTATACTGTTTGATTTATTAGTCAGCGATGATTTAACGCAGAGCGAACAGGGGTGCAGTTTTCCCCAGAGTTTATTATGTACGATTTTCTCTTTGCTCTAAGGCGGGTGTCTCCAAAGTACGGCCTGCGGGCCGGATACGGCCCTCCAAAGTCTGTAATCCGGCCCGCGGCCAAAAATTATTATCGCAAATCGCATTAAACCTATTCGAGACATAGACTTTATTTACGCTAGATACAGTCTATGACATCTGAAAGTGAAGCCAGTTTTCCACAATTTTACATGCAGAGTGTGTCAATGTTTGCTTACACTTTCGGTTGTCTTTACCATAGTTAGATGATATATCTAGTGATAATTAAGATCTTTGGTATATCTACCTAACAAGTTGTAAGAAGACATTTTCAAAGATGAAGTATGCGTCAAATCCTGCTACAGATCAACATTACCTGATGAACATCTAAAAGCTTTACCTATTAAGCCTATAAGGACTATACGTTGAAACGTAGCCTGACGCAATTTTGTCAGAAATGCATATGAGTTTCATGTATCTCATAGTAGTTAAAGGCCATTTCAAGTGCAACTGATAGTTTGCAGTTTGCTTTATGCGCTGCATAATAATTCGTCAACAAATAGTCTTTTATTTGTATTATATTTTATTTTTTATTTTATTTTATTAGATTAAGAGTCTTTTATTCTAATTCTATGGCCCTCTTTTTGAAACGACTTAAAACTTATCTCTTTGTCAATATACAGTAATTTGCTGTGGGAGCGCTTTTGAGTGATTCTTAAGAAGAGGCGCTATACAAATATTTTGTTACATTACATTACATATTGACAGTTATTCATTCACCGTATTTTACTAACTTTAGTTTCTTGTACTTGTTGCCCGCCGAGCCTTCAGAAGTCAGCGATGTGGCCTCTGGGTAAAAAAAACTTTGACGAACCCTGGTCTAGGGGGGCAATTCAAACGAACAGCAACGTGCCGCGACAGTAGAGCTTTATCTCTATACCTCAGGCGAGCAGTCAACCTGGATTCGATTCAATGTAGCGGAAATCTATATAGGAATGCACTTCAAACACAGTCGGATGACTAGTGCATACATATCGAAGCGCTATATAAATTAACTTTTTTTAAAATTTATACACCCAACCGAGCCAGAGTTAGACACACATACATCGCCGTGTATATCCAAGATCGGTACTACCGTAGAAACGATATCTGTACATATCATAGACCTCTTAGATTAAGTACTGACGTCAGTCTTTAGGCCTACTTTAAGATGTATGATCTATGGTACATATATGGGCCGTTGAGTTAAAGCAACTTTCTCGATTCGTTAGGTGAGCTACACTTTCAGTCGCGATTTCATCTCTCTGCTGCTGAAGGGAGTTCGAGCCTCTGAGTTCGGTCGAACGGCGGTACTCATCAAAGCTCTTCGAAGGGTAAGGCGAACGAACATCAAACGCTCAGGCGCACCAACATCTCCCTTTGCTCTTAACATCTATCACAGTATGTCCTATAGCAACTGCTCTAAAACGAAAGTAAACGTCTTCTGCTTCTTTTGCCCATGTCTCACATCAATAGAGGAAAATTGCATGTCTCAAGCATCTTCTTTATTTTTCGACGTATTCAATCAATCAATGAATCAAGGATTTATTTCCAAAGCAAAACCATTACGTATTATTTCAAGTTGATCAGTTACAAAGAAACGCGTGCAATTTTTAGCTCTAAATTCATTGCACAGTAGGCCCTTTAATTAAGATAATAATAATAATAATAATAATAATAATAATAATAATAATAATAATAATAATAATAATAATAATAATAATAATAATAATAATAATAATAATAATAATAATAATCATTGCCGGATTAAGCACTGTGGAGGCCCATAGGCAGTCAAACTTTTGGGGCCCAGGAGCCAGGCCCCTAATGACTACTAGAACGCCATTGAAGTGTAAACATTATTGTATGACGTCAGCGTCGTCACGTGCCTTTCGCATAGCGCTATTCTTAAGAATAAGCAAGTAAAAAATTTATTTCGTCACTGTGGGGCCCCTAAAAGTCGCGGGGCCCATAGGCAGGGCGCGATTTGCGGGGAGGGGGGAATCTCCCCCCCAACTGCCCAACTGCATCCCCCTACTGCTACATCCCCACCACTACATCCCCCACTGCTACAGTTTCCAACAACTACATCCCCCCAAGCTCGACATATTCCCCCTCCCCCCACTGCTCCATGTCACAAATCGCACCCTGCCCATAGGCAGTTGCCTACTCTGCCTAATGGGTAATCCGGCACTGATAATAATAATAATAATAATAATAATAATAATAATAATAATAATAATAATAATAATACTGAACTGATTAGGGTGGCATATCGTACAAGTATTGCTAGGCATAGGCCAACGAACAATTGAAAATACAGTATTTCTTTCAGCGCCTTTGCCTTTGGCCTTCGCCATGCTACGGCGCTATAGAAGTTGTCCAGTACCATAACCATATGTCATGGCACATTACAGCATATTATTTCGCGCTCAATAGATATTTCTACAGAAAGTTTTGCGGTTTCTCTGATTATGATAGTTCTGTCAACTGACACGAGACGGAGAAGTATATCACGACTATTGCCTCAATTACTCAAAGGCGACAACTTATCTTGAACAGTTGCGAAGAAATGAAGACTTCAACGAATTCGAAAAGGTTACGGAGTCAGCTAAACAACTCATTTCATAGGCCTAAATAAAGAATTTACAATTTCCAGTTCATATCTTGCTCTACAGTTGTTTTGATTAGATTTCTTGAATCATCCAAAAGAAATGGCACCCGGATACATAGCTGCCTGCATTCAGCTTTCTAACGAACAAATTACGAAAACAAAATAATATAGGTCTAAAGCAAATAGACGCTGTAGAATAACCAACAAGACACAAATTGGTCTGGCAGAAAATTGTTTGCCTTTGATTAACGAGAAGCAGTTCCTCAATATATATATATATATATATATATATATATATATATATATATATATATATATATATATATATATATATATATATATATATATATATATATATATATATATATATATATATATATATATATAAGATTACAAGAGTTAACAGAATTTTTGTCATCTTTTGAATCTGATGAGTGATTATTTTCTGCATAATAAGCTAATTCGTTAATGTTTCGTGCTCTATAATCAACCGTTTTTTAAATAGAGGACGACGCTCTATAATGACTTGCAAAGAAAGAAATAAAGAAACCACCAGCACCTGTTAATGTGAAAACACACACACACCACGCGCGCGCGCATATATATACATTATATACATTATACATATATATATGGTGTATATATATTATATATATGGTATATATATATATGTGTGTGTGTGTGTGGTATGTATGCGTGTGTGGATAATTATTATGCGTTAGCTAAACGATCAAAATCTTGTCTCCAAGAATACTTGGAAGACATTGCCATAGGATTCGAAGAAAAACCAGCCATCTGTCAGATTCTAAAAAGGATCGCTTTGTTTTGAGCTCTCAGCTAATAACATTTTTCTCTTCAGATCTTAACGCTGAGACGCGTTCCCTGTCTATAGCGCGAACCTCGTCGTCGCCGCCGAGGGATTAGGCGAGGCGAGCGCATTCGGTTCACCGTTCGTTTGTCTGTGTTCGTGTGTTCAGTGGTGCTGTCAAGACGAACGCTGCCATAGACTTCAGCTGACGGATCTTTTGATATCTCCGACGCAACATTGCACCAAGGTTCCTCTGTTGCTTAGCAACATTCGTCGCCACACGACCAACGTCAGGGAACAACAGATGCTGTCGGAGGCTCTGTCGAAGCTCGAAAGCTCTCTCGGTAATTTCTATGCCGAAGAACTGCTGTCTATAATTGCGGGCGATGGGATTGAGTCTGTGCGAGAGAAATTGTGTTCTCCGTTGTCCAGATCAGCTTCGCTTTATGTAGAACTTAAAGTTACAAAAGAAAGTCATATATATAGACTAGAGATGTGCGGGTACAGCAAAATGCTTACCCTACCCGTACCCGTGCAAAAACTTCCTTACCCTACCCGTACCCGTCCCTACGGGTACGGGTACGGGTACAAGGACCTGTACCCGTACCCGTATCCGTTCCTAGAGACTATAGAGATGCAGCAAAATTAATATATTAATGAAAGCAGAGTACATTTTAAAAATATGTCACATGTTGACAAGAATTTTTTAAGAGGCGCATATTAGATTAAGACAGATCTAGGACTTATGAATCAGGGTAATCCACTTGGCAAATAGTAGACCCGGGTTCTTTCTGGGGTAGTGAACTACTTACTGGTTGGTAACAGCCAGCTAGCCTAAGCCTACATGAATGTCGGACAAGGACTAGAAGACTCGATGGGCCTGTCTAAAATATTTAGTAGATATAGTTTAGCTATGAGCAGGCATTAGAGCTCAAGTTAAACCACAAAACTTTACCAGAAGAACATTGCCACTTCAGAACGTCATTACAATGATTTTACGTTTGATTATGTTTGCTACTTTACTGATGACGTCAGATAACGTCATTTGTATTTCCTTTATGCTTTCAGTAAGTAAAATGCATGCAGTGGCATATAACTGTCTGACAAACTTAACGCGATATACAAGTTACATTAATACACTTTACTCAATAATGTTTTTTCTATTACTGCATTGCTGATTTGCTATATTAGTGAGAAATGAAAACATCATGTTTTACGGGTAAAAACGGGTGTACCCGTACCCGTACCCGTAGCGCCATACCCGTACCCAACCCGTAAAATGTGTACCCTACCCTACCTGTACCCGCGGGTACGGGTAGGGTATACCCACGGGTACGGGTATACCCACACATCTCTAATATAGACTATATCAATGGCGGTTCCACCATGTTGATGACTGGGGATGCATCCCCCATCGGGGTTCCGGATGACCTATTTTGGCTTGTCAACCTTTTTCCGAGAAGGTTTTTAAAAAAGTGAAAAATACTGCGAATGACCTTCTTTTTGCTTGTCGGGCTTATTTGGCAAGGTTTATTAACATTTAGTGGGCAAAACACTAACAATTACCTTTTTCTCTCTTTTATTTTTCTTATTCTTCACTTTGTATCCACCACCAGCTTCCTATGCATTTTTTTCATCCCCACCGATAATTACTGGGACCGCCACTGGGCTATATTATGTAATGTTATTTAATAAAGGACGTATATAGCGCTTCTTATATTAGTACTCAGAAGGGCCAGATTAGCTATGTTGCATATGTTTCCAGGTCACAAATCGCACCCTGCCCATAGGCAGTTGCCTACTCTGCCTAATGGGTAATCCGGCACTGATAATAATAATAATGAATCAATTGAAACTGACCTACTCATGAAAGTAGCGATTTAGGGGCCTACTAGATTCTATCATTGCCAATACTGACAGAGTTTAATACTGCTGACTCGTAGATCATATATTCTAACGTATAATATTATATTATCAATTTATCTTGACTATTTTCCGAACATTCTATTGCAACAATTGACAATACATTTATATTATTTCAGATTTTTGTGTAAGGCATCGCGACCGGGACCCTATTAATTTATTTGTGAAACGGACCTACAAAGGCTTTACTCGGCCCTGCTACTCAGAGACGCAAATATAGTCTGTCAACTGAAGCTGCATTTTGAATTTGGTATAGACAAAGCTATCCATCTTATACCTAAATTATCTGCCTTCAATATTGCGCTTGCAAAATAGCCGTGCACATGTTATTGATTTGTAACATGCCGCGACCCTGAAAACTTACTGTCAACTGAAATTGGTTAAAACACGAATCACTTCAATATAAACCATGTAAGGAGGAATACAGGCAAATAAATTTCTTAAAACTTAAGCCTACTTTCAACTTTCAAGACCTGTTACATTGTGGTACTGGCTAGAAAAATCCAATTTCGCGCTACCCCGCGACCTACTAGACCAGGGACGGGCAACTTCTCCAGTCGGCGGGCCGGATATGGGAAAATGAAGTCCATGGCGGGCCAGATTACTATATCAATACCTTAATGGCGTATTTAGCCAACTATGCAAGCAATAAAATTTGAATAAATCGTATTTAATGTTATCTTTGAACTTGTAATGTAAACTTTGCATAGAGACCAATGGAAGCGAAAACAGCCGGAATGAAGGTACACGCCCTTTCAGTTGTGTTGTCAAGTCTTCACTAATTGCCTCAATGAGACGAGCCACAGTTCTTTTCGACAAACTGACTTCTTCAAACTTCTGTCTGTATTCTGGACAGACTTGATCAGCTACATCGAGCATGCACTTTTTGACAAATTCACCATCACAGAAGGGTTTGCTGTGCTTAGCAATGTTAATTGTGGGCGACCACAAAGCTGGCATGAGTAGCAGCTTTCTTGTCTGCTCTTGCTTTTCCGAATACATTCTGCTGCTTTACAAGTTTTCTTTCCAGTTCTGTTGCTCTTGTCTGCCGTTCCGCCTCTGATAACGTACTGCCATAGTCTGCATGTTTCGTCGCATAATGGCGGCTAATTGTGTACTCTTTCAAAACGGCAACACTTTCACTGCACAGCAAACATACTGCTTTCTTGCCGACTTCTGTGAAAAAGTACTTAGGTATCCAATCTTTGTTAAATGCGCGACACTCGCCGTCAACTTTACGTTTCTTGGCAAAATCCATGATAAATGTTATCGGTAAATTATAATTTTATCGGTAAATTATAAATTCATTTTAACCAAAAACAAACAACGAATAACTGAACCCTTTAACGGCCGTTAGCATCCAGACAATCAACAACACGAAGACCGTTTTATAAGCTGGTTCCCTGCTTTCAATTTATTCTGCGAAATAATGTCCGGTAGCGCCATCCGGTTAATACAGATGAGTTGCATTGGTGACAAACCAGTGAACTTTAGCCGTTCAGCATACTCATTTTGGTAAGAATGAAAGTAGTGGGAGATTGCGGCGGGATGTGGCCGCGGCCCGCGGGCCACATTACCATATACGGCCTGAAACAGTCGGCGGGCCAGTCAAAATCCTGCCGCGGGCCGGACCCGGCCCGCGGGCCGTATGTTGCCCGTCCCTGTACTAGACTGAGCCTGCGACCCAACTTCTGGGTCGCGACGCACAGTTTGAGAAACACTGTTCCATGGCAGAATCCTAACATCTCCGTAATACAACGGCACATTAGGCCTATTTCAGTACCGAATGTCCTTCACCCACTTACCGAGAAGTGCGGTGGTCTATCTATTATGCTGAGCGATCGACGAAAAGGTCAAGCAAAGGCAGAGTGTTCAGTAACGAATCTAAAATGCTGCCCGCAAGGACAGTGCCATCTCTGAGCCGTACCAGGTGTTGCTGCTGCTGTTGCTTGTTCAGTTGTCTGTGGCAGATGTTAGCCAGTGGCTGACAGATTAATCCGCCTAAATGCACCAGAAAAAAGTTCCGATGCTTTCAAGACCTAACAACAGCTCTCTCGTGTTGTCCCACTTCCTTCCACGATAGTTTGTCGCTATATTATCAAAAGCAGAAAAGCAGGACTCGCTGTCATCGTCATCATCATCATCATCATCATCATCATCATCATCATCATCATCATCATCATCATCATCATCATCATCATCATCATCATCATCATCATCATCACTCTTTCCACTCACTTGGTCTTTAGTCTTTAAGTTAACGTCCTTGCAACGTCATTTCAATCTTGAAGTCATTTGCCGAATTCATGTTAACGTCACATGGAATAATAATAGGCTTACGTCCGACCAACGTTCAAGTCAATCAGAACTGATGAACTCTGCTAAATCTCACCAGTCGGTTAATTCTAGCAGTCTAATGGTTAGACTACTTCGACCTCACATAGTGTGTCACAAGTCATCAAATTCTAGCGACGACACCGAATGTGCTTAATTGCGCTGCGAAGTGCAACGGTTAAAAGGAGTAGGCATCTTAACCTTCGCACGGTTAAGCAGCCTTTTTCTTAATGACGTGTTCTAAGAGTTGATCACCATGCCCGCCTATTTCATTCCAGCCTCCGAGAATCTAATACACTGTATTGTTGTAAACCATTGGATACTGCATTCATAGCTCTACAAAATTGATGCTTCTTTTTGTTGATTTTTATTAGGCCTACGTAGTAGGCCTACAATTTGTTAACTACTAAACATAACCGACCCATAGAAGTTTGACGATGTTCAGATATTGCGTTTTTGTCATATTAAATACCAACATTATTTCAATTATTTCGCTACAAAATGTATGCAAATGACAATAGACACGTATTCCTAACTAATAGACTCATATTTCAGGCCATCAATGTCAGTTATTTACAAATAGATGTATAATATATACTGCCAAATGTCATGATGAAATGCATAATCATGCCAATTATAACTCGTCCGACATTAAATGCAGTACTGTGTAATGCAATTCCTTCACATGGCGCATGCTTTGAATGTTTCTTGCAGGCTCATTTTACATAATTTACATCATAGATTCGCCTTGCTTTTATTGTAGTTGGTCTTCTGGTAAGGCTGTTTTGCATTTCATATTAGACATTGCATATAGAAATATAAGGTTCTTGGTTCAAAGGGGGTTTGCGGTTTTGTTACTGCGCTTAGATTTGTCCAAAGCGTATCTTCCTTCTCGCTTAGCTCACTTGTCGATATTTAAAAAGATCAGTGGGCATAACGACCCCCGAACCGAAATTTTAGGCTTCCAGCGGGGAGTCTTACATCTGAAACCAATATTTTGAACTCCCACTATAGGTGGATCGAATTCAATCAGTTGGAGCTGGTCAAACCCTTGAATGTTGAACAGAATTCAGTGTGAATGTGAACTTGGCTTTTGTCGCAAGCAGCTGACTCTGAAAACGTCTCGTTTGTATTTTACTCCGCAGTCAACCTTGAGGCGAAGATGGTTTGGCTTAAAAACTTCGAAAGAGTCCAGGAGATTCAGCGGCAGATCATTTGGCTTCCCGTCACAGAACTCGAACCAAGAGCCTTTATACCAGAGGTAGCCACATTAACTACAGCTAACGGCTGATTATTATTATTATTATTATTATTATTATTATTATTATTATTATTATTATTATTATTATTATTATTATTATTATTATTATTATTATTATTAACGACAATTTATATAGCGCTATATGCGTGGCGACGGCCATAGTCAAGAGCGCTTTACAAGAGTCTGTAACGTTATGAGTAACAATATACAGTACATTGTAATATACATATACACTGTACAAGTGTACATAACGATGGGTTCCAAGTGGATCAGTTGCAAGGCTAATTTGCCGTCCGCCCTCTAATCTGAATCATATTAGACCAGCTCAGTTAGACGGCTAGCAGGCCTTGAAGCGTGTTAGCTGCAATGCCTTTTCACACTTGTGTAAACTAGGAGTCCATAGTAAGTAGATAACTAGCTTTAAGTCTGTGGTTTTTAAGCGCTCTTGTTATCTGTAACGTTACAGGCTTGATTAAACGATTATTAAATAGATAGACGGAGGCGTTTAGACCAGGGTTATTTTTCTAGGATTATCAATTTGGAGGTGTCGGTATATTTTGGGGGTCCCTGCCGAAAAAGTCCGACAAGCAAAAAAGATCATCCCAGGTTCAGATTGGGGTGAGTTTCGGTCTCAGATTGGGGGTGTTGTGGGTGTTAGGGGGGTGCAAAAATATCCCTGGTTTAGACTCGCGCTGCTTATCAAATTCCCTAGAATTATCTTAAATATTGCATTAAAAATCTTGTTAGGTAAAGTAGTGTACAATAAAATGCAATACAATGCAATACAATACTATACAATATCGCTTTATTAAATTAACATTGGCAAAACGCAAGGTCAAAACATAATACACAATAATACTTAATAATACATAATGCATACCTTACGCATCGAATACAAATCAAAAGTTATTGGAAATTAAAATTACTTTACATTAGGCCTACGTCCTGAATATAGGGTCTAATAATCTTTCAATAACTATATCTTACCTTATAGGATCTAATGATCTTATGATAAAGTTTTATCAGTACAATCATTGATTCGGGTGATAACGGTCATTAGGACGCGTAGCTCGTCTATTAATTAATTAATTAATTAATTAATTAATTAGCATTGCTTGGGACCGATCGTGGGCTTTGAGCAAAACCGTTGAGAAAATGTAGTGTGGTGGTTGATAGCATGATCGAAGAGAATTCGTGCATATGCGAAGATTTTCTAGAAGTCCTTTTTAGCTTGTCGGAAACTGTTTTTACCGGAAAATGTCGATGTGCCCTCTCCAATTCCGGAACCCTGGCTAATCCACTCTCTTAAATAGGCTCTACAATCACCTGTAGCGAATCACTGAGGCTTATCCGTTATGAATCTGTGTCGGTTTGAATGATCATAGAAAGAAACTATGCAGCAGATTTCAGTGGCGGCTCCACAGGGGGACCCGGGAGGTCCGTGCCCCTATTGAGTGCCTGACCCCTCAGTGCCCCCCTGTTGGGAGTTGGGGCCCTATACTTAATACTACATACCTAACAACAAATGGTTGGCCTCATGATTAGAAATTGCCACCCCAACGCCGCCCCCCCTAATTGCCAAATCTTGGAGCCGCCACTGGCAGATTTGTGTGCACCCTTCCGTCTATCACTTATTCAGCTTTTGTACAATAATTTGTAAATGCGTCGTAAACGCTAAAAGGGTTTTGGATTTGTGTATAGTTCTTGCGCAGTACCCTAAGTCGCCAGCCATGCGAACGGCTACTAGCAAGTACACAGCGAAGACTGCTGTTCGAAGGCCCTGTTTCGCTGTTAGGTAAGCAGTCAGCTTTTCGCTTCTTAGGCCTACTTTTTACTGTAAACCTCAAACGAATAAATATCTTTATTTTAAGATGTTCCATGTTGATTTCAAACAGCACGTAAACTTGGATGGAACCTACAACATACCAAACCATGAGGGTAATTAACAATAGGCAGCAATGGAAAGGGATAGTCCATAATGTGACCAGCCCTCGGAGCGTGGAAAGTTAAAGAAGAAGATGTCGATTTTGGTATTTTAAATAATTCGATTTGTGCGTAAGAGTCATTCAGTGAGCGAATATCAAATAGACCTGGTATCAGGGCCGCCGAGAGAAATTCCGGGCCCCGGAACAAAAAAATTTGCGGTCCCTTAAGAAAAATTTTATCGAGTCTCCGAAAAAAAACTGACAAGCAAAAAAAACGTTATCAACTCTCCAAAAAGCAAAAAACGTCAATTCTCAAAATAACACCCTGACAAGCATAAAAAACCCTTATCGTCACCGGATCTGAGTCTCTGAAAACTCCATGGGCCCCGGTACAACGTACCGGCTCCCCCTCTCCTCAGGCCAGCCTGGTATAATAAAAAAATTGCGAAAATTACAATTCTCTGCTCACCGCCATAGAAGTCCGGAGTTGGAGAGTTGGAGAGAAAACGTTGAGTGAAACGGGGTGAGAGGACAAGATGAACGAGTGGACGACCCAATCGTATATCTTGGAAAGAAAATCTAAGTAAAAAGGGAGAGATTTGGGTTCGAATATTTTCTGGGAATACGCGATAATATCGGCCTTGGAAGAACTTCCGCCCACCTAATGGAATTATGAGGTTATGTTAGTGGTTGCCGCTACTGTGTTGTGTGCTGAAGCAAAATCGTCTATTTTAAACTTTCTGCGTCTGTGCGTGCGTATGTGCGTGCGTGTGCGCGTGCGTGTTATTAAAGATGGCGATCGTTGGCGTCTTTCGCCCGCGAAAGATAATAATTATTATCAGTGTCTTTGCATGCGCTGCGCATAGAACTCTAGAAGCCAAGGTGGCAGTGGCGGCTCTAGGATTTGGCAAGTGGGGGGAGCGTTGGGGTGGCAACTACTAATAAAGGGGGGGCTACCATTTGTTGTTTAATGTATGTAGCATTAAGTATAGGGTCCCAACTGAGAGGGTTCTGGGGGGGCAGGCACTCAATAGGGGGCACGGGCGTCCCTGCCCCCCCAGTGGAGCCGCCATTGCAAGGTGGACGTAACTGATGCCATTGAAGAACTCGTGAAAGTCGAAACTAATAGCTACGACGAAACCTATTTTCAACCGAGCAGTTATTGATGCCAACAATACTCACATTAGTAGCGCAGACGTCCATAACATCAAGCAGAAGCCATAATTTTCAGATACATTTCGCGGTATTAAACATTTGCTCTCTCTCTCTCTCTCTCTCTCTCTCTCTCTCTCTATATATATATATATATATATATATATATATATATATATAGTATGTGTGTATGGAGTGAATGAGTTGTTCTTTCTTTAGAAATATTATTAAAAGGCGTCTAAGATCTGCTGCATGCTTCTTTCCACCGGTTTTGTAACCTATGCTAGCCGTTTTGCTACTTTATAGACGTTAAAGTTGAAATGCGTAGTGTTACCACTGTAATCCATCTTTAGAGTATCGTAGCCAAAACATGAGATGAGCAAGTTTATTTTCAGAAATTTCAAAAGCAATTGCAATGTACATGTTCCTTTTTGACGACATTCTTCTTCTCACTCGAATTAAGAAATCTGCACGCAAGGTAATTTTCAGGCCATAATTACCGATAAAGTTACTAAGATTACTATATTTACAGTATAAAAAAACCTCGTCGAAGTTCACGGAGAACGCATTCTTACAACTGTTTAACTCCGATTAATAAAAACCGCATCATCCTACATTTTAGTCAACTGGAAAAGAAAATTGATCAAGCCTAGAAAATCAAACTGTGAATTTAGAAACCTGCTTTTAGACAACAAGCGTCTTAGAAAATCACCTGACAGTATACCTTATGAAAAACCAAATTCAGATTTACTACAATCGCTTTACAGTAGCTATGCTGATCAGGAGCGTAGTGACGGGGAGGGATATATCGGTATATATACGTCCCCAAAATCAGTCTACCTTAAAGTTTGTTTGTGTGATTTATATGTGGTTATATGTGGTTATATGTAGTTTATATCGTTTATAGTTAAGGTTTATACCCCCAAAATATTTATACCCTCCCAAATCAAATTCCTGGCTACGCCCCTGATGCTGATATTTTATTTGACAGAGTATGCTATTCCGTTTGTTTACTGTAACAGATCTATTGTTGAACACGAAGGGCGTATATCAACCAGGGTCGGGGTGGGTCAATGAATATAGTGTGGAAGGGGCATTTCGTGTTAAAATCATCGAAGGAAAGGGAAAAGACAGTGCTCGCTTATTTATTCGCGCTTTTATAACTTTTCGACCTTCTCCGTGGTGAGAAATCAGATAGCAATAGTTTGTGTGTGGGTTTTGGGACGATACGTGTTCCCTGTGCCCCTAGTAGATCCGCCTATGGCTGATATCAGTACGGTTTTTATTGTTATCTTCCCTTCATTATGCAACTATTCGACCGTCGGGGTTACATCGAGACCATGTCCTTTTGTAGCTGTGTGTTCTTGAGTAGGCGTGTGTGTCGTGTTTGTTTAAAAAGACGCGTCCGTCAAAAGACGATGAGTGTGTGTGTGTCCTCCTTTCTCAACAGGGCCTGCCAGCCACCGGCTACCGCAGAGTTGTGCATGCCTGCATGGGTCCATTTTCTAGAACCCAATCCAACCCAACCCATCAAATCTTCAACCCAACCCATGCCGATAATAGGTTTACTTGACTCAACCCAATCCACCGTAATACATTACAGTTTCTTAAATCATGACTTATTTTCTGACCCAACCCAACCCTCCATTAATAAGGAAAAGTGTGACCCAACCCAACCCAATCCAACCCAACCCAACCCAATCCATGGGTTAACCCAACCCATGGACGTCTCTGGGCTACCGTGTTTTCTTGAGTATAACGTCGCCGGTCTTTTAGGGGGCGCTGAGGACGGGCTTCGTCGATCCGGCCAGTCCTTTCAATACCGGAAAGCTGCGCACCGAAGGAGCCGTGTTCGTCGTTCACAAACAGCCGATGGCTCTAGATCGTATAACGATACACGACGTCAGGCCTTCGGACTCATCAGGTGACGACAACTACGTCAGGTGTTCAAGATTTCGAAATAATCTTCGCTCTCTCTCTCTCTCTCTCTCTCTCTCTTACATATCGCAGTTCACAACGACGAATCTTCCAAAAGCGTTGTATTACGTCCCATCTGGCCTCAAATTCGAGTTAGCTCCTCTTCGTCCAGTTGCAGTAGTCGTATGCAATCTAACGCGAATACGTGCTTGAGTACTGACAACTTAAGAATTGCCTGCATTGTTGAAGGCATTCTTTGGGATTACGTCGAAAATGCAAGCGAGACGCACATATCCGAAGACAGTGACGTGTACAAAGACTGGTGCCTGCCTCGCATTGTTGACGTCGACTGCAACAGTCACTCAGGTCAGAGGGGATCCAGTCTACTGTTTGGCTGCGTCACCGCCTCCAGCGTTCTCAAGAACGCCTTCGTACTCGTTCAGGTCAATCGTTTTCAGCAGATTATCGAGGTTTACACCCTCCAGGCGCCATCTTACAGCAGCAAGGTTCGAAGAAAGATTAGAATTTCAGTCACTTAGACTGATACTGGCTTTCCGAAACGCGAAGGCAGATATGACATAGGTTTGTTACTGTAATTGTTTGAAGTCAAGACTAAGAAAGCACGTTCATTAGTTTACAGTAGAGTTTGTCAGATATGTAGGCACCACACAAACAGACGATGGCGCCAATCAGATTAGATTCCTTGCTGTGTTTTACGGTGTAAGAAGTATTTACTGGTGGTGTATAGCTTCTGAAGAGCTCTTAAATATTTTTAAAATTTGCGCACAGAAAATTAAGCGAAAATCACAGTAGAACAATCAACCAAATGTGGAATAGAAATGAGTCCAAGTGAAGAGTGACTTCTTTGCAGGCATCGTGGTTGATCCGTCTTCATGAGGCTCAGGAGAATTACAGGAACGCATGTCGTCAGACCAATTCAACGAAGCCGTCCGGCAAAGAACGGAGGGGAGGCGGCGGCGGCGGCGGCGGCGGCGTCGACGACGAAGCCACCAGCTCTCCTCTCATCTCCCCCATCCACGAACCCTTGAAGATGACGTCCGATCCAACGCCGATGGCCTTTCGTTGCACTTCGTCGTCCGCGCCATTCACCTCTTCTTCTTCTAGACCGGCACGTTCCGGTCGGGCACGACTGCCGTTGACGGGAGAGAAGAAGACGGCGGAAGAGATCGCCGACGACCAAGACGGAGGCGCTGCTCAGCCGGCCACGCGGTCGACGACGCGAAGGACCCGCAGTAACAATCGCAGCAGTTCGTCGGACGCCGTCGTTCAGATCATCGACATCGGCGCTGAGGACGTCGACGTCTCCCGAGACCCGACGACGGCGTCTCAGCCGTCGGCCTCCAGTCGACGCATCTCCGATCCCCTTCGACGCTATTCGCCGGCGGCGGCGGCGGCGGGGTCCGACCGAGGAGAGGGCGAAAACGGGTCGTCGTGGCCCTTCGGCTGCGGCGGCGGCGGCGGCGGCGGCGGCGTCGGTAGCGATCGGAGTTCAACGATGAGCGTATTCGGTGGGCCAACGGCGCACGTCGTTGTCGTAACGGTACACGCCGCCGCCGACGCCGACGGCGAAGCGTCTCCGCTGCCCCGACTGAGCGCCACTCGTCCGTCGGAAGAGGAGCGAGAGAACGGCGACGATGCGACCGGCCCAAAGTCGGTCTCCGAAAGACCCGCTATGAGAACCGGGGGACTTCTGAGACATACAAAGCAGCACTCGTCTTTGAAAATCCGCAGAAGAGGAGCAATGAAAGCAATACAGGAGAAGTCGCAATCATTCGATGCCATCCAGATATAGTCTAACTTCAGTCAAGTATACTATAAGTGTAAGACAAGAAGACAATGTGAATTGGGCATTTAAAGAGTATTTAAAGATTATATTTAAACGACAACTGGTATATATAGATCTGCATTCATATGAATGGAATTTTAAGTTAACGTTCATTCACAAATACATGCAATGTTTGCTTCTACTCTACGGTAATTACGTCAATTTCGATTACTTATGGTGCTCAAATTTTGATTGATTTGTTCTGTGGTTTTTATTGCAGGTGGTTATGCGCTTTTATGCTCGATCGATGTGGTACATTCGGCAGATCCAGTTGTGAATTTTTTGAGCGGTTGCTTCCAGAAAGAATTTGTATTCGGTACAATCATGCTGAATTGAATATATCATTCATGATGATGCTTTAATTTGCAAATCCTTTGTCGGTATATTGTTGAATGACAAAGAACTATTAAAATGATTAACGACCATTCATAGTAGAGGTTTGTACACAGGCCTGTTGATGTATATGCATGTGAGTTTGGTATATGAATGAATGCATGTATGTATGTATGTATGTAGATAGGTATGTACAGTATGCATGTATGTCTATAGGCCTATGCTCGAATAAGCCTGTTTATTTTTAATATACAAAACGAACGTGCCATGTCCTTACTATACACCTAGATGCGGTATTTATATTTCTAATGAATAAAACTATTTTCATTATGATTTGATTTTGTACCACTAATAGACAGTGAATGTCATGGTATCCAGTGTCGTTGCGTGGGCTACCTGCGCCCGGGGCAAAAGAGTGACTGCGCCTCCAACAACTTCCCCGCAAAATGTCTCCTTGACAAGTAAAAAAGATCCGCGTATTGTATTCGCGCATTTCAACAGTACCAATAAATTAACAATAATATCTTCCAACAACAAGTCTAACTGCATCAGGATACCAGGTTCTAACAAGACGCCTATTCTCTGTGAATGCTACAGTATATGTCGCCCTATGGCATTATTTATTATTCCATGGGTTTTTATGGTTTTAATTTTTCACTTTGATTTTTGCGCCTCTAGTTTTTTGCTCTGGCCCCATGATACGCAACTGATAGCCCTGCCCAGTGACGGCTCCAGGATTAGGCATGTGGGGAGGGGGCGTTGGGGTGGAAACTTCCAAACATGGGAGCCAACTATTTATTGCTAGGTATGTAGTAGTAGTAAGTATAGGTTGCCAACAGAGGACCACTGGGAACCAGGCCGTGGAGAGGGTGGGTGAAAATGGACAATTTCTCTGGATCCAAGAACGCGAAAGGGCCTCCGCAGTCTTCTGGGTGTCAAATGAAAATGAAGTTTAATGCATATTTAAGACGTGTTGTTCCCGGCGGTGGCATGGCAGCAAGGCGTCCAGCAGTGGCGTAGCCAAAGGGGGGTTGGGGTTAGACCCCCTTGGCTGCCGACGAAATTTTTTACATGCTTTTAAATACATTTTTCATTTTGGGACGCGATTTTGGGAGTCAAGCCCCCCTGGCTGGCTGCCGACCGAAAAAATTATTTCAAAGTGCTATAGAAAATAGAAAGAATGTAAAGGTGTCAGAAGGTGACGACCTTTTTTGTTTGTCAGCTTCTAAAAATTTCAAGAATTTTTCAAAGCTTGGTCACGATCGAAACCAAACCCTCTTCCGGAAATCCTGGCTGCTCGACTGGCGTCCAGTATGACACAGAGCCAGCTAGGGTCTCTGAGTCTGAAAACCCCTACTCTGCTAGGAATCGGATTTTAGTAGCAAAATTATCAGCTTGTGACTGTACGAGATATCGTCCAAAGGGTCTGAAAGTCAACAAAACATGGACTACGAAATTAGTATTTAATCACCGTCCTTTACGGATCCTCTTGTGAAGTTGTGTCTATAGTACAGTCGGATCGACTAGCTCAGGGGTGGGAAAATTACGGTCCGCGGGCCGCATGCGGCCCGCCACCGGATTCCACGATTCACACTTGAAATTATAAACATTTGGCTTTTTGTATGTGCGGCCCGCCTACTGTAGTTTTAGTTTTCATGCGGTCCTTTAAGAAAAAATTGCCCACCTCGGGACTATCTAATAATTCATGCTTTTAAAATATAGGCGACAAAATCACAAAAATCAATTCACTATTCGTATGCCTGTGCAAGATATCGTTCAAAGGAATGGTTTAAAACAGTGGCGTAACAGTAACATGGAACAGGGCCAGAGGCCCCCGAATAAGATTGGGCCATCTGCAGGGGCGTTGTGACCATGAGGCAAGCGAGGGCGGCACGGGCTAAGGGGCGGCGGCGAGTAACGCTGTTACATGACTTACACTAACATTACAGAAATGTTACTAATCATTCAATCTGCAAGCCAAAAGCACTCTGAACTCAGTTCTGTTTACTTTTTAAAAACACTTGTGTGCAGGTGTAAAACAATGCAGATCACAAGGTAGGCATGTTTGTAAGTCGTTGCTGACATCACACGCCGATGCTCGTTATTGTGATTTACCCTGTTCAATTTCTTGTCGTTCGTTTTGTTTTCGCTAAAAATAGATTAGGAAAGAAGCAGAGCAAAAATTAATCTGAGATGGGGAAACTGCTGTTGTATGCTGACTGCGCAGTCTGTTGAGAGGAGCGGCAATGGATAAAGTGCAGGGATATTTCTAGGATTGTGAATTTGGGGGTGTCGACCTCAAATTGGAGGGGGTGACCGGAGCTAATTAGTATGCATTTTGTATGCATACCATTGTCACATTACCAAATTTTGGGGGTGTCTACCTTAAATTGGGGGCTGTTAGGGGGGGTTTGGGAGGCTGTAAAAATATCCCTGATAAGGTGCCTCAGGGCGGCAGAAAGGCTTGCGACGCCCCTCGCGGACCCTTTTACAGCTCTCGACGGCCCTGCCTGCAGTATATGTTGAATTACTGTTTACAGTTAGGTCAGGGGCGTAGCGACGAGGGGGATATATCGGTATACATCCCCCCAAAAATCAGACTACACCTTAAAATTTTTAATGCGTTTTTAAAATTTTCAAAGTTTTTTAAAGGATTTATAACCCCCAAATCACATTATACCCCTATTACCCCCCCCCATCCAATTCCTGGCTACGCCCCTGAGTTAGTTCTATATAAGAACTAATATCATTATCTTTATAAACAAATACAGTTTAAGATCCTCTCAAGTTTCAAGTCTGCGCATGCAGTACCTTCACTGAAAATTTTCACTAACCTGAAAATTGCAATCACTTATATCCACTTTAGTCCTAAATTCCTAAATAGAAACTAGGATCGGACGTCTTGTTTGGAAAATGTTTGGCTCAAATTGCTCAATGCTTTATGTGATATAGGCAGCAATGTCGGTAGGCTCACTGTCAGGTTCTGATGAAGGCAAATTGTAGAGTGACAGTGTTTATTCTAGGCCTTCTCTGAGGGGAATTTCCCCCCCCCCCCAAGTTTTAAAATTCCTCCACCCCAAATAAAATTTTATATGCTGGCTGGGGAATAGAAATTCCCCCTCCCCCCAAAGTGTGGAGACTCAGACCTTGTCCCCCAAACATTTCAAATTTACCCCCGCCCCAATGTCAAGGTGACTAGAATAAACACTGGTGGAGTGATGTAAAGATAAGTAAGTAAGTAAGTAAAATCTCGTGGATTTCTATAGCGCCTTGGAAAGCAGCACAACAGTAGCTGCTTATTCTTAGATAGAAATGGTAGAAGTAATTTCTGTGCATGGTTGTAGTTTGCTACATTAAGTAATTCTTATTTAAGTAAAAATAGGTAAAATCTTGTGAATTTATATAGCGCTTTTGTGTTTAGTGCCATAGTGACTGCTTATTCTTAGGCGGCGCTGCTTACTTATTGCTGTCTAGTTAATCCCGCGAATAATGACGTCATCGTCGTAGTCGCGTGATGTCCTCATCTATAGATTTTAATAACACTAGATAGTCTGTGGCATCGGAAAGTGAAGCCAGTTTTACACCATTTTACATTGAGTGACTGTGCGTGTCAATAATATCCGTACGATTGAGACATCTCGACAATGGTTACCAAAACAACAGAGTGTAAAATGGTGGAAGACTTAATAATAATAATAATAATAATAATAATAATAATAATAATAATAATAATAATAATAATAATAATAATAATAATAATAATAATAATAATAATAATAATAATAATAATAATAATAATAATAATAATAATAATGTGCTTTTAAGTGGTTTAGGAGGCTAAGTAAGCCTGTGTGAAAACCACTGATGTAACCATCTGCATTCAATAACCTAGTTTATCGAGATAGCCTTTGAATCCGTTTACTGTTTCAACTGTCACTCCCACCTCGTCCAGACTTGTTTCAACTTTTCGCTGTCTTAACCACCAGATAGACTATATCCAGTAAACTTTACTGTCTATGGTCATCATCGGTCTTGTCTGGACAAAGCACGTGGTTCGCAGAGCGATATTGCACTTTGAAAATGTTTGCATTGACCGGAATTTTTCAAACTTATATCATTCAAAATTAATCGAAAACTTATGAAAATCCGAAGATCTCGCTATTGGTAAGTTGATTGACATGGTAAGCTGATGTGACATGACATGGTAGCCAAATTGCGCTGAAAGATTTGAGAGATGGGCCTATAGTACAGAGTTGATTGGACTTATTTAAAGTCAATTTTATTTGCCATTAACTCCAATAATTGGTTTATTGGATAGACTAATTTTCAAATGTAATTGTAGGCAAATAAATTCCATTCTGCATTGGCTTTGCTAAAATGTCAAACACGTGCATGAAAAGGAGAAAATGTTTCTAAGCGATCGTCTAGAATTTTCAGTCCAACGGAATGTTTTGGGATGCGCTATTACTAAAATTTTCTAGGGTTTGATAATC
This sequence comes from Metaphire vulgaris, assembly GCA_018105865.1. Classification (NCBI taxonomy): domain Eukaryota; kingdom Metazoa; phylum Annelida; class Clitellata; order Crassiclitellata; family Megascolecidae; genus Metaphire; species Metaphire vulgaris. The sequence continues at coordinate 20,743,093 of CM030833.1, forward strand.
AATCAACGATACATCAGAGTTCATACTTTCATGTTTATTTCTGCTTGCTCATAATGTATAATGCATCTGCCTAAAGTTGGACTGCATCTGCACACACTGCCACTGGTCGTCTGGTCTTCCTGGCTGTGAGTAGTGAAATCGAAATACTTAAATTGAACCGAGGATTTAAAGTTATTTGTCTAATAAAACTATAACTATTGGCAGTGATGATAGCCCAAGGAACCGAAAGTGATGTATCAAGACGCTCACATCCAAAGTCAAAGCTCTAAGGAAAGCTAGGTTAGGCCTAAGATAACGCATTATTTATTTGCGTTTCTACTGGCTCAGATTATGTAAGACCTATTCTCATAGGCGTGTTCGAGCAGTACAATCCCCGACAATAACATCAACATGGGTCAGATAGCCTCTTCTATCCGGCATCTACAATGTATAGACCTAATATAGTCGTAATACATCTAATTGATATTTATTGCGCTAGCGAGCTAGCAAAGGTCAGCTAGTGACTAGTCAACCAACTAGTCAATCGATAAGAGAGATTTTGTAATGTGATGATGATGAGTGATGATAATGATGACGACGACGATGATTACGATATTATGATATCATGACGACGATGAGGATGGTTATAAACTTAATAATAATCATCTTCACTATAGGCCTATAGTGAAGTCACAAAATAATAGCAATCAACTAACTGGTCATCAGTAAAAGTTCGCTTTAAAGTATAGCCTAAGCTTATTTGTATGGTTAAGTCGAATTCATAACTGGGTAATTTCAGAGTCATAGTGACATAGTCATCAAGTTTTTGCAGATTCAGAAGTAATCTTCTAGTAAATAAGCATCCTAAATTTAAATTATTTTCGAATTGCTATTTTATTCCAGTTTAATACGGTAATACATTCTTCATGACTAAATCGTGTATAGGGTATAAATTATTTAGAAGAAGTCTTGTTTTATTGTGATGCATTCAAGTCTTTTCTATTGAGTGGCAAATCCGGTTTGAAGCCCTTACGGACAGACCTGCAGGGAGAATTCCGGGCCCTTGGGGGAGAGCAGTCACGGGCTCCTACAAATTTTTGAGAAAGATTTGTGAAACGTCTTAGTGTTCTCAACAAGTTAAAAATTTTCAAAAATTCAAAAAATATACGACACAAGTGTAAAAAAGAGATGACGACCTTTTTGCTTGTTAGACTTTTCAATACGTTAAAAGACAACACGTAATGCCTTCATCTGGTGCCCCAGCGTCCCCACAACGTTCATAGTTCATTGTGTAATAAAAATAATGCATGAGATAATGGTCTTGCGGACCCGCCCGGCCCCCTACAGATCGCCGGGTCCGTGGGCTGTTGCCCCTGCCCTCTGGGCCCCTTCCTAAACTTTCGCACAGCTTGCACGATTGCCACCTCAATTGTTCATTCACAAATGGATTACTGCAACTCTCTCTCTACCTTAATGTTCGCAAAAAACAAATAGCACGCCTTCAAGCTATAAAAAATGCTTTGTCTAGGGCTGACACGCGAACGCCAAAAGCTCACCACATCACTCCGGTCTTGAAATCGCTTCACCGGATCAAAGTTCCAGAACGGATAAATTTCAAAATTCTGTGCTTGACCTACACGGATTACGGACTATGGATTTTACCTAGATTGAGCGCTCGTAAATAAGCTGGCGCACTGTGCAAGCTATCGGATAGCGCTATAGAAATTTCGTTTTTACTTACTTACTTAATAAATAACCTCTTTGAAAGCATGTCCGATCATAGGCGTCTAACCGAGAGATGCCCTTAAGCAAGGTAACGGGATATTTAACAATAAAGTAATTTTTCTTTTGTTGCAAATTGCAATTCTGCGCTAGTAAAGTTAAATATATATTTGATTATGAACATTTGAAATCGCTACGTGGCGCTTTTGGAGAGCACGAAAGTTGGTCAGCTTACGACATCCCCCATAACCGAATTCACAACTATTACTGTCGCCACACCGGGTGCAGGGCCGTCATTTCATTGTTTTCCGGGGACAAGACTTTCAACTGCAAGGCAGGCAGTATTTAAACAATACCTATGCAGTATGCAAATTGGTTCTGTCCATAGTTCATGCTTAGTATAGGCCTACATACGATACTACATAGTACATACCAGTGATTGTAATAAAACTAAAAAACAATTGAGAACGTAGTAAATTTAAAAGCACAAAACTTCGCGAACATTTTTTCATAAAAATCAGGGGGCTAGGAATCAGAGCTTGTTGTTTGACCATGGCATAGGCTGCGGAGGGAAGCTGGAATTGAGTTTCAAAGTTCCGGTGCAGCATACGAGAAAGCGCGGTTGCAGATTTCGAAAGTTGATTGATTTAACGGGCCTTGAGAGTGCGAGATGAGATGACGATCGCGTAGGTCCAGGAGGCTGAGGCGTTGAGTTTTCGCAGGTAGACAGGTCTTGATGGATGGAGTGAACTGTATATGATCGTTATTATTTTGTACTGGATGCGTTCGGAAATTTTGAACCAGTACAATGACTTCAGTATGACGACGGATCTCAACGCAGATGCACACGTTTAACCACACTTCAGTATAGGTGAGATATGGCAGAACTTTAGAGATTTAGTTACCGCTCGGGCTAGTGCGTTTTGAATGGATTAATGTAATTTGTTGATGGAGGTCTTTGGAAGGCTATAGTAGTGGGAGTTGCAGTAGTCTTATTTGGAATGGACTATTGCGGTGGCGATTGTGGAGACAGTTTTGAAGTCGAGGCAAGGATGAAGGCGACGTAGATCACGAAAATGGACATAGCAGGCTTTTGAAAGTTGAGAGATTTGATTCGAAATTTAGATGCGAGTCCAATTTGTAACCGAGGTTTTTGGCAGTTTGCGCAGGGGTTATTGTTGTGTCTGCATGGAGCCAAAGTTAGTTTGGGACTGTCAATTTTTTTAACCTGTTGGGGTAGCCCTATTAAGTTTCTGTTGAGTGATGCTTAGTGTAGGCTTATTTATGAGTGTTATATAGTGAATTGTTTGAAAGATGTAGACATATGCCTATTTGATGAGTGTTATATAGTGAATTGTTTGAGACGTGTAGACATATGCCTATTTGTTTCACTGTGTCGAAAAGCGGCGCCCTATATTTGATGTGCCTGAGGGTTGGTAGCTTAAGACCCACAAGTGGCTGAGGACGATCCCATTGGAAGTCTAAATTTTGAAGTCAGAGTAATCCCACTCCAATGTTTTTTTTAAATCAGGCGCTGCTAGGTCTTTCTATACATCCGTGTAGTGCTATTTAGGTCTATGTGATATCAATTGTAGGTCTACTCGAACTTAGGCACAAATTGTAAAATAAAATAAATTTGTCAAGGCCAGTGGTGCCATGGGCGGCCTATGATAGCGCAGGCGTGTTTCTTGGCTCATGTTAGCATGCTTTGGACTTATGCATACATATATAGTCAAGTAATTTTTGTAGAAAATATCTGATGCAATAAATAATAAATGATTTTAGTTTTTAAATTGTCAAATAGATGGAGTATGGTTTTCGTTGATTTAACGCCGGTGCCACTTTTAAATTCTTTTTTCTGGCCCTTGGGCTTAAAAATTCGCGCCATCTCTAGCGAAGTTTGCCTTCAATGTGTTGTCATCTTTCTCTGAGACGCAGAAACGCGTTTCAGATGTAAATCATTCATCAATCGTTATGATTTGATAAGCGCCGTAGCTTCGTTGGCTGATTTTCAGCGGGGCAGATACCAAGACTATCCATATCTGATAAAATGAATGTATATGACGAGCTGCCTAGTGGCGTAGCGAGGGTATCAGCAGGGCCATATTAAGGCGGAGCTGAGGGGGCTGAAGCCCCAGGCCCACCATAAAAAATAGGCCCACCGTTTTTCAAGCGACGACCTTTTTTGCTTGTCAGAGATTTACAGTGAAGGCGGGAAATTTTTTCACAAAGGGCAATTTTCAAATTATGGATGCGACGACCTTTTTTACTTCTCAGCCCCAGGCCCACTCGGACCTTAATCTGGCCCTGTGTATCCGGCGCCCGGGGGCAAAGTGTACCGTTGGTGCCCCCAACACTGCTGACGAGCAAAAAAGGTCGTCACTTAGTTCTCGGCGCCTCTCAACTCTCTACGGCGCCCCTCTCCTTATTATTATACTCCTGACGAGCAAAAAGGTCGCCGCACATGTTTCTTCTTATTTTTTTATGCATTTCAATTACCCAAAATACCCTATTTTGGCACCCCTCACCTCGGCTCCCGGGGGCATATGCTACCTGCCCCCTCGCTACGCCTCTGTGGCTGCCTGGCCGATCGACATTTTGAGTCTGCTCAAACTACAACTGTTATCTCTTAGCCTGTCCATCAGCCCCTATTCTCGATGGTAGGCCCTACGGTGCAAAATAATAAATAACGATATTCCAGAGACTTTTCACTCTATTCGCAACTTCTTTTTTCACACTTTTCGTTAGATTAATTTTATCAATCTGCCAACGCCTTTTGCTCAAAATAGAAATTGCAAAGAGAGATGGATCGGTCGTATGCGTTGATATCGTGACTTGATTTTGTACAGGGGTAAGACGGCAGCCAGTCGTTGCCTTGCTTAGCCTATGTTGAAGTACCATAGCATCAAGCAGTTTGGCACCTAAGAGTTGCCGGAGAAATTCTCAATAGAGGACCTGCCACAGAAGTCTGGTTAGACTTGGTCTTATTCGTTTGAAGTCATGTTGTCAGCGTTAACTTGGGCGATCGTTCTTGTGACAGCGACTTTGCTGTCGATTCATTTCGCCGCTACGAAATTCGCCAGGAAAAGGTTAGTTAGCAATAATAATCCTCACTGATTAGTACGCTAATACAGTAAGCCTATTCGATTATCTGCGTACTTTTTGAAATGAATCTGATTAGGCCTAATTTCATTGGCAATATTGTCCTATTTTTCTCATATAGGCCTGTTGATTTGGTTATACACAGGACATTCTATATAGCATTCTTGTAGCCAGTGCCAACCAACCAGGGGCGTAGCCAGGAATTTGATGGGGGAGTTATAAACTTGGATATATATATATATATATATGTATTGTTATGTATACTATATATAATATATGTTATAATTATATATATAGTATATATAGGCATAAACATTCTATATATATATATATATATTATATATTTTATGTGCTATATATATGTGTGTTATATATAACATGGGCCTATATATATATGTTATATATAACATAGGCCTATATATATATATATATATATATACTGTATTGGACTATATTTACACTGATTTTGGGGGTATATATACCGATATACCTCGTCGCTACGCCCCTGGTGCCAGCACCAGTGGATAGTGTGGGGCCGCCCCGGACGCAATTTTTGAAGGGGGCAAATAATTCCAAGTGAAAAATAAAAAAGTGCAAGTAATAAAGAGAAGAATTGTAAGTTTGCAAGTACAATGTGTGAGTTTCTGAATCTATTATTGAAATGTGAAAATACGAGAAAGCACGATCGACACGAGCGAGGACTTTTTTGCTTGTCTAGACTTTTCGGGGAGAAAAAGGAAAAGTTGATAAGTTGGAGGTGAAAATATCTCTTTTGCTCCAGGCACTTGCAACCCGCGTTGCGCCACTGGCCAGTGCTGAATATTTAAGAAAAGCAATGAGGTCTGACCAGAGGCGAAGCGTGCACTTTTGCCGTCTCTGGCTCATAGATATAGGCCTACCCGCCGTCCCAAATTCATTCATATCAGAGGCGGATCTTGGGTGTTTGGCGCCAGGCGACGAAAGATACTGATGGCGCGCCCCCTTAAAACTAACCCCCAAAAATATCCTGTAAAGCAAAAAAGGTCGCCACTTGTTCTGTTTGTTTATTTGGCTAGCACTTGCATTTGCCTTGTATTTCATGTAGTTCTCAAAATATGCCGCCCCCAGTTGTCTGCCACCCATGGCTAATGCCATACTAGCCATTAGCACGCTACGACTTGGGGGGGGGGCACATCGACATGTTCGGGTAAAATAAGTCTCCGACGAGCTAAAACGTCGTCCAGGAGTTCTTTGAGCATTCACGTATTTCGGTTCATTCATGTAACCTACCCCTCCGAAATTTCGCAACGGTTTTGCACAAATCCACGACCGGTCTCAGCCAGAATATGGGTCGTTCCATTTCATGGCCTCCGTGCAGTGGCGGCTCCACCGGGGGGGCCAGGGGGGGCCCGTGCCCCCCCTATTGACTGCCTGGCCCCCCCAGTGGCCCCCCCAGTTGGGACCCTATACTCAATGCTACATACGTTAAACAACAAATGGTTGGCCCCCCATGATTAGAAGTTGCCCCCCCCCCAACGGCCCCCCCACTTGCCAAATCCTAGAGCCGCCACTGCCTCCGTGGCTACGTAAAGGATCATCGCATATTAGTGACTTTCAACTGGTCCGATTGGAGAACTTATAAGGAGTGTCGTCAGCTCCGCCAACTTAGCCAATAAAATTTTCTACTAATAATTATTGTCATTGCACGAATCTTATAATAACCAGTCTAGACCTGAATAAGGGGTCAACATCATCTGACTCTCGAGGGTACACTCATGCACATTCCAAATGTACATTTTGACCGACTAAATCAACTTAATTTGAAGTTTAAAGGGAAAGACGTTTTTGCAAATGAACTATTTGCAGAGCTCGAGTCTTTTCAAGTGAAGCTCCAGCTGTTTTCTGAACTTCTCAGAGAGCAAAACTTTGCTCATTTCCCAACACTGAAGACACAAACTGTATCTCTTGAATGTGCACCAAAATACAGCCATCGGATTTCATCTTTGAATGAAGAGTTTTCTAGGCACTTTAGCGATTTTCAAGCTCTTGAGAACCCAGTTTGCTCTTCTCATGACACCATTTTCATATAATTTTGACAAAACTTTTGCTGACTGATCTGCAGATGGAATTATTAGATTTACAGAATGACAATATTTAGAAAGAGAATTTAAAAGCACTCTTATGCATCATTAAAACATGATAGGCCTAAGTTTCCAATCAATCAATCAATCAATCAATCAATCAATAACCGTTTAGTATTTTCCAAAAAAGTGCAATAGTATTTGAACATCATAGTAGTACTTTCAGTAAGGCTGCTAAGAAAACACTTTGCCAGAAAATGTTAGTTTTATTTGCATCAACTTACGATTGTGAACAGATTTTTCCTGTATGAAATCAAATGATAGATTTCAGCTCACATATGTAAATTTAAAATTCTTTATATGAGTTTCAATCAGTACTTTAATTCCGGATTATAGAAAACTAGCTGGAAAATGCTGGCAATCACAAAAATCTCATTTAAAGGTTAGACTACTTTAAACTAGTACAGCAATATACCTAACTATTATTATCATTGCAGATTTTTGTAATTGTTCATTATTTGTTCACTTTAGTTACTCGGTTGTAAAAGAAATTGCATGCGGCCCTTTAACAAATTTTTTAAATTTCAATGCGGCCCCTTGCACCTAAAATGCTGTCGACTAACAAATGTTATCAGATCAATTGACACATTTGTAGATTTGTACAATCAGATACGCTAATCAAAACTATGCAGGCCAAAAATTTTCACGACAGGCATAAATGCCCCCTTTTATATAGACAATAACCAATATTTGCCATGTTGCAGTGTGCATGAAATTACATAACGTAGGCCTATCATAGTAAAGCATAGTTTATTTAACGTGAAATCACGAGGTGACAATAATACTCACTCAGTAAGACTTGTTAGTAATAAAAGTGTTCTGTGTAACGCGTATAGTCCAGGGATATTTTTACACCCCTACCACCCCCTCCAATTTGAGGTCGACCCCCCAAATTTGGTAATGTGACAATTTTATGCATACAAAATGCATATTAATTAGCCCCGAACACCCCCAAATGGAGAAGGACACCCCCAACTTTCATCCTCGGATGACCTTTTTTGCTTTTCAGACTTTTTTGAGACGTTATAACGTTTTTTTAGCTTGTCAGACTCTTTCGGTAGAGATTTCCAAACTCCGACACCCCCAGATTTTCTCGACACCCCCGCCCCCAATTCACAATCCTACAATCCTAGAAAATAACCACACACCCCAGATTTTCCCGACACCTCCCCCCAATTCACAATCCTAGAAATAACCCTGGTATAGTCAGGGCCGGATTAAGGTCCGAGTAAGTCTGGGGCTGCATATTTTAAGGGGGCCTATTCTTGCATTATTCTTTTAACGTTTCATAGCGATAAATGCGACAACATACTCAGAACACTGTCATATAGAGCACTGTCGACACAACACCTGACAGACTAGACTTATTTAAATCTGCAACATAAATTACATAATTCATTGTATGATTTGTATCCTTAATTCAGTAATCTAAATTACAAAATATTTTTACCAACATTCTATGAAACTGAAGTCTTTGAGTCAATTAGCTAAAACCTAAGACTATTGCACGTAGACTTTACGGAATTTTTTAACAGCAAATTGTTCAATTACTGAATTTAAATCAAGCTGTTGGAGTGAAGTATTTTCTATACACAACAGCGTCAGGGCATTATTCGTTCCTGGCCGATGGTTGACATTAACTCGTTTCTGATGCGCTCCAGCTGTGAGAATGAACGTTCGCCCCTGGCTGAACTTCGCTGAAGTTGCTGACCATTAGAGCAAGAAACATGCGCAATGCAATGGATAGCCTACATTTGGAAAGACAGCAACTAGTCCATGCGTATTAATAAATGTGAACATCTGCATTTCTCTGCTTTCGCTTATAGCATTTTTTTCAATTGATGTTATTTCATTGCTAAATTTGTTTTTAAAAAGTAGCAAACTGAACAAATACATCTGAAAGTGCCGCTCAAGGTCATCAGATTTCGGCAAAATAGGCCTATTTGGCTTTGGAACGTAAATCAGAAGAAGCAAAGCAAAGCGGTAACCTCGGCCCGAAAATCAAATCTATCTTGAATAACACTACAGTATATGCAGTGCAGAGATCCTTTGATTCAAAGCTGCTAAGAGCTTGTCACTAATTGGAAGAAGAAAGATGTGTAGGCCTATTATAAGCTTGTTCGACGCTGTTAATCCGGAGTCGGCATAGTCTGCTTCAGCGTCACGATAGTCCCATCGTTTATTTTGCTTAATTTTTCTTTTATCCTCTTGCTGCTACGCTGCCTTGGTCTTGCGTGCTTGCAGACAGACTTGCGAAATCAGGAGACTCGCTGGAGACTTATTCCCGACTCCAGATTGCTGCCTACCAACCTGGTTCAGTACTTGCTCTTCAAATATTTAATTCTAGAAAACGCTGCTTCGCACTAGTGCTTCCGAAAAGAACAAGAATGTTTCTGGCCAGTTCTCGTAGTTTTGGGTACGTCACTGCCGTTTTTCACGTGTCCAGCGGATCGTTCTAATCGGCAAACTTCTTCACACGCTGCTCATTATAGGGTCTGCTCTTTAACATAACCAGTTCCATTTGAAGATGAAACGGTGCACTCGATCTCTGTCTCCATCAGATGAGGAGAAGCAACTAGTCTTAATGTTGGTGACATTTCCTCAAAATCTTGGAAACGGGCGGCGAATTCCTGCAACAGCCCATCGAAAACACTAGAATAGCGGATGGTTGGAATTTTGTCTGCTTGTAATGTCTTTGCTGTCAACCAGAGTCGTAAGTTGTGGAAAACGGTAGAAATTACGCTGCTGTTGATGACTTTTGAGGAGACGACATTTATCAATGAAGTCTTTAACTTTTCTATTCATGAGGCAAACTGTTGTTGCTTTGCCTTGCAGACTTTGATTAAGATAGCTGAGATGGGTTAGCAAATCCACCAGAAAAAACAGGGATGTGAGGAAGTCATCATTGTTTACTGTTTAGCAAGGGGCAATCCTTGTTCTTCGTTGAATAAAATTCCACTATTTCCTGCCTATGCCAATGGCCGCCATCACACAAGCCTACATTTTAAATACACGTGACGGCCGCACAAGTTGTCAGTGGCGGCTCCACCGGGGGGGCCAAGGGGGGCCCGTGCCCCCTATTGAGAGCCTGGCCCCCCAGTGCCCCCCCCAGTTGGGACCCTATACTTAATGCTACAGACATTAAACAACAAATGGTTGGCCCCCATGATTAGAAGTTGCCCCCCCCCCAACGGCCCCCCCCCCCACTTGCCAAATCCTAGAGCCGTCACTGCAAGTTGTTACGACCGCATGCGGCCGTACGACCGCAGGTTGCGCAGTGCGCACTGCTGGTCACTATAAGACGACGCGACTTCAAAGCAGCTAGTATGTAGCCATCTCTTGCATCCCTACCATACACGGTCTTTGATGCCTCACTGACCATCTTCACGCTTCGTTCAACACCCTGATGACGAGTTTTTAACATCAGTCTTTGGCAGTGAATCACCTTCAATAATGGATTTAAAGCCTGTTGCTGAAACTGGCATTGTCTCACAGGCTGGTTAAGTCTCATCTGACCTTTCCTGGAAGTCGAAAGTTTTGGAGCGGGAGTAGTCCGGCTCCCACATCTTCTTTGAAAAACTTAGCGCCAGGTGAAGCGGTGCCTATAGCCTACTGACAAACCTAGTAAGAAACGCACACTTCGGACAATATCTATGGGTGTTTTGCTAATGCTTTGCTTTAGATTGTATAAATGATGTGTTATGCTTACAGTATGATGACCGTGCATGCAAGGTGCATGTGGTTTGAGGAAACAAGTTAAAGTGTTTTTGTATTTAATCTATTCTAGCAGAAAACTTTTTTTACACCGCTTCTAGAGCAGCTATGCACAACATGCGATTGCATGTGGCCCGTCATCTGATTTATGCAGCCAATTAATCAATTCTGGGTCTGCAATAGTCTACTGCAGCTCTATAAATCTATTTTTGGCCACAAATCAGATTATTAGTTCAAAAGCTTTATAGTAACAGTTTTTTTATGCACATTAACACATATTCATTTGCACCAACGTGCTTGTTGTGATTTGTTTAGGTTTTCTTGTTTAATCATAAGCATTGAGTTTTGTCAAGTATTGCATTTTGTGCAAAATGTTTAAGATTGCCAGAATAGGTTCAGATTCTAGAGCCTGGGAAAGAAAGATAAAAAATTTCTGTTTCCCAATGACAAATGTTGACTGGGTTGTTGGAGGTTTTGTGTTGTTCAAACGCAGTCTGACTTCAAAATTTTACTTTCATTTTTCATTTACATCATTTTAATAAAAATGCAGAAAAATTTGGTAGGATGAAAAAGAAAATAAGTGGAATTATAGTTTCAACACATCTGGCTTCAATGTGGCACACAGTTTATATATTAGTTTTAAATCAACTTTTTTGCAACATTTGTCAGAGTTAGAAGACATTGTTTGGAATATGTTATATTCTTTTGTGATATTTCATATTATATTATGTTCTATAATAAAATTGTGTCATACAGCATGTACAGTGTATTTTGCCAGGACAATATCACTCTACAGGTGCAACAATACTTTTGAAGCATTTCCACTGTACTATCATTAATATTGGTAGCCATGCAATGCATTTGTATGGCCGTTTTAGAATTATCACAATAACGTTTCAGAATCATTTTAAAATGCTGATTAGTCCTGCAATCTGAATTTAGCTTGTAGACTTTATCTTTGAATTGAAATTTATTTTGTTTTGTCCTATGGAGCATCTTAAAAGTTATTTTGGATGGCTTATTTATGGCATTAGTAGTAAGTAACCTGTGCTTTTCATGGGAATGCTTTATTCACAATAATTGATGAAGTGTCATGCCTTCATGACTTAACTTGTCTATGACAATAATTAACTGCTCTCATCATATTTTAACAGTTGGTTTGACTTAGTGCACTGAAGGCTCAATAAAGCTGCAATTCGTTCTTACCTGTTCAGAATTTTAATAGAATATCTGAATTTGAATTTAGTATTTGCGTATTGGGATATGATTTTCAAAATGTGATCAAATCAATGGGAAATATGAGGTCCAAGGTTTATAATTCAAAAGTGGTGACTGTGCTACGTGGAATAGTGCTTTGCAACCATTTTAAAACCCAACATTGTCTTCAGCAAGCCATTTAAATCTGTTTCATGAAAAATGATACTAGGCTACTACTATCAGAACACGTACCTTATTGGTATGTTATTTTTTATATAACAATTAGATTTTTAACCTTGAAAATTATTGGAATAGATTAATTTATAAAGTGAACCATTTATTTGACCCCTAATTGAACAAATGATAATTCTTGACAGGAGAAAAGGTGAGCCACCCTTGGTGTTTGGAAATGCTATTTTTGGAAGTGCCTCTGACTTTTCTCGTGATGCAATACAGTTTTTTCATGCTGCACGTGGTGAGTATGGCAAGGTTTTCACAATCCGTCTTATTAACCAATACATTACAATTGTGATGGATCCACACAGCTATGAATTGATTGGCAAGGATCGACTCTTAGATTTTGATCCAATACAGAAACAGGTCAACTGGAATGTTTTCAGTTTCATTCTTCGTAGTCCAAAGAGGATGATCAAAGAAACTGGAAAGACAGTTCGTGGCACATATTTGCAACAGGCAATGAACAACTTCACAAAATGCTTGGACATAGCATGTCGTAATCTTCCTTTTGAGGGAGAACTAGTTGGATTACGTGACTTTACAGCAGATACCATCTTCAGTGCAATTTTCAACACTGTATTTGGCTATTCTGATCAACATCCATTTCATGCTAAAATGGTATACAAGAATTTTGAGATATTTCACAAATTCTTCAACTATTTATGGCTTGGATTTCCAAAGGGCTTATTTCCAGATGCAGTGCAAGCTCTAAAACAGCTACTATTGATGCCAAATGCTTCAGACCTCCTTCAGAGAGACGATCTTTCTGCCTATATACGCCGAGCAATTGAATACATGCAACAAGAAGGACAGACAGAGAATGATATTAAGGGGCACAACCTGGTGTACTTACACGTCAACTACAACACTTTTCGATTCGCCTTCTGGGTGCTGAACAATCTCCTTGAGCACAAAGATGCTATGAAGGCGCTAGAGATGGAAGTGCAACATATGACTGAGTTGCACAACAACCCAAAGACCAACACTGTAACTTTCAGTGTGAAAGATGTTGAAGAAATGAAGGTTCTAGGTTAGATTTTCTTTCTGTGCATAAATGTAACCTAAATTTCTGTTTTAAACTTCATGACATCAGTTATAATCTAGTAACGTTAGAATGAAATAGGCAGAGTTTATAAGTTTAATGTATTTTTAGCTTCATACAAGTTATATAATACGAGTGAGTAAGCCCACAGTGATTGACCATTCATGGCTGTAACCAATGCAAATACTATAACGAGGTCATCATTGCATAAAATTAGTGATGCTAGATGAAGCAAATGCAGGGATCAGAATCATAGTTCCCATTTTAAAATATGACCTTTGAAGAACTCATGTGTACATCACTGTTTAACTTGTTGATTTATGAATGAGGTTTTAAACTCCCCCCTCATGATGATAAAAAGACTGGTCTGGGGCAGTCAGATCCCATGCTGCTTTAGAAAAATCAGACACTGATGTGTATTATATTTTTGCTGTTATATATTGCATTACTCATATCACTATTTGTGTGATCATGTCATTATGAATTATAAAAATGCTGGGAGATTGCATAACTGAACAACTATCGGTAATTAACTAACTAAAAACTTCTATGCCACCATGTATATGATGCATTTGGTATAGATCGATGGTCACCAGTGGCATAGCATGGGTTGATGCTTCCCAGGGCAGAAGATTGTGTTCATAACCTGAAAATTCTGACGAGCAAAAAATATCGTTCATGTATTTGTACCTTTGTCAACAGTAGTATGAAAGAATGGGAGACTATTTCTGTTTCTCTTCTGCTTGCAATTTTCCGCTCCTATGAGAAATCTTACCCCTCAAATTGCTGTTCCTAGGAACGTGCTGCCCAGAGCAAACTGCCCCTTTCCCCTTCCTGCACCACCTACTTATGGTCACTATGAAGTAAAATTGCAATCCAAAGGTTCAGAGCCAGTACAGCCTGTAACTGTCTGATATGTATGGTTTCAGAGGTTAAGTGATAGACAACTGGCATGTTAAATGACATGACTTTACCACTTATTTTACAAAGTTGAGTTCAAGTGGTGGGATGATTTGGTTGAAATTTGCTGTTGTATGTTTCAATTGAGTCTTATTTAAATGTGAGAGTTCTGGACCAGTTTTGATTAATAAATTGAAAGTAAGATGGATAGTCAAATAAAAACATACAAGTAAAAATAACTCACAGAAGCTGTTGGGGATATCTCCAAAAAGTCTAAAATATAGTAGTAAATGTAAACTTTTGAAATAATTTAACTGTTGCAAGACCTTGACCTCTTGACCCTCCCTTTTAACAACAGGTACCATATGTGGCCTTGCCAATAATTTTGTCTCAAAGTAACAGTGTCCTATCATCAATTTTTATTATGTAACACATTGATAAATGTAACTTCAAAAGAGTTTATGCTGTACATTGCCCTTCTATAGTTCTGCTCATTTCTAACTCACTTTTGCAGACGCATGACAAACTTTCTGATTTTAAAGTTCCATGGCATTTTTCTCTCATTTCTTTCCATCCATGTGCTTGAAACTCGATGCAAATGTGAAGCAGTGGCGTGGATTAACTCACTTAGTGGTAGATTAAATCAGAGGAAAATCCAAAGGCTAAAAACATTTTTCAATTATGGCTCTGCATCTTATCGATTGAAGTATGACTTGGTCCTTAGTGTTCAAGCATGTCTCCGCAACATTGTAATTTTGTTTTGTAATAAGCTCCAGGTAAAGTCATAATTTAACTTTGGCTGGTAGTTAAGAAAACAATTACCTCATGATTCTAAAATATCATACGTTTTTCTGTAAGTGCTAAATCACACGGCATGCTACTATTTGTCATGCCAAGATTTTAGTCTTTTCTAAATTTGATTTATAGCTGCCAGTATTGAAAAAGGCTTGGCCCCAAAATGAAACTCTGAATTAAAGACAGATTTGATTTTGACCCATTTTAGGATTCTAATTTAACATGAACCACACGGACAGAGCTAAGTGATGACAGTTTCTAATTTCTATGGCAAGCCTTTGAAGCCTGACTGAGCAATAAATTATTTTATAGAGTAATTTGTGCAGTCTTAGGTGTCATATAGTTACGTCTTCAGGGTTGTGCAATATAATATCATGCAATACCGCTTTATATTTTTGTATCTACTACTAAATTCTGATAAGTGTTCTGTCAGTGTATCAAAATTTAAATCAGAAATTTAGAGAACTGTACATTATAAATAATAGTATATTAATCTTCACATTTTAAAATTTACTGTGCATAAGTCATGTGTTTCTGTTCTACTGTTTATTTTCATTTGATGCTGTGCTTGGCATGAATAAAATTTCTCATAAGATATGTTTAGTCAATTAGAACAAACTTTTCTAAATTTAGTAACTTGTCCAATGTCCAAGTTAAGCAGGAGATAACTGTTTGTACACTGAACAGCTTCTCAAAAATTTTCAAAAAAAATGTAATGATAGGCATTAGTAATTTTTGGCATGTCTGAATATAAGAAAGAATAAATAATGATTAATATGTCTCACTCATGCTTATGCCGCCAATGAGTCTTAATACTTTCTCCTGAATCTCTGGACTCATGATAAATAATGATTGTCCACTTACTATAAAATTTTTGAACATTATAAAAATGTTTACTCTATAAAAATAATGTCCCATATTTCGAGAATAGAATATAAATAGAATGTAATGGTAATAGAGAATTAAATTACTGTTTGAAGTCAATTTATCTTCCAGTAAGGGAGGACTGTAAGAGCATTCAAAGTGAATAACACTTCTTGCTGCTTTCCTTTTCAACTAATGAAGTTCATTGTTGCAATATATCAACTACTAGAAAAGGACAGGGCCGTGATTTACATCTGATATTTGATAACTTGATTATTCTGTCCAATATATTGTGACGAATGTCTTTTTCGGCTTGTTTTGATTGAACCATAACGGTCTCATTGGTTACAGCAGTACGAATGTGTCATTTTATTTGCTATTGGACATTCCAGCTAAATTTATTTAATTCTAAGCAGCTTTTAATCATTTTTCATCCCCTGCTTCAAACTCATATATATGACACCTGGTGACTTTCTTTGAAATGAAAATCCTTCCTGTGATTCTGTCAATCTGTAGTGCATTTTAGCAACTAATAGTTCAATACATTTCTGAATTCATATTATTTCTTTGTTACTGTACCGAGCTCTTGGCTGTTACAAGGCAATTTCATTTCTGAGGTATACCCCATCTTAAAATGCAATTTTTAGTATTATAATTCACAGAATTAGGGGTAGTCTTTGTGGTGTTTCACGTTCACTGATAAAACAAAATGATTGAGTCAGTTTCTGATTTGTTTCAAAATGTACCTGTTGAAATGCTAAAAGTCATTCAGAAAATAATTTGAACTCTACAGGCAGTCTAAAATTAGTTTAATCACATGAAGTTGCAAGCCCATTTCCGTTTTTCAAATAATATTGACAAGCCAGAGTAAATTTTATGAAAAATACCTTGGAGTCCTAATTATTATTTGCTCACTGCTGATGAAATCCACATGTTTTTCTCATTCCTGGCATAAAGCCAGTACGGCATCAATGATACATTAATAAATCTGCAGTTCTGCACCTTGATAATATTTGCAGACATAATACATCATCACATTTTTCATACAGTTGGATTAATTCTACTGCCTCTTAAAAATAATGGAAGATTCTTTGTGAAACTATTCTCTGTAGTTCACATTTGATGACTTTATTAGCGGTTGACAGATGCAATACCAGCCTTGTAGTTGAGCAGCCGAGAATGCCCTATAATGTTTGATTTTGGGTAGCATTTCTGAACATGACACAATTTTACCCTTGATAAGAAATGAGTTTGATTTTTGAAATGGTCAATTGCCTTTAAGATCTTTGAACAAGAGAACACTCAGGTACAGTATACTATTCTCGGGATCACCTTACACATTTTCACATTTGCTTGCTGCCTTTAGCATACCAGGTTTCAAAATTTGTATGTGGTGTGTACATTAATTAGCATCATTAATTCCAGTGGTCATTTTATCAATAATCAGACGGAATTTTAATGTTTCTGGTTATAATACCATCCTGGTTTGTTATATTGTCAACTGTCATGCTCAGAATATCATTTCTCTATACTTGTGCCTAACTCAAAGAAAAATTTTTAATTTTTAAAATGATTTTTGACTTCAAAAGTGGAAATTATAAAGACTAGGTTTTCAAAATTCTAATAAGACAATAAATAATAAATACTCCTATCCAGTGTTGTGACTATTGAAATAGTCAATACTATTTAAATAGTTCTGAACTATTTAAGCGACTATTTTAAATAGTTAGCGAACTTACCTATTTAAATAGTATTTATAAATAGTTTAGCACTATTTATAATTATTGGTTTTAAATAGTTCTATTATGTTATCATCTCAAAGCGTAGAAATCGCTTAAGTGACAAAACATTTGAGAAACTGCTGCTCCTCAAGATTAATCAAGACTTTTGGTGAATAACCTAACAGGTGACTGTATTACTGATCAATGTGATCGTGCAGATAACTAGTGACAGTGCTTTTAGATTATAACATTCGCCAGTGATAAATGATAATACAGTTTTCATTTTGACATTGAAAAATTAAATAGTATTTAAATACTATTTAAATAGTTGCGAACTATTGACTATTGGAAAACTATTTTAAATAGTGTTTAAGCTCAACTATTTGCAATAGTATTTAAATAGTCTAGTCAACTATTGTTCCAAACACTGCTCCTATCATTTCAAATGGAAAATATATATTTGGTCAATATAGCCCTGATAATGAGATGTACCTGTTTATTTGAACTACAAAATATGCATTATTCCCTCAAAAATCCATTACTGTATGCTTAATGAAAATTGGGCAATTTCAATTTTTTTGTGAATCAGGTTTTGCAATGGCATAGCCAGGGTTCTGGAATAAGGGGCACATAAAAATGTTTAGGTAAAAGTCTCCTAAGGCAAAAAGGTCAGTAGAGTTCTTCACAAAATTCTCTTCATTGTCCTACCTACTCTCTCAATTTCATAACTGTTTTATGCAAATTCCACAACCAGTCCCAGCCAGAATGGGGGCCCGGCCCCCTTTGCCTCCCAGTGGCTACATCAATGTGGTCTTGTGCTTGTGTGTATCTTTTTTCTGATTAACATAATGTATTTTCAACTATTCTATTCAACAACTATACGAGCTATTCAACAACTTGCAACTTCATGTGACTAAACTAATTTTCTTTCCATCACAGTGGATTTTAACATCACCACCTTCTGACCTTCATTGACATGTCAGCGTTGTCAAAGCGCTTTTGATTTTGGATTTTAAACCATGCGTACAGCGCTATATAAATTGTCCAGGAATAATAATAATAATAATATCATTAATAACTGCAGACCCTACTGAACCACTTTAAACCTTATTATTATTATTCAAAAATATTACAATGGAGTGTATTAATGGTGTAAGAACATAAAAACTTACTTACCTGTATATTTCATTAATCGAAAATTATTAAACTTCCGCAATTTTTTATGTCATACTTCATCTTTGTCATGAACTGTAAAAATACTTTGTTTGCAGATAGCATTGTCATGGAGACATTTCGCTTGTCAAGTGGTGTTTTTGTTGTACGTTACATTGTTGGTGACACTCAGTTCACAACAAGCGACGGACAATCATTCTTGTTGCGTAAGGGTGATCGTGTGGCTCTATACCCACCAGCCACTCATAAAGACCCAGAAGTATTTGAAAGCCCTCTTGTAAGTAAATTAATGCTTTAAATAATCTTTAATTCTTAAAAGACTGAAGCAATATTTCTTTGCATCATGCTTCTCTTGTTCTTTCAATGTCAATACCATAAAATGCTTCAACAGTGAACTATTAAAATGCCAAACTGAAAACCAAACTAGTAAAAATTAATACTGAACACAATACAAGTTTTTGTTTTTACATCCATTGTTACAGTTACAGTGGTTTTCACACAGGCTAACTTTGCCTCCTAAACCACTCTAGATCACATTATTAATGTTAATAATAATAATAATAATAATAATAATATTATTATTATTATTATTACAGTGGTTGTTCACATAGGCTAACTTAGCCTCCTAAAACACTTTAAATCGTGTTATTATTATTTTTATGCATTTTGAAAATGTTTTTTGCTTGCATTTCAAAGCTGATTTTTGCTTAGTCCAAGTTTTTATTAATCAAAAGAAACAGTTTCTATCACTCCATTGTGATTGCAAGGTGAAATCTTGCGTATTAACCGGTACATACACTGTAGTGCTTTTGAAAATAGTAATTTTTTCCGGTAGTAGTACTATCTTACTGTAGTAGCTTTTTTTAGGGTGCTTAAATCTATCTTTGAAACAGCTATAGGCAAAATGTAAAGGTCAGCTACACAAGGGTCAGTATCTTCACAGGGCAAGGCTGTGAATATGGGGATCGTCAGTTGTTGATATCTTAAATGACAATTATCTCTGAAAACTTTTCAGCTTTTCATCAGTTCATTATATTCAGATACATGGCTTGTTTTATTAACCAACACAGTCAAATACTCTCATGCTTTGAGCAGGACCAAACTGGACTTTGTTGTAGTTTGTTTTACTCCAGTTCAACAAGGTTTTCAACTATTACTAGCATTTATCTCAACATTTGTCTTTAGAAAATTCATTTTGTATTGCTAATAGCTTAAATGCACTCCCTACCAATGTTCCCTCTAAGCTGCGCGCTGCGCAATTGCGCAATATTTTTAGGGCCAGCGCGCAGAAGTTTTTGAGTAGCGCGCAGTGATTTTTGAGTGGCATTTATAGGATAATACATTAGTCAAAGCTGAAACATCATAACAAAAATTTGACTTGAAGCACAATCACAGAACATGCAGTAATAGTCGTGGCGAAAATGAGTTTCGTTACATGGCCCAATGATAGTTCGTAGTCTAAACATAATCAGCGCTATAAAACAATTTCATGAATGGCGCCAAAGTCTTCTGACCTTGGCTTCTGACGGCGCATCCAACTTCCATTACGTTAGTATGTAGCTCAAATTTAAAATAGCGATGAATTTGTTTTTTGCAAAATATGTCAGCAAGCTGTTGCCTTTACGTTAGAATTTCGATGACAATGAAGCCGTACATGATCAGTGGCGGCTCCACCGGGGGGCCAGAGGGGCCCCTGCCCCCTACTGAGAGCCTGGCCCCCCAGTTGGGACCCTATACTTAATGCTACATACATTAAACAACAAATGGTTGGCCCCCCCATGATTAGAAGCTGCCACCCCAACGGCCCCCCACTTGCCAAATCCTAGAGCCGCCACTGTACATGATGTGATGTTTTGTCAATAAGACTTACTTATAACGACTTTAAGAAATTTCAAGTTCATTTTATTAATTAGGTCTTATTGCAATTTTTGGAAAAGCTTATTTTGTTGGACATCAGTCTTCATTCAGTCTTCACTTGACTAGGGGCTGTCCATTAATTAAGTCAACAATTTAGGGGGGTTTGAAAAAGTTTGACAGTTGTTGACAGGGGAGGGGTCAAGAGAAGTTGACGTCAACAATTTCACCTTTTACAAATAATCAAAAAATAGGAAATTTCATGAAATACTACTTATTACAATGGAAAAAATCATGGCAAAAAAGCTCATCACCACCACATTTTGACATTCGATGAGAAAAAAGGTTAAAAATTGTCATCACCGCCAAAAATAATAACCTTGTTATTGGGACCTGTCATTGATCTTGCGGGGTGGGGGTCAAAAGTTTTTGACGTAATTATGGGGGTAAGTGAAAGTTGACAGTTGTTGACAAGGGAGAAGAGGGGGTCAAAAATTGCCCAAAAATTGTTGACATAATTAATGGTCAGCCCCTAGCGTATGGACCGGTATGGTACAAGGCAATACAATTTTCAAAAATCTTTGAAATCTTATATATACCTTGCACGGCAGCATTTTTGAGTTGCTCAGACCAACTGAAAATTTGCACAGCACCCAAAAAAATTAGAGGGAACGTTGCTCCCTACTCCTCCGTTTGGGTGCCAATCAATCTCATCTGTGATCCTGATTTAGTTCATAACTAACTTAATTATGGGGACAACCTGCAATAGATGGCAAAAGGTTATAATTCAAAGCCTTTCATGGTGTTGTGCAGGTACCCTGTTTGATTTCTCAACAGACATCTGGTTCCATTTTGAATTGCAATTTCTCCTTTTGTTCAGTTTCTGTGCCTAATACATACTGGTAGTTGTGGGTGGGAAGTTAGCACAGTGGTAACAACATTGGACAATATAGCAGAAGATTGTGGGCCCAAGACCCTCAGAAGCCCTAAGGCTGACTCAGCCTTACTCACTAAAGGGCCATGGTAAAATGAGGAGCAGCGGAAAATGCTGTGATAAGTCAAACAAGTACGCTACACGATGCACTAGCCCCGTATCCATGGTATTGCATGCCTGGCTGAGGGTTATAGCAATGGATATCAGTGCCGCCCTATGAGCCCGTGAGGCTTGGGAAGAACTTCGACTTTTTGAATGCATAGTTGAGTCTGTACTCACCTTTCAATATGAAATTTTGAACTTAAAATTGTGTGGCTGTGGTTCAAATACTACTAATACAAAGAGTGTTGAGTAATTATCGATTAGAGCAGTTGCATAATATTTTGAGAATTTGGTGGTTTATCCGACCTCACATTTTTGATCAAACAATTGTAATTAGTTTTAACTACTCTGATTGTATAGGAATGGGAAGATAACATTTGTCTTAAATTTACCCATTTTAGTTTGCTTAAGCTCATTCATTTCTGAAATCATATTTATATTTACTGGTTTTGCAGCAGACTGGTTAGTGATTACTATCACAAATTGTTGTCTTTTAATTCTTTGGACAGATTTTCAATTACAAAAGATTCATCGATGCCACGTTCTTCAAAGATGGCAAACCACTGCAGAATCCAGTAATGCCTTTTGGAACACTTTGTCCTGGAAAACGTTTTGCTATTTTGCAGTTGAAAGTTTATATCTTAACAATTATCACACGTTTCACAATTTGTCTAGAAGATGGCGAGCATGCCGAATACGCATACCAATATCATGGACACGAGGTTCTTCCTCCAGTGAATGACGTTCATATCAAATATAGAGTAAAGCCAATATTCCCTTTAATTGAGCTTGCAGGTTAATTTTGTATATGGGGCCGTCCATATAGTACGTACGCACCGAGGGGGAGGGGTTTGAGATTTAGGCGATTTTGTGTACCGAAGCGTACGGGGGAGGGGGGGTAACGATTGAATTTGTACGTACGCACAAATTTCAAATATATAAATAGGTATATTCACACAAACATTTGATTTGAACACAATAACTTTCTCACGGTCAAACAAGGGGTCCCGAGTATTGTTCCCACGGTTATTTAAATATGATATTCAAAAACTTTAAATTAAATAGTAAACAAATGCTTTTTGACTAGGGCCAAAAATTAATTTTTATCGTGCGGGAGGGGGGTTTGGTTGCTAATTTGCACCTACGCATATATGGATGGCCCCTATTCAGGTACCAGGTAATAACCTCTAGTTACTGACAGAATTAATTGACTGATTTTATGTCTGTCAACTGACTTAAATGCATAATATCAAAAGACTGTTGCTGCTTATAGAAAATGCTATTCATGTTGTTCAAATATATTTTATGTGTCTTGAATCAGTGACTAAATTACCTGATACCTTTTCCAATTTTTAAATATTCATGATCTTTATTCCAGAAAGTATGGGCATCACTTTTAAGCCAAAAAGAATCTGGTAAGTCATCCAATGTTTAAAAACACATTTTTTGAAATCCATCCAATTATACATATTGCAACAATAATTGTGATGAAATGATGCATTAATAGTTACAGCAAAACAAAATATACAATGGGCCTATGAAGTACTTTAGAAGTTCATCAACTGAGTATTACAGTAACATCTTTAAATTTTTACAGTATCAATACTCTCACAAAAGCTACAGTGTCATTGTTCATCAAACCAAGATCTGCCTACTAATAACATTTATGAGATTAACCAGATAACTAGATAGGCACTTAAGCCCTTTTCTGCTTAAAACATCCACCATAGGTAAAACACATATGGGTAATTTTGAATCAACTCATCCACAGAAACAAATCTTCTTCCTGACAGTTTTCCCAAGTTTACTCGTCCAAGAATCAACATAATCAATAAATGTTATTAGGCAGAGGACTGGTGCTGAAATAGCAATTTAGGTGGTTTGCCTGGTTAAATATAGCTTTTGGCAGATAACTCTTTACATTCCAAAAGAGTGAAGAATAGGACTTAAATTCTAACTATTTTGGTTGATAAGAAAGTTTACTGCTTAATATTAGGCCTCAGTGGCGTCACTAGGGGGGTGCGGAGGGTGCGGACCGCACCGGGTGACACCACCCAGAAGGGTGACACCAAACTGAGAAATTGGAAATGTTCAAATTGTATAAAACAGAGTCAACAGACGGAGCTTGTTCTCCTCGGGTTTCATAGCCAGTGATGTAGCTACATTGGAGCAAAGTGGGGCGGTGACCGGACAATTCGGAGTGGACAATTCGGAGCGGACAATTCGGAGGACAAAAATCGCCCCAAAAGTTGTAAAACTGTTTTAAAATATGACTTTTTATAAGGGTTAGGGTGAGGGTTAGAGTTAAGGTTATAGTTAGGGTTAAACTGTGCTCCGAATTGTCCGTCTCAGAATTGTCCGCTCCGAATTGTCCGTCTCCGAATTGTCCGTCTCCGAATTGTCCTAGAACCAAGTGGGGCAATTGCTCCAGTTGGACCGCCCAGGGTCACTTGTACAAATCGTGCAAAACCGATGAGAAAATTTTTGGGGTGGGGTGGGAAGTAGGCCAGGTACAATATTTGGTTCTGCAAGACTGCAACTGGTTGGTTATAACTTTACACAATTTTGTGTCTAAAATGCGCTAAATTTCACCTACGGGCATTTGCAATTTTAAAAAATTTCCCAGGGGTGACACCCCCAGACCCCTTTTCAAAGGAGGAGGGAGGGAAAGGAGGGAGGGAAAATGGAGGAAGAGGTTAGGAGGGGAGGGAGGAGAAGGCGGGGGTTTGCTCCGGTTGCCATTTTTCCTAGCTACGCCAATGCTCATAGCCGATTATGTAGGCCTAGTAAAGGAAGATTTGGAGAGAGGTCCTGGTGGAAGTCTGGAGGGGTGACACCACGATTTTACCGCACTGGGTGACACCAACCCTAGCGACGCCACTGTCAGGCCTAATTCCAAAACACAGAGTAACAATGAATTGGATTAAAATATTCATTGTATTGCAGTATTTACACATAAAAGCATATCTCAAACTAAACACTTAGCTTTGAAAATATACAGGGCTCTTAGCTAGATCCTATATCATAGCATAACCCTGTGTAATTTTTATACAACTGACTGAAACTCCTAAAAACTATCAATGATACTTTAGTTTATGATGGCAATAATAATACAAAAATAATTTGATGCAAAGGCAATGTTAACATATTTTTAATGAGAAGTCATTAAGGTCAACAATTGGAAGAAGCAAGAAAATCAACACAAGATAGGAGGAATCTGGAACTAAAATTTTTAGTCATTATGAGCACCTCTGGTTCTGACTAAATACACAAATGTTCGATTAAACTAATGAAATTATTCATCATCGATCCCTGAAAAAGTACAAAACTGGCGTTTTCTAATATGTATTTTAAAATTCGTTCAGACAAGTTCTCCCAAAAGGCAGTATAGTACATAAAAGAGAGAATCACACTGTAACAGCAAGCTTAAAACCCAACCTTAAAGAACAGTGCAGGATGACTTCTTCTTGCTGCTCCCCTTGCCTATTTTATCTGGGCTCTTTTTGTTTATCTGGCAAACAAGATCATGAAATATCTGCAAAGTGAAAACAAAAACCATAACACCAATAGATTGATTCTGTAACAACACAATCGCAGCAGAGTGAACCTTAATTTATTATTCTGTAATACAAGTAGCCAATCGTATTCAGACCGACATTCCACAGATACAAAAGAAGATTAAACTGATAACTTCAACAGAAGCAACTCAAAGGTTACAGTAAAATCCTGTTATAATGCATGTTTCACAGGATTTAGATCTGAGAACCTTAACTTTTATAGCCAAAACTCCCTCAAAACCAAGTTCATTATAACATGACTCCACTGCACCATGCACAGCACTGCTGAAAAACTTTTAGCCAGAATGATTCATAAATAATATTTTAACAATGATAATTATGTCTAGGTCAGGGGTTTCCAAAATTTTCCAGTCGTGGGCCACATTGCTGGCTTCTGATGGCTACGCGGGCCACACGCACAAAAATTAAATTCTGTAAAATACACTACACAGCAAACGAATAACTAACAATAACATTATTGCTGAATTGTGATACAGACTGCATACCTCTGTAACATTAATCTTAGACTTTGCTGATGTTTCCAGAAAAGTACAGTTCCAAGATTTTGCCAGATTCTGACCTTGATCCTTTCCCACAACTCTTTCATCCTCCAAATCACATTTATTGCCCACAAGAATCATGGGAACCTACAAAATATAAAAGAAAGTCAATCTGAATGTAAAGGAATATGAACCTCTAAAACTTTAACTTTCACTATAAAAGCGCAAATAATGTTAAATCAAATCAATTTAATAATTAATCAGAAGCAAATCAAACAATAAAAAAATTCATATATTCAAATGCCAGGCTAGTATCAAAAGCAACAGGTAGCACAGAAATAATATCTAGGGAAAACTAGAGCACATTTCATATTAGAAATAAAGAATTATGACGGATGGACGGATTGAAAGAGGATCTGAACATGGCAGGGTTGAATCTCAACGGAAAAACTGACAGAAGACATCGAATAACCTTGGAAGAAATAGCAAAGGACAGAGAACTTTGGAGAGATGTCATGGAAAAGTTGATAGCTGGACACAAATGGAGGATGAAGACCTGACCTGAAGAAAAGTTTAGTCATCATCCAAACTCAGTCAAACAGTGAAAAACAACAGTTTTCAACTACCTCATCCATGTCCTTTACACGGAGGATTTGTTCACGCAGATCCTGAAGGTCATTGAAGGTCGACTGTGCAGTTATAGAGTACACAAGTAAGAATCCTTGGCCGTTCTTCATATACAAGTCACGCATTGCTGTAAATTGTTCCTATATATAAACCAAGTACATGTAAGTTTAACCAAATGAACAAGTTTTACACAAAAACAGTTACTGCTTCAAATAGAAAAATAAAAAAACATCAATGCAGGCTGTGTATATTATCTTAACATCATGGATCTTGTTTTTATGGAGCCGTGATCTCATGGAATCCACTCCCGACAGCAATGATGCTAACTACATCATAGGAAAAAAACTATAATATTCATTTCTTAAATCTATCATTTACAAGCCAATGATGAATTTTGGACTTGTATCTTTTATTATCTTATTTTCAGTGTTGTGGGGTGATCATTTCTGCAGCCATGGCTGCAGAAATTAACAGAAATATTCATACATTTATCTCAACAGAGGTATGAATTATACTAATCATAAGTTTTAACAGAAAAGTCACACCTTTAAAAATCTCTGCTGAAATGTAATTTATTTGAATAGCACTTGAATATTTTGAACTCACTGTTCCAGCTGTATCGAGAATTTCCAGCATACATTGCTGGCCATCTACCTCAACGTGCTGAAACACAAGTCAAACACTCACATAAGAGTCTGACCATTTCAGTTTCGTTACATTATGTGCCTCTGTTTAATATTTATATAGCACCTAATTCCAAACAAACTGACCAGTTTAGGTTGTGTGCGTGTGTGTGTGTGTGTGTGTGTGTGTGGGGAGCAGAGGGGGCACATAATATATTATTTTATGTCTAAAATTTGCAAACACTTCACAGCTTCACTTTATACTCAACTACAGACAACTAACATATTTTCTTTTAAAAAAATTATATTTCCGGTATATAAATTTAACAATGCCAAATATATATCACATTTTAGCAATTCTGAATTTTTCATCATCTGATATTTAATTTCTTGGCTGTTAAACAAAAGTTTAAAAATATGTAATGCCACATTCCAGGCTATTAAATCATTCAGCACACAGTAACATTAATTGAATTTTAGGTATTTGCTACTGCAAAGAAAAACATTTAAAGAATTGCAGATAGCTTGGAAATTATACATATTACTTTGCGATAACTGTCTTCTATGGTTGGATCATATTTTTCTACAAATATTCCTTGCACAAATTGCACTGTCTACAATAACAACATAAAAATATGCAGTGTGCAGATAGATAATGGCTAAAAGTTAAAGGACTTATATGTATATTAGTTTTCTCAAAATAATATTTTAATGTTTTTAAAGCATCACAGTTCATACAGTTTTCAGCTTTAAAAGTTGTCAGAATAGATGTGGATTTCTAATCAATGGCATCAATTTCATAGACATTCAGCCAAGTTACCAGTTTAGAATGAAATCGTGGCGCCAGTAACATGCCTGACAGTGCTCAAATTTCTTCTTAACATACTGTAACAAAATTACAGCAGTTTCTTTGCATACATAATGGGCAAATGCATGACCACCCCACAGAGGCGGACCGAGGGTATGCAGCGCCCGGGGGCAAAGTGCACTGTTGGCGCCCCTAACATTGCTGACGAGCAAAAAAAAGGTCGTCACATCGTTTTCGGCACCCCTCAGCTCTTACGGGGCCCCTCTTTATTTAGTGCTGACAAGCAAAAAAAAGGTTGTCACACGTGTTTCTTCTTTATTGTGCGTTTCACTTACCCAAATACCCGATTTTGGCATCCCCTCACCTCGGCGCCCAGGGACATATGTCCCCCTGCCCCTCCCTCAGTCCGCCTCTGCCACCACAAGCCACATAAAGAATTCTGAGTAAATGCTTTGAATTTCTACAGTTATCCTAGAGACTCACTAAAGCAGACTTTCCAACACCTCCACTGCCAAGGACAACAAGTTTGTATTCTCTCATTGTAACTTAGAGCCTTTTATAGTGTCTCCAACAAAACAGTCACAAGATTTAAAACAGTCCTGTACACAAAACACAACACACACTACAAAAGCCCAGAACATAAAATTATATTAAGCACATGTTTCACTTCTATATTAAAAAACAGCATCATGTTCATTGCAAGCCTAAAGCTGATTGATTTTTAAAAGTCACTGTTAGTATGCAAAGAAATAATTAATATGCCAGATATTGTCAATAGATATGATATATAATCAGACTTATTAACATTCAACTCAGCTCAGCTTTGCTCTTTCCTGCCTTGAATGGTCCTCAAAATGGTTTTATCTTTCATTACAGTTCTTAGAGAACTGGTAAAATAATATCATATAACAAAGATTAGCGATTTAGGAACCAGTAATGATTCCCATTAACCAATTTATTACAAAAAACAACTAGAAAACATTCCTTCAAAAAGTTTTGACAGTTTTAATGAAGTCACTTTTCTTGTGTGGCACTTCATTCAGTACCTACAAATTCACTTTACATTCACTGCATCTTCGAAACAAACCCACAGCTTTGCTCTATCTTGTATGAATCTGCAACCTTCTATGATTGTCATGTTTTTCGTTTCCAGATCCCTCTTGATGTTATCCTTTCATCTTTTTCTTGGTTTTCCTCGCTCTGCTTCCTTCTACTTTATGTGTAGTGCTTTGTAGGCCCATCTATTGCTGTCCACTTGTTTAACATGTCCAAATCAACTTAATCGCCTTTTGCGCTATTTTATCGCTGATTGTTTCTGTGGCTTCTGTCTGTTGCTTGTTGTCTTCATTTATCAAATTCTCAGTTTATGATATTTGCTTACTCCCATTATTTTTGTTAGACAGCTCATCTCTGTGACCAATAAACTTTTAGACCTTGACCATGTCTAAATCTGCTATCATATTCCATTAACAGACATGGCAGAATGAAGACCATAAAATTCTTTGTTCCATTTTGGCGCCATGAAAACAGATGGAAATTCTAAGAAGCGTTAAAAGATTATTACCCAAACAAGAATGCACAGATGCAGCATGACCAAACCACAAATACATCAAATGTTTTTAAATTCATATCCTCTGTTAAAACACTATCCAAATGCAAAGGGTATATTCATATATTACTACTAAATTGTCAACCTAAAAGTCTTCTACTCAACTAGACACAGGCAAATCAATTTCAAAACCTTATGACATCAGCACAAACATTTACTGAACTGAATGATCATCCCTAACATAGTAATATAAACTGCAATAGCGATTATTAGCGTAATAAGCATATAACATGGCTCTATCACAAATCAAAACCAAGGCATAAACAAAATCATCATTCTGTGATTAAAATTCTATCAAAATTCATCAAGAGTATATTAAAACAGTATCGTGCCAACATAAGAGAAAGCCACAGTCTCATAAATTATTGTTGACGTATGGGGTAGAGATGACACTAGGTCTACTAAAGAAGATCTGTGTTGCAATTTGGCAAAGTAGACCTGAGGAGTGGACCCAATCAATCTTTATGCTTACGCCAAAGAAAGACGACTCACTAAATTATGCAGGATCATCAAACTGATGTTGCATACAAGCAAAATTCTCCAACGAGGGGTCCTCAAAAGGATGCAGAATAAGCTTGAAACAGGAACTGACTGCAAGCAAGCTGGCTTTCAAACACATAGGAGTACATGAGACCTAACCACAAATCTTAAAATTGTGTTTGAAAAGGCAAGAGAAGTTAACCAACCACTCTACCTACGTTCAGCTTAATTTACAAAAGCCTTTAACATGGTCAAATATGATCAGCTGTAGTTAGCCATGTTGGGTATGGGCTTCCCATTTCATCTGATCCAGCAAGATTGTAATTTATACAGCCAGCAGAAAGCCAGAGTTAAAACAGCCAGTCTCATAGCTGACTCTTACCCTATTTATCAACAATGGTGGCAAGTTGTGAAGCTTGGACTCTAAAGAAAGAAGAGACACATTCAATCATTTTAAAATAAGTATTCAAGAAACTGATGTGAATTCCATGGACTAGAAAGGTTATAAACATAGGTGTCTACAGTATGGCCAATAGTAAATACAAATTACTTAACCACATTAAACTCACAAAATGTTATATTTTGATCATTTAATGAGAAACAGCAAAGACATCATAGAAGGATCTGTGATGACAAGACTAGTAGAAGGCACATGAAAGCATGGCAGACCAATCATATCTTAGCTAGATAGCACCACCATATGGAGTAGTATTTCTACAAGCAGTTAAGAATGGAAAACAGTGGTCACTTACTCATTTGCACAGCCAACTACCACATAGTGACAAATGCATGTGACACAACACGACACAATTATCACACATCCAAGACTGAATCGTAAAGAGCCAAGAAGAGAGTAGTGATCAAGATTCTATCAATAAGCAAAACAATTGTGGGTAATCTGTATTTCAAAAATACCAATCAAATGAACCTAAATAGGTGATCAATACGATGCAGTGTAGAGGTGAAAATAACGATAAGCGATTGCGACATCCCTTCTATTATGGCAGCCCTCGGATGAAGACTGACAATTTCAGTTTCATTTTTTAATCGATCAAGAACAATTGCACAATCTCTATAGATGGAATAAACACCGAAACATGTCTACAGACAGGCAAATTTCAGAATATACCCTATTTTCTAAGTGATCAGGATTAGGTATGCCACCATCTTTTGTTATGCATTACAAGTGGCACTATAAAGTCCATGATGCAGACTGATGTATAGACCATGGAATGTATTGCATCCAAAGTCCATGTTTCCCAGATATTAGCAGTGTCTTCTATATCTTTATGGTAATCTTCAACTTTAGCGTTAGTAAGTGACTTTAGTGTCAGTAATTTTTTTCATTGGTTGGTCATTATTTTTTAACCACGTGTAAGCAGAAATCTCTTACGAGACACGATTAAGAGTGCTCAAATGCTATATTTGGTCAGTACTCTTGTATGGAGCAGAGACATGGACTATATCCAAGGCCATGCAGAAGAAATTGGAAGCCACAGAAATGTGGTTTCTGAGAAGGATGCTGAAGATTTCATGGACGGAAAAGAAAACCAATGAAGAGATTTTGAATGAAATTGGAATAGAAAGCAGTCTGATGACAACCATCAAAAAGAGGCAGCTTTCCTTCTTCGGACATGTAATGAGAAAGGAAGGACTGGAGCATTTGGCAATAACCGAAAAAGTGGAGGGAAAAAGAGCCAGAGGAAGGATTTTCATGCTTCTGTATGCTGACAAATTGTCTATTAATTGTGAATTTTATGCTATTTGACGCTTCACACAAGTGATTTAAACTGGTTATTATAGCGATATACAAGCATTGTTTGGGTGTAGGCATGTGTACCATAGACTTTAACATATATATATATATATACATTATATAAATCTATGATATGTGCTACGATGTGCTGACTGATACACTGGTACTTCGGTTTGTTCGGTTGGAGTGTGGATTTCTACTTCCTGTTTAAATGCGGGTCTCGACCACCCACAATTACGAAATTATTCAAAAATAATTACCTACGCTAAAGTTGAAGATTTCTTTCTGTACTAAATCTGGGTGGAATTACTCAGTCAAACAAAAATAAATCAATGAGTGCTTTAACAATACGATGATGTTGAACGGATCTGTAGCCCGAGATGCCACAAACTGCGAGTCGCGCAAGTCTGGATCCGTCCAGACGTATCCTTAACAACGACCGGTATTCTTAGGACTTTCAGCAAACAAAATGGATGTTATACCAAAAAGAGAGCATCGGACATTGGGCATAGGAAGCAATACAAAAAGGGGCAGAAATAACAATCTTACAACCGACAGCGAGTACCTTTGGTCACTCATGGCACCCATCATTCCGGATATTATACAAAATGTTTTCTACATAGCCTAACGACAGAAAATCGCCCACTCCAATTATTCCGCGTAAAACACGCGGAACACCAAAATACGGGATCCACAATACTGCGAATGAATTCTTACACTGTCACTGACGAAATGGCTCTCGCTATTCCTCCGTCAATCAAGAATTCCGGTGATGTTAAACGAATTCTTTTTTTTAAATTAATGGAAATATTCACACTTTATGTTGTTAGCTGGCTAATGGCTATGCCTATGTCAAAGAATCAGCTTCCGCTGTCTTTTATCGAAAACGGAGCGATCTAAACCATAGACTTTAGTTAATTTTATTAAATAAATTCTATGATCGAAACGAGTGCAAACAGTTATAATATAATATAATATAATATAATATAACAAGGTTTAAAGTGGTTCAGTAGGGACTGCCCTGTGTGAGAACCACAGTTGGATCATGAGTTCATGACAATGATGACATGATTACACCACAATGACCACAGTCCACAGACTCCATACCCTAATCTTAAACTCACTTCTATAGCGCTAAATATTAATGTACATGCAACAGGAGCATCAGCCGATGGCGCACCTTCATACATGCTATAAGCAATAGGATAAAAATGAGAAAATGACTCATGTTTGAGAACAAATAACACAAACATGCTTATCAGTTATCTTCTCAAGATTAGTATTGGCTTTAATTTTATGTTGCCAAAATAGCTACTGGCATAATACAATTAATGAATATCTCACGCATGTACCCGAGTACAGCTACTTGAAAGTATAGCGCTAGAAAAATCAAGTCAACATAAACAGAAATGGCGACTACGTCGAAATCATAGAAATTAAAGTCTACGATCGAAATATCTTCTGATAAACGTTATCATGTCGTCGTCGTCATCATCATTTCTTTCTTCGCCGTTGTTTTCGGTCGTCGGCAACTGTAGCGTCGTCGTGAAAGCTTTATGCGGTGCCGTATGTGTCGGGTATCTTCTGTCGTTCAGCTCGACGGTGACCGGCGTCCTGACGATAGTGCCTGGCAATCTGTTGCCACCGAACTTCTGGGTATGGACGTTGGCTTCGCACGGTCCGATCGAGACTCACTGGTGGATGGCGATGGTGGACGTCCTCGTCCTTCTCCTCTACGGGAAGCTGGTCGAGCCGCTGTGGGGCGCCCAGCAGATGGTTGTCTTCTACGCGGTCGTCAACCTGTGCGTGGCCGTTCTTACGGCCGTCACTTACCTGTTTTTGTACCTGTTGGTGGGCAACACGGATCTCTTGTTCAACACACATATTAACGGTCTGGCCGGATATCTTGCCGGATTTTCGGTGGCCGTTAAACAAACGATGCCTGACCACGTGATCGTCAATTCCTCGTTTGGCAAACTGCGCAACAGACACATCCCTCTGCTGATGGTTGGCCTAGCCTTTCTTGTGAGAATTGTGGGGGCGGTCGACCCCCCATTTCCCATCATGTTCACTTGGGGTTTCATGGTCAGTTGGGTGTATCTGCGGTTCTATCAGAAGCACAGCAATGGAACAAAAGGTGATGCGGCTGATACTTTTGCATTTGCAAGGTATAATCTCTGCTGGAATTCACCTATTATTAATGATAAAGTTTGCAAACTTAATGGGATTTTTCACTTGCTTATTTGTTCTTTAAATTTTTTTAGTATGCTATTGTTTTGGCTTGATGAGGCATTGTATTTTTCATTCATTCATTCATTCATGGGCGATTTCTATAGCGCTGTAACAAGGCTGAAGGCCCACAACAATAGCACTTTAGCATCTCAACTATACCCCAACCTAAACAGAGAGGAACCTAAAGTTTGACCCCATGACTCGAGGGAGCGACGATCTCCTCTCACTACACTGCAGTCTCTTTACAAGAGAGGCAAGGTACTCCAGACAGCACGGGTCATGCAGCGCTCTGTATGTCAACCAGCCTCTCTTAAACACAAATTTTTGTACAAGTGTTTAAAAATTTGTGATAAGTTCTATTTTAATTTATTTGATTCAGTGTTTCTTCACTGAAACTGAAGAAAAGAATTTCTTGGGAGCCATCTTTTAAAGCCCATTGACTTGATTTTTCCCATTGGAGAGGCTGATTTGGATGTCTTTTGTAAACCAGTGCAGTAGCATGCACATGTGAATGTTATCAACTATGTTCTGTAACTGGGCTATACTGTCACCATTACAGGCATTGACATCTTTGATCGATATTTACATGAGATATTTGGTACTAAGAAATGTATTATCATTTTAGTATGGATTATTGAAGGACATCAGAAAAATTTAAGTTTGAAGATGTATCTGTTTGAAGGTACTATTTCTTCTTTTCTTTAGATTTTATTAAATTGGTTTTAAGTTCTGCTTTTATAAGTTTAATTATGATTAAAGTTTCAGGTTTTGAATTTCAGTTTCTTTCCAAAAGGCCTACAGCCATTTATAGCCATCTTTGGCAATAGCATCTTTTCTGTTCTGGTGTCGTTGAGGCTGTGTAAAAAGCTGCAACGTAAATTCGAGGCTGTCACACCTCCTGTTGTTGTTGTTGTTAACCTTCCTGGCACAGATGCTTGTGATGCTGAGCGCAGAAGGTAAGATATTCTTCTGTCTGGTAATTTTTATTTTGCATTTTGTTCTTTTTAATGATCTAGTACTTGCAGTTTCTGAACCAGCAGAGTTCTTGAAACCCATGCATTCTAACTGCTTCACCCTTGTGCTTTCAAAATCACTTTTACTGTCTTGTTGTGCTGTTCAGTGCATGATGAACTTGTCATCAAAGCTCAAGGCTTCCTATATACTGACTGGCTTACCCTGTATGCTTTGAAGATTTACTGATTAGTTGCAGTGGTTAAAGTGGGCTGGGGCCTGCCAGGGCCCGGCCCCAGCACCTCTGTTATTGGCCCCGGTACCTCATTGATTGGCCCAGACAAATATATCCCGGGCCCAGGGTTTACACAGCGTAGGGTCCCGGCACCTTCAACAAGTCACTTTAACCACTGATTAGTTGTCTTTATCTCCTTGTTGGTCTAGTTCTCTATGACTTGGAATTTGGTGAACCACCGACTGATGCTTTTATTGCTTGTTCTTTTTCTGTTTTAAGGAGTCTTCTGTAGTTTTCTTTAGGTTCATGCTTGGTATTTTGACTAAAGCTGTAGTACATCTGGATCTGTCTTGCTCTGGGTGTTATATAACTTTTCAAAGTGTTCTTTCCATCTTAGTTTAACTTCATTTTGGTTGGTTATTGTTTTTTTATTGTGCTATTTACTTTCTTATTAATTTTTATATGCCTGATGCTATCATTGGTTTCTAGTCTTTCTTATTGGAAGCAGATAGTGCATACAGCTTCTACAATAAGAATACTTGGACATAAAGCCATGTATACACATTGATATAAGTGATTTTTTATTTTAATTTCAAGTTAAGTGCTAATATTTGCAAATGTTGCTACAGGCAATTGGCCCTGAAAGCTTTGAATGAGCGACTAACAAAGACGGTGTCGCCTCCTTGGCCGAGCATGGAAGATGACGATGTCAAACTCTTGCCACAGACTTCATCAACACAGGCAGTAGAATTAACGGCTAAAGCAGCTGTGGATGACCTTGAACTTCCTGAAAGCACGCCAACAGAAAGTCATTCAGCTGAGGAAGCTCCTGGACAATTGCTATCTAATTTATAATTGGTATTCGAGAAATGCACAGATTATTAATAACTTGTCTGTCACCGGCAGTTTGTGTCTTTGCTGGTGTATGCATTTCTTGCATATGTCAGTGTCAACTGGAAAAATAAATGGAGCTGCTGTTGGTAGTTGCAAAATTTTTGCAGCTTTTCTTATGTTATAAGAATGACGAAGTTTCAGAATGTGAGGTGTGTGTAGTTATGTTACATTGAAAGCTAGGCTTATTTGTTTGCTAAGACTCTGGCACCATTTGTTTGTTGTAATTACAGTATGGCAAATGTCAACCAACATGAGAGGTGGGACAGCAGAAATATGTTATTATCATTCCACTTTTGAGATATAAAATTGATGAGGGAAACTGATACTTTAGTTACCAGATTCAAGATTTGTAGCTTGATTAGCAGATACCAGTTGTTGGCACCTATGCTTGTTTGCAGGCCTACGGTTCTAGTGAGTACCGGTACGTTATTTCCATAGAGTTATGTATATGAGACCTGTTTTTTTCTTGCTTCAAAGTGCACAATACTTTATGCATTGTGGGCTTGCTTATGTAGGTTGTATGTTATTCATGTTTCTAGTTCTCCTAAATTGGAAAGTAGATGGATGGTGTTGACTGATAATCCAGAGTGCTGGCTTTTACTGGTTGTGCAAATATTTGTAAGGATTTACAGTGGTACCTATTTTTTGTGCCAATGGAAAAACAATACTCATTAAGAAAGCACCGTAGCTTTGCCTATTGTGTAGAGCTAGAACGTTTTGAGTAGGGAATGACCAGAAGATGCTCTAGACATTTGCTCCAGCCAAATTGTGTTGTATTTGGCAATATCCGGATTCGCCAAATACTTTTGTCACGAAACTACTGAATCCAAATATTGATTTTTGCTTTCAAATATTGATTTTTGCTTTGGATTTTTAATTTCTACAGATTTCGTTTAACTTTCACTTTGAAGTTGAAATTGTGATTTTAAAACTTGTCAAGATACGTTATGCTTGTAGGATGTGTTATAGTCTAATGAGTATTTTTAGTTATTAGGAAATGATTATTTTATTTACAAGCTCACAAAGTCATTCTTATCCTGTGTGGTAATATTCGCTTTGGATCTTGCTCTGGAAAATGTTGACTCAAAATATCTGAATCCGGTATCTGGGTGGAAATTACCGTACACATCCGGTCATTCCCTAGTCTTGAGTAACTCATTTACTGGTATACATGTACTAACATTTCAGTACCGATTTTTGCTTTTTGTTTCCTTAGTGAATGATTTGCATTTTAGTTAAGTCAACAATACAATACTGCTTCTGTAAGAAGCCAGTGAACTACCCACATTTTGCAAGTACTTGTCTGCGACTGGACTCTGTCACTGATTGTTGTTTATATCAACTGCTGGATAGCACAATATAAAATGTTTGTCTTTTGCAGAATGATGAGATATCCATTTGAAAGTATTGCGTTATAGGATTGTATGTAATTTTAAAACTTGTGCTGTGGCAGCAAGTTTATGGTTTTCCATAACACAGTGAACTTGTTTTTCATTGTCTTTGCAAAAATTTGTTACCTTGTATATGAGCATGTGAATAAATTTTCTTCTAGCTATTTTTGCTTATGTTTCACTGACAATTTCAGTGAAGACTGCCAATTAAGCACTTCAGTACATTTTAAATTTTGCAGACTGTAAATCTGAGCAAAGCACAGAGTTGCCAAAAGGTTCTGACAGGCTTGCTGCCTTTGAAGTAACAATGAGGTCATGTTGTCATGGTAGTATTTCATGTTGCTGTGTTATAATGACCCTAACATGAATTGTTTGGTCTAGATTTTTTGCTGAATAGTGTGCATTCTTGTTGCTGTCGTTGATGGTGTTTTGTTAAGATTGCCATTGACTGCACTATCAGTTAAAGATTATGCCTCTATAGCAGACTATGGCAAATAGAAATTTATGCATAGCTTGTTAAGAAATTACAAGTAAATAGTAAACTTTACAGATACAGGTGTTTTACGATTGTCAGCAAATGTTTGTGAAAATCATTAGGCTCGCTTTCAAAATGTAACATGTGGCTTCACAGGCAATATGCTATAATGGCCATAATTGAACTTAACATATTTAATGTCTGCTCAGAAAATCATGCTTTAAATTTTATTTCACCATGTTTCTAAAAGATCAGTCATTTTCACCTATGTTACAAGACTCGTCTGCCATGCACATTTCTTGCTTTTGGAACAATTTTATGAATTCCTAGCAATATTACTTGTGAAAAAGTTATTATAATCCGTTAGTACAGCTTAAGAAATTGTCAAGTTTAATTATATATATATATATATATACATATATATATATATATATATATATATATATATACACACACACACTTTGGTGTCTACTGGCTAATGGTCCAGAGTGGTATTATCAGGGTGGTATTATTACTGGGGTGGGAAGTTAGCAGAGTGGTAACAGCGTTGGACGATGGAGCAGAAGGTCGCGGGTTCGATCCCCGCAGGAGCCCTAATGTCGACTCAGCCTTACTCGCTAGAGGGCGGTGGTAAACTGAGGAGCAGCATTAAGTTGCGAAGGTAAAACGTGGGTCTGGGGAAAGTAATGGCTACCTACCCCAGTTTAATGGCCTATACCACCTACATCGCTGATTGCCTAAGATTGGACATAAGTGCCGGAACTCAACGCTCAGACTTAAGTACGGGACCTACCTTTACTTTTTTTTATTATTATTAGTGCTGCTCCTGCTGTTGTTGCTGCTACTTCTAAGTAAGTAAGTAAAATCTCAACTTCTATAGCGCTTTCAAAAGAAGCACCGAAGTAGTTCCTTATTCCTATGCACTTAATCTCAAAAGGAAGTAGCTATAGAGCTATAGCCAAAGGTGGGGTCGTTCATGCCCGGTCATTTAATAATTATGCACTTCTGTAGCACCAGTTCTAATACCCAAGGGTATCAATCGACGGTACTTTAAAATCCATCCGCAAAAGATCCAGGTCATTCCAGAGATCAGTCAGAGGGAGAGAGTATGACGGACTATGGAGGAAAAGCTAATCGAAAGAGATGTGTCTTAAGTCTGAGTCGGAAGATACTCAATGAATTAGAAGGTCTGGCAGTCGGAGTGAGGGAATTCAAAATTTTGGCCAAGAAATAGAAAAAGCTCTCTTACCAATTTCAGTGTTGGTTTTAGGAACATTCAATAATGAATCAGCAAACCTTGTTGTATGACGATGGTTTGGATGATTAATTTAATTTAATCAAAAGGGCCACTACTACTATTACTATTACTCCTACTACTGCTAGGCTTACTACCACTACTACTACTATCGGTTCTACTACTACTAGTCAAAATTACTACTTACTACTAAACCTACCAAAGTACCAATAAGTACACAAAATTCTTCAAATCCTCGTCTACTCTGGAAATCTCTAAATAGCATTCTTCATAGGGAAAAGTCAAGTGTCACACCTGGTTCCTTCTCTTTATCATCACTCCCAGATGTCTTCTGCCAATTTTTCTCCAATAAAATATCTACCATTCGCCTAAAATTTCAGATCATTTCTTCAACTGGTTTCTCTTTTCCGAAATCCCCACCAACTCCTCTTAATTCCTTTAAACCTACCACCCTTAATGAAGTTCGCCAGATAATCTTTACATCACCAATTAGTCAATGTACCCTCGATGTCCTACCAACTCAAATCCTCAGAGATTGTTTTGATGTTTTAGGTCCAATAATAACAAACTTCATAAATCTCTCATTGCTTGAAGGGTGTTTCCCCTCTGCATTCGCTCATGCAGTTGTTCACCCACTACTTAAAAAGCCATCTCTCTCTCCTGATGACTTGCATGTCTAACTATATGCCTATATCTAATCTTAATTTCTTATCGAAAATTCTTGAAAGGATATATAGTTGCTAAGCAAATGCATGCTCATTTGTGTTCTAGTCCACATTACCTCCCTTTCCAGTCTGCTTACCGAAAATACCACTCTACTGAAACGGCTCTGTTGGCAGTCCATGATCTTATTGTTCGGGCTATTGATGCTGGAAAAGTTACTGCTCTTTTACTTCTTGACCTATCTGCCGCCTTTGATACTGTTGATCATTCTATTCTTCTTCATCGACTTGAACATTGGTTTGGAATCTCTGACATTGCTTTACATTGGTTTTCTTCATATTTACATCCCCGCACTCAATCAGTGATAATAAATGAGAATCTCTCAATTCCCACTGATCACATTGTGGTGTCCCTCAAGGCTCGGTTCTTGGACCTCTGTTATTTACTCTCTATACAACCCCCGTGGGTTCACTTCTTGATGAACATCAAGTGGCGTATCATCTTTATGCTGATGATACTCAAATTCTCATCTCTTTTGATCAATCTTCTTCAATCTCATCCCTTAAGACTCTATCCGCTGTCTTTACTAATATTCAGTCATGGATGGATTCAAATAAGCTTCTTTTGAATTCATCAAAAACTGAGTTCTTGCTATTAGGTACTCCAGCTCAATTGACTAAATTTGAATCTCTGAAATCCGTAGTATTAGGAGATTCCACTGTTGTCCCTAAAGTACTTCTGCTCACAACCTTGGTGTGATATTTGACTCTTCCCTCTCTTTCACTAGTCACATAAATTCAGTCTGCAAAATTTCTCATTATCATATTCAGGGACATCTATCGCATCAGACATCTCCTCCTAAGCCTGTTCTTATTCAGTTAGCCAATGCATTGGTATCTAGTCGTCTAGATTATTGTAATTCCTTGCTTTTTGGCATCACAAATTCAAATATGCAGAAACTCCAGAGAGTACAAAATTCCTTAGTTAGAGTCATATCCAAAACTCCAAGATTCGAACATATAACTCCAACAAGACAGTCCCTACATTGGCTTCCCATCAAATTCTGAATTAATTATAAAATTTGTCTTTTGGTATTTAAAACCATATTATATAATGAACCCTATTACCTTAAGATGCAACTAATCCCTCGACCTACTACTCAATCCACTAGGTATTCGGCAGGACTTTCATTTGTTGTTCCTTATTCTCGTACCGTCATTGGCACTAGTTGTTTCTCAGTGTGTGGCCCTAAGCTTTGGAATTCATTACCAATATCACTGCGTAAAACTAAAAATTTATCATCTTTTAGATCTGGTCTTAAAACTTACCTGTTTGACTTGGCTTATCCCCCTTAGATTGCTCCCCCGCTGTTCTGACTGATCTTCTGGATTGACCTGGCTCTAATTCTATTTGGATTTGGTGCGCCATCGGCTGATGCCCTGGACATTATGATAGTGGCGCCATAGAAGTTTATTGATTGATAAGTAAAGAGAAAGTGTGTGGTTCTCTGGTAAATAGTAGGTTTGTTGCATATATCTATGGTTGCGCTCCTCGCTTAAGTTCTTTCTGTTGCTTTTGATGCGCCGGGATTTCTCTTTTGAAATAGTTTTCGTATAATATAGCACAGTTAGAACGACATCTTTAAGTATTCTGGATTCTTATTAAGGATGGATATCCGTGCGCTGCTGGACTTTATCGAAGGCCAGTGCAGCGAAGTGTGCGTCCCGGTCGAACTGAGCGGCAGAGGAGGAGCGACCGGTAGACCCCTGCGACTAGTCTTCGATGCCGATCACTGCCTCGTGTTCTTCTACGGGGGCATTTCTTATGGGTGGGCGAATGGGGGACAGTGGACCCACATGATTCGATTCCTTCGCTATCTCGTCCACACCTTCCTTTCCCACAAAATCGAAATGTGCGTGTTTTTCAACGGCACCTCGGTGCGAGGCAGATTCGCCGAATGGCTCGATAGACAGATAGCCAAGAGCCGACGCATAGAGGATGCTATACGAGTGGTTAGCACGAAAGCCATCCACCCGCCAAAAGGACTTTGGATGAAGCCGGTCGGCTATTTGTCGGTGTTGCGCCATTCTCTGGTTCAGTTGGGATTGCCAACAGCTTCGTCGTTCAGTGATCATCAGCTTGAAATGGTGTCTTTTATGAGGGATAATCATTTTGATGGTATCGTTACGTGTGATCCTGACTTAATATTGTTCAATCCACTGCAAAGGTACTTTTCTGCGAGGAAATTAAACTTGTCGCATGATGGAATTCTTACTGCAAATGAAATTTTTATTGATGACTTTGCAAAGCTAATTGGCCTTGAACCTGGGAGACTTTGCATTCTGGCTACTCTCTTAGGTTGGTCATAGATGTTTAGTTTGATAGTGAGATTGTAATACATATGTCTGATTTCTCCTTTATCTTGCTTGTGGATGATATAATTAACAATATGGTTGCATATATATATATATATATATATATATATATATTCATATTCAAATGTGTAAGCATTGTTCATATGTAATTTTATTTGCATTTTTGCCAAGTCATACTCTTTCAAGGTTACTATACTATTTGCCAGAATAGGAGTTTGCCGTCATGGGAGTTTAGCCGACATGGCTCTGATCTAACCCAATGGTCATGTTGACTTATTGTCTAGCAGTCTCACAATGGGCATCAAAGAAACAAACTTTACAGGCTTGTATGAAATGGTTATGCAATATACATTAGTCAGTGTCTGTGAGTGGCATCCTCTCTGATTTGGCACACCTAAGTTATGGTGTGCCCCAGGGCTACATCCTTGGCCTGCTCCTTTTTGCTCTTTACACAGTACTTCTCCATTTCTTTCTTGCTTGTCACAATATTGGATACACCTTTGTGCTGACGGTACTAAATTTTCATCAATTTTGACCAACCTTCAGCTTCGAATTGCCTCCAATCATTGTCTCGCATGTTCGAGTCATTGCAGCTTTGGATGGCTGACAACAAAGTACTTCTCCATCCAGTTATAACTAAATTTTTATTGCTAGGGATGCCATCACAACTAAAAAATTTTGATTCTCTGTATTCGTTTTCTTTTTGAGAATCTGATATACAAATATCTGAATGCACAAAATCGTGTTATCTCTGGCTACAATTTATCATTTGAGAAACATTGATGCTGCGACAGGTCTTTGTGATAAATTAATTATTCATGACCTCTGCAGAATCAGACACCTTGTTCCTTCTAATATACTTATTCCACTTGCCAATGCTCTAGGCTCCAGTTGTGTGGATTACTGCAATTCTCACTACTGGAATCTTTAAATCCTCCCTTCACAATGTCTTCAGAGATTTGAAAACTCTCTAGCTCAAAACATTTAGTGCTTTGCCCATTTTATGAACGGTCAGATCACAGTGCCACTTGGGACCTACAAACAGCGACACAGAGATTGGCTCTACCTTAGATAATAGATATACAAAGATAATAGAAGATGCAATGGTTCGATTTGGACTGGAATTGCTTGTCTACTTATAAACTCTTTTAAACTGAAATTTAGGCTTAACTCTAGTTTCCATTATGAAATGCATACACTGTAGATACCATGGAACTTTAAATTGCATGTAAAGTAAGAGATAATCTCAGATTGCCATGACAAGTGAAGATGATTGGGATTGCCATTGTAATTGTAATTGAAATAAATTTGCGACCTTGTGATGATTTCAAAATAAACTATTATGCATGTGTATTTGTGTTTAGGGAATCATATTTTGCCTTCTGAAGAACTTCAGGAATTCTATAGTCATATCTGCCAACTTCCCTCTTCAGTTCATATGGGACAGGTTTTTATGGATTCATCGTGTGATAGTCAATATTTTAAAAGTTATTGGCATTTTTAATTCTGATATATGTGATGGTGTGAACAGTCTGTAAACACCTCTATGCACATTTTCAGCTTCAAACCATGGGACTCCCTAATAAGGCCCTCCAAAATGCATGTTGGTATTCTTCAATCCTTCATGACATAACTATTCCATTGCCCTTTACGCCATTACAAATTTTTTAAGTTTACAATGAAATATCTCCACTGGCTACTCCAGTCACGCATAGCCGGAGTGGCCGTTGCGATTGCCCTCCATAAAGTTCTGTCCTAAGCACACTGGAGTGCTTCAGTGGCTGTTAGTCTATAGCATCACAGATTTGATG
Organism: Metaphire vulgaris; assembly: GCA_018105865.1. Classification (NCBI taxonomy): domain Eukaryota; kingdom Metazoa; phylum Annelida; class Clitellata; order Crassiclitellata; family Megascolecidae; genus Metaphire; species Metaphire vulgaris. The sequence continues at coordinate 20,786,791 of CM030833.1, forward strand.
AAGCCAGGTGGTTGGTGGTCTTTTTTGAGGTCGATGCCAAGGCGGATCTGGCCTGTGGTACCGGTGTGAAGCTCCTTAATGAGATCTAACAGGATCTTGGGAATGCCACTGCCTGCCAGGGCTTCCCAGAGTGCTTTCCTGTCCACGGAGTCGAAGGCCTCCTTGAGGTCAATATAGGCAGCATTCAGTGGCTTGCGAAACTCGCGATGCACCTCTGATAAAGGACGCAAAGCAAGGATGGCGTCCAGTGTAGATCTACTGCGAGTGAACCCAGATTGCTGCAGTCAACGAACTTTGTTCAGTAATGGTTGTATCCGAGCCAACAGGACTTGTGCAAAGACTTTGCCGGGTATTGAAAGCAGTGTAATCGGACGATAACTCTTGCATTCATTCCGTGGTCCTTTGCCCTTGTACAGCGAAACAATAATGCCATCTTTCCATGCCACTGGTACTTGACCAGACCTCCAAACTTTTTGAATGATGGAGTGCAGTATATTGGCAGTAGGATCAATCGCACACTTTAGCAATTCAGCTGGGATGCCGTCAGCACCAGGTGCTTTGCCATTCTTAAGTCGGCAGATTGCATTCTTCAACTCAGCTAATGTTGGTTCATCCGTGATTATATTTGGTTCAGAGGTTGCACAGGTTGCAGTATCATCCAACAGCGGGGACTGCATACCAGCCGGGTTGTTGAGGGCCTCTTCATAATGTTCAACCCAGCGAGAGATGGTGGCTTCCATTGTAAGACATGGAGCACCCAGGCGGTCATTTTGGAGTGCAAATGGTGTTGCTCATGGATTGGCCACTGAGTTTTTTGATGGTGCGGTATATGGGACGAAGATCATTTCTTGCAAGACTTTGTGACTTCCAGTGGCTGGCTAGAATTCATTTGTTTAATTTAAGATCTCATTGGTGATGTAAATATTTGTAATTTTCAATGGCACTTTAGCTGCCATCATTAGTTATTCATGCCTCATTTTCTCATATATTTCAGGTAGTTCATTGACACTTCTTCATTTTATGTTTGACACAATTTGTTACTTATTCAAAAGCATAACATCATTTTAAAATATTAATAATTTCAATAATTTTGCAAGTCTTTTATTCTGTTTCTACAGTGAGTTTGTATTTATTTTTTTACATATAGTATCCATATTCTGAGAAATTGAATGCTGTTGCAAGCTTTGTTAGAAATCTGCCTTCGATTAGTAATCTGGAAGATGTTGCAAAGGCCGTTTTTAGGTAAGCCATGTTAAAATATGTAATTTGCTTGGTGAGCGAATGGGATTTGGGCTAATTGCTTTACATTTTAATTAATACTGAAATGTTTCTGCTTAACCTCCAGGATAATGTGTTCTTTTCTTGGTCAATTAGAATATTGTGTTTTAGATTTCATAGATAGGTCCTGCTTTAGGAATATCGCTCCATTATCACATTACTTTGTTTACAGGTATAATGAAATGCTAGTGCAAAGGTTTATCTTTTGATATTGACATTATTTATAGAAAAGAAAAGGCTATAACGCGGTTATCTGAGCTCTTCAAAAAATCTGTAGAGTATTATTTGCAAGGAACCCGTGCAAGTATGCATTCATCATTTTATCTTTAAAATAATATTTTCTTTTGTTTTCCTTATATATTTCCTTTCCTTAGTTATTCAAAGATTGTTTTGCCCTATATAACCTATTCTTAATTTATATCCAGAATCTTGAAGCATTTATCATGTAATTTGTCTAAGACACCAAAGCAGCTTTTAAAATGTTAACTGAATCTTAGCCTAGTAAAATGAACGTCCTTCAGTGGCGGCTCCAGGATTTGGCAAGTGGGGGGCCGTTGGGGTGGCAACTTCTAATCATGGGAGGGCCAACCATTTGTTGTTAGGTATGTAGTATTAAGTATAGGGTTCCAGCAGGGGGGCCACTAGGGGGGCAGGCACTCAATAGGGGACCGCACCCCCCTCCCCCGACCCCCTGTGGAGCCGTCACTGATGTCCTTCAAGCATGATATTTGAAGGATTAAAGCCATTCGGATGCAGTTAAAGAATAGTTGAGGATGAGAAAGATTAGAGAATTGGATGGGAGAATGGATTCAGATACCAGTAATTGGTGTTGGCTTGCAGGTTGGCTTGTTGGAATTAGTGAAGTTATGTGAGTCGGAATATGGAATTTGTGGATTTCTTACTTGATACTTGTAAATTGTCTTTTGCCAAAGACAGTTCTTTGCATTTCAGTTTGCATAGACAATTAACTGGATGTTTGTTTTCAAAGAAGTCATCATAAATGTGCTTGTTTATGGCTCATAAAAAGAAGTACGGAGGAAATTCTTTAAATATAAAACTGCTCTTTTGGTTTTGCAACACATTTGTAGATAGTAACATAAAATTCAATATTTGGCTGAGATATGCTCGTTTGAAGATGATATGGGGAAAAATTTGTCCTTATTCTTACTCCATCTTTGCTGTCTATTTATCATAAGGCTGTAGTGTGCATGGTGAAATTTTTGGAATAAAGAGTACAATGATCTAAAATGAAAGTGGTGCTGTCTTATTTTATAACTCATGTCGCTGATAATTAATTGAAAAGACAATCTGTGTTGATGAGAGTGATGATGGTAGGGGTGTGTGGCAAGGATGACCTCAATGATGGCATTGACAGGTGTTGCAAAATAATATTCTTCGGTGTTTTGAGTAATGCTTGAATTGTTCATATATAATTGCAGTCATGTCAGAATCACCTTGATTTAAAATGCCTGCCAACATTGTATTAGTCTCTGTATAAGTTGTTTTGCTGCAGTCATTATTGATAATACGTATTTGTAGCTTGTATCCAAATAAAGTCTGATTGGCTTTCTAATGGTGACTCGTCTTTCAACATATTTTCTCACTCACCACAGTTGTCGGTTGGTGTTTACATGTTTACAATCTGATATCTGCTGCTGTTTCTGGTGTTAATTTGTTGATATATATGATGAAATCAGCTGATAAATTTGAATATTTTTTTCATGTTGGGATGCTTGATAGAGCTTGTTCATTTTGGTATGCAAGGTCTTATTTTCTCTAAATGTTTCCCTCATATTGAAATTAATAAAATACAGTCAAGGTGTCTTTTATAGGATGAAGGTGCCAAGAAAGAGATAAAGTCTTCTTTTCCACCTCAGGATTCTTCTGTACCTGAAGCTGGAACACTGAAAGGTTGGGAGAGTGATGTTTTGCATAGTGGGATGCAAAATTCACCAGACAACTTTTATTCAGGTACAGTGTCTGCTTTTAAAAATTTTGTCTTGTAGTTCAAAGTAGCATTTTGTTGCTTGTAATCAGATACTATATATTTGTGTACTTAATAATAATTTGTAGTTAAATCTGTAATTTGAATTATGTTGTTTTGCATTAATTTGTTGAACATATCCAGTGTGTTAAGCACGTTAAAGAGTTGAAAGTTTCCTATATAATGCTTTAAAATGTATTCCTTTAGTTGTGGCAAAAACCTTATTTGGCATTTTTCATGTGTGCTGCTTTATTGACAGCATCATTCTCTGAATGTTTCTGAGTCTCTGAGAGCCTCTTTAAAATGTTGTATTGATTTGTGATTAGATTATTATATTTTCTGGTATAATTTGTTTTCTAGAATTTCTATTAATTCTGTTTCTTGTTGCAGCATCATATGCATCTGGTTCTGTGAACTGCAAGGGATATTTGATGTTTAATGCTGGTGGCTACTCTGGTTCATCAGCCTTTTCTCACGGCAGCCAATACAGTTCAGGCTATACCACACAGTTGCATCCTGTGAGTGTCTTTTTTAATCAGAGAGACCGGTGTACGTTTGTCTGTCTGTGGTTTTGTGTGTGTGTGTGGGGGTGGGGGGTGAGTGTGCAGCTCTCAGGTCATAGAAGTTCTCACTTTATTTGGTGAGGTAAAAGCATGGCAGTTTGTATAGTTTTAGGCTATTTAGATGAGTTTTTCTTGTGCAGTTTGAGTCAAGAATTCCTTCCTTCCAGTTATGTCATGTTGTATGAAATTGAATTTTACTTGAGCATTATGTCTGTTTTCATAAGTGATAATTTTCTGCTAATTAATTTTCTGCTAATTAATTTTCTGCCAATTTTGATTGTCTTACAACTGCTTGGTACACACTTTAGCATATATCACATAAACCATGAAACAGAATGTTTTTCTGTGATGTAATAAATTAATATAAATATATATATATATATTATATTATTACATTCATTCATTCATTCATTCTTGGACGATTTCTATAGCGCTGTAACAAGGCTGAGGCCCACAACAAAAGCGCTTTAACATCTCAACTATATCCCAACCCAAACAGATGCGTTTTTAAGCTCTTGATGAAGTGCTCAGGAGTATTAGCCGTGGTGACATCGTCGGGAAGAGAGTTCCACAAGATGGGATTACCGCGTGTAAAGGATCTCTCTCCAAACTTAGTAGTCTTGGAGGGAGGAGGAACCTGAAGTTTGACCCTACAACTCGAACGGAGCGACAATCTCCTGTCACTGCATTGCGGTCTCTTTACAAGAGAGGCGAGATACTCCAGACAGCACGGGTCGTGCAGCACTCTGTACGTCAGCCAGCATCTCTTGAACACAATCCTCTCAGGGACTCGCAACCAATGAAGACGATCCCTGAGAAGTGGAGTTACGTGCTCGCACCAACGACATCCGAACACGATCCTCGCCGACAGATTAAGAACAGACTGCAGGCGATCCAGTTTATTGACCGGGAGGCCCCACAACACACTATTACAGTAATCAATCCTCGTTAGCACCAAGGCCTGGACCAAGTGTACCACACCGGATACAGGTAGATAGTGCCAGACTGATCGTATTCTTCTCAGTTGAAAGTGGCATCGCCTGATCACGTCATTTAAGTACGGCTCAAATGACAGAGTACCATCAAAGAGGACCCCCAACAGCCTCACACAATACATTGGTATTATTCTTATGTATGTGTGTGTGTGTATGCATCTATATATATATATATATATATATATATATATATATATATATATATATATATATATATATATATATATATATATATATATATATATATATATATATATAGTAGTAACTGCTATGACACAGTTACTGTGTAAAGCTTTTGTTGCTTGATGACATTTTGAACAATAAATGCTTTGAAAGTCAGTTATTTGTACTTTGATTTCACTGATAACACTTGTCTTTTTTAAAATGCAGCTGCGATGTCCACTTGTTAAGTGGTGGAGAGTTTCACCAGAAGTTCTTCATGTTGCCCTTGAACGTCACCAGAAGGGGTTGATGGCACCTTGGATTTACCAAATCCTTTTGCATGTAAACATAATTCTGACTTCCATAGTAAATGTAGAAAGGACATGGTTTTTATTATTGCATATTATCCTCCTTTGTTCATATTTATGCTTACCTTGTGTGGTATCAAAGAGAAGGACGAAGGATTTGGTAACGTTTCCATTGCTAATGATTCAGAGTTTGATGAAGGATTATATGAATGTAATGTAGGAAGTTACTAGATGTATGAAGAGGATATAGCCGTCAATTCTGAAATGAGGAAATATTCATTATGGAAGTCTTCTGTAATGTTAATATCTGCATTGTGCTTTGTCATAAACTTAGTTGTAAACTTGGTCCTATCAACATGTTAATCTAACTTTAAAGTAGTGTATATCATTATTAAATAGAAGTTTCTTGATTTGTATGTAGGGTGAAATATTTTTTTCACCATTTCTGGAGGACGAAAGGGAAGGAGATCTCTGGACTGCCATCTCTCTCTACCGCCCAATACGTCAAAAGGTCTACTCGGCACTTTTGGAAAGAGAATCCAAAGGAATTTCTGGTGAAATAGTTGTTTGTTGAATTGAATAAGGGACAAGAAATTGATTTATTGTTGCTCAAGAGAGAGATTTAGATCTTCATTAGTTCATCAATTTACACACGCGTGCACACACCCACACACTATATATGTGTGTGTGCATGTGTGTGTATAAGGAATTACATGGGATTAGTAATGATGGAGGGAGCTCGAGCCTAGCGGCCTGATAAGTGTTTACACCTATGTATCCAGTGGTAAGAATGCCCCTCAAGGGTCTAATGAAGCAGTTCTCGGTGACACTGGCTGCAAAGTTTAGGACAGCAGAGATTAGGCCTAATAGCCGGCTAAACAAAGGTGTCTTGGAGCTGTCGACCAAAGTCAAATATTTACAGTAGATTCCTGTTACATCGAAGCTCAAGGAACTGTGATAATACATGTATTTCGATATATTGAACGTAACTTCAACATATCCAATGATCGACGGGGACTGAAAAACAACTTCGATATAAGCGAGATTTCGAAATAGGCGAGTACAATATATCAGGATCTCTTTTGTATTTATTAACATTGTGTTGGGTGGAAAGGTGCTTTAATAAGTGACTAATTGCATTGGGCAGCCAGTAATTTAGCAGACACTGTATGGATATTATAACAATTCAGATGTGTGAAATTTCTAAAATTCTTTTATTCTGTCATTATTGAATCGAATAATATTACTTTGTTTCTATTTAAAACATAATTTCAAGGCTCAACAGCCTGTTTTTTGGTATAGTTATATGATGCAGGTATAGGCTTTATGATTTGATGGTCTGTTTAGACTTCAGATGTGACCATTGAGCTTGCCAGGATTGAAGCAATTTCAGTGGCAATGCTGATTGTGCAGATTGCTTTTTTGCATTTGCGGTTGTCGTTCATTGTGTTTTAGATGGTGATGCCACTGTCAGAGAATGGTCGGTTTGCCTTCGGCCAATACCTCGTTCGACGTATGATTCTGTTTTCGTTCCGTCTGCTACACGGTCACAGTTACTTTATAGCCTGTGGCTAGGAAACTCCTATGTCGACACGATCTTAAGAAAGGAGATGTTTCTGGATTGCTTTGGATGTAAATCAATCGACAGTCAACTCTTGACTGCTGTTAAACCACAGTTCCTGATTCTTTGCTGCATCCTCAGGTAATGAATGTATGCATGAGCATTGTGGTTTAGTTTTAACAATTGTCCTGTATGTGTATTGTAAGCTGTTGTTATAATTTCCACTGTGTTAGCAGAAATGAAGTGTTGTCACTTCATCACTTTGCAGTGATGGCGTTCTTGTGCTCTGAAAGTTTAGGGCCAACCTGTCTATCTGAGGAGTTGCATTTTGCCTCTCATTTTATTATTCACAAGCTTGATTGTGCTCTTCCTTATTGATTATCATGCTTATCTCAAGATGACGATTATCTACTAAAGGTTATATAGCTTTGCAGTTGCTGCCTCTCAAGTCTGAAGCAGTTTGACTTGGGATGTTAATTCTCAATCAGTCAATCTGTCAATCAATCTACAGCTCTGTTCTAACCCAATGGTCATGTTGGCATATTGTCTAGCAGTTGACAATGGGCATCAAAGAAACAAACTTTACAGGCTTGTATGAAATGGTTATGCAATATACATTAGTCAGTGTCTGTGAGTGGCATCCTCTCTGATTTGGCACACCTAAGTTATGATGTGCCCCAGGGCTACTTCCTTGTTTTTAAGTGAGCCAGCGTGTTAACACTTCTGTCACTAGATTTAAGTAACAAAATAGTAAACAAAAAACATAAAACTAATGAGTTCGTCTTTCGTAGTTTCCTCGGTGGGGTAGCGAAAATCTGGCTGTGATGTCTTCCTTTTGCTTCTCCCAACAGAATTGGATCAGAAGTCCTTGTCAGGCTGCTGCTTTGGAATTTAAAGCCTGCCTCAATGATCAGCAGGAAGGTAGTAAAAGTGCCTCTAAGTCAGTTGGTAGTGGCTGCTCAGGTTTACTTTCTAATGACATGAGAGTAGAGAAACAAAGAACCGATGTTCTATTTGCCCTTCTGCTGAACAAAAAGTGCATCATAAAAATAAGATGCTCAATGAATCTCATGGAAAATTCTCCACGTAGTTGTTTCATGTAACCCATTGATGAGAAAGCTGTTTATTTTAATGTAAATTTTACCGTGTGAATAATAACTGCATTTGAAATGTAGCATTTGAGATTTTTTATGCACGTGACAGAATTCAGTTGAAAAAAATCAGAAAACAGGTAAGGTCTGGCACATTATGAGATTAGGCAAGACAACTTTGCTAAGACGAAATCCTTCCCAAAGCAGCATGAAATGACAACAACACTAGCAAGAATATTGCCTTGCTCACTAAAGAAATGACAACAAATAAAATTAAAGAGCTTTAATCCAGCAACAAGACTCCATAAAGTATTTAACAAAGAAATGAAAACCTGTCTCTTGAAAATTTTGAATCATAACTAATCTTTTTAGTAGTTTCTTGTCATTAATTTCAATCCTGTGTATAGTGAATGAAATGTTGGCACTTTGGATCACTTTAAATGGTATATTCATTCATTCATTCATTCATTCATTCATTCACTCATTCACTAATTTGTTCACTGTAATTCTCAGCAATCTGCAAGTTCACTTGAATTTAATTTCATGGTATGGTTATGGTACTGGACAACTTCTATAGTGCCGTAGCATGGTGAAGGCCAAAGTGGCAATATCATTGCACAATGTTGGGCTGAGTGGCATATAAATTTTAGTGATGTTTTCATATTACAGATATATGGTAATACAGAAATCTTGTTTGGTGATTGATGAGGACACTCTTCGAGCTTTTTTGGCAACTGCTATTTCAAACTATTTGCGGGACCCAAAGGCTATCAAGGGGCTAAATGTAATGTTACAAGCATTTGTTTTGTTATGTATATTGCTATGTATTTTATGACTTAGAAAATATTACTTTGAATATAGAGAATATTTTGTTCAGTCCTTTAGCAAATTTATTAAATCTTTTCTTGACCATCTTGTTTTATCTGTGTTTTTGGGTCCACCACTTATGTTTAGACAATTTCTATAGATCAGAGGTACTCAAACTGCAGTCCACACAGTCCAGACCGCAAGGGTGATTCTTATGTACTGCCACAGCTCTTTGATTATGTGTCTGAAAAATCAGAGCCTAATTACAGTGGCCTTCAATGCAGGATAAAAATCTACTAAGCCACTTAAAATTTAGTTGTTATTATTATAATTATTAGCTTATTTACTATTGTCTTTGCAGTCATAAGTTGATGTTATTCCAATACAATACAAAATTTGACAAGACGGAAAGTCAAAACAATATACTTCCATTTCCATCTTCGTAATATTATTGCTTTATAAATTGTGGAGCCATGTGGGCTAACATTTTATTGAATTGGCTGAAATAATACTTTCGGCGAAGAGTATCAAACGAAGAAAAAGACATCGGGGTCCGGTCATTTCATAAGTCATGGACAGAGGATTAGGCTATTTATTTATTTTTCCTAACTCACACAATGCACGGCCAAAGTGTATTATCTGCCATGTAACATAAGCGTAATCAAATGTAGAAATTTAAAGAGACATTTCTAGTCAGTACATGTTTAACTTTACAATAAAAAATACCTGAAAAAGTCAACCTGGGGAAGGGTGATTGTCAACAATCTATTTGCGTAGCTTTGGTTGCTCAGAAATAAATCATGATTAAAGTCTTTAAAATATGCACCAAAGCTCACCATCTCATTGTAATATTACTCAATATTTCTGCCACTGGGGCTCTGCCCCAGACTACGCTACGAGAAGTAATAACTTGAAAACCTTTTTCAGGTGGGGGTTGTAAATATGCTGTCATAAATCTAAGATTTAATGTTTGGATTTTGTCACTTTTATCCATTGCCTTTGTTCACTAGTAAGAGGACCCATAGCTACTCTTAATTGCCTACAATGCCGTAATAGGTACAGGATTAATAGGACTTCCCTTGTAATTAATGGACCCTCACGAACAATGGAAGTCTGAATGTGGACCGGCTTAAAAAATTTGAGTACCTTTGCTAAAGATGCATAAGTTGTGGTGTTTTCTGGAGATGATTGAAGTTAGATTTGCTTCTGCCTGATATTGGCATTGCATTCACCTGGATTTGATTGTTAATATTTTGCATTTAATAGTAGATATTATGAACATTGTTCAGTTGTTTTTATTAGCGTTTAGAAGAACTAAGGATGATGCATCTTGTGATAAAACAGAAAGACATTAAGGCATTTGCTGCAAGGGAAAAGCTGTTATTATTCATTACCGGTAGTTCTATGTACTTTGCAGCCCACCGTGGATTTGGCCTTGAAGAAAGTTTTATAAACCTTGGCCTCTTTTGTGTTAAGGACACCAATTTAAATCTAGAATTTTGAGATTTCTTTGGCAAGTGGGACTCTTTTTAGCATTTATATAAAGTAGCTTTCTTGCTCAAAAAGTTAGATTTTTAAAATTAATTCTCATCATGTGATTGATTATGTGTCTTAGTTATCACAGTCTGAGTGGCATTACTCGACTGTTGATGCACTTTATTGGTTGCACTTGATTATTCTGCTAAAGTTTGTCTTGTAAGTAGTGTGCAGTTTTTCAGGAGTAGTTGGCTTCAAGACTGATAAAAGCTTGTTTTATGACAGCAATGTGAACATCATATCTTGTTTCAGATTCCTGTCCTGTCGATGCGTAGCATTCATCTTGCAACACTTTTCATGCATGGATTTGAGGCTGCTGTGTTTGCAAATGAGGCATTTGGCATGCCAATGCCCGTTGATCTTTTCTGCCTATCAAATTATTTTGATGGGACACTTTTCCAGTACAAAATGATCAAAATTAGCCAGAAAGCATCTCTTACTGAATTGTGTGAAAATAGTGTAAGCTTTTGGTTTGGTTTCATGAATTCTCTGTGATTTATTTATTTGCTATTATCATAGTATTTTGCATTTTTTATGAAACTATATGCATACTTCAATATTTTTATTGGAGAGAAGAATTTTAGCATTTGAAAGAAAATGCTATAGAAAAATTCCCAGAATTGGATGGGTTGAAAAGATCAGCAACGAGGATCTATACAAGAAAATCCAGCCAAAAGAAACCTTGATGCAAAAAGTTATACAGAGGAAATTGCATCTCTTTGGACATATTTGTCATATGAAAGATGATAGAAAGATGAAGACTATAATGCTAGGAATAATGGATGGTTCCAACAAGAAAGGAAGGCCACACAGGGAATGGTGTGATGACATTTGTGATTGGTGTGGAAAATGTCTGCAAGAACTATTTCATGTTGCTGCCAACAGAAAAGATTGGGACAAAACTGTAATGATTGCATCAGACACCAACGGGCGCTGAGCCCACGGTTATTGATGATGATGAATATTTTTAATTTTAATTTTTTTTAGTAAACTATCACTGTGCTAGGTGATGGGCACTGTCCAGTTGGCAGTCTATGCTATCTGTGGCTTGCTTTTCTTAAACAGTTTTGTATCACCTGTTGCTGTCATTTGATTAGTTACAACCTTTCTCTCCACTATTACCAAGCCTCGTTCATTTACTGTATGAAATTCCCTTTGTACATCTATTCGTTTCTTCTTTCTCCTAGCTTTCTGCTATATTTCTATCACTGTTTCTCCTTTCCTCTTTTCCTTTCATCCCACAAAAGCTTGCTGGATGACGACATTTTGTTTTGATGCACTCATTATTTGAAAAGTTTGGATATGTTAACTTATTCTTTACTATGTGTGTGTGTCTATATATATATATATATATATATATATATATATATATATATATATATATATATATATATATATATATATATATATATATATATACACACTAGACTAAAGATGCACTTGTTTAGCATCTCATTTAAGTGCAATGTGTAAAGCATATAACAGTACTAATCTGATTGTTGCAGAAATACGAAAGTTCGTTCTTGAAATAACAATTATTGTGAAATTTGATTATAGATTAGCTACAAATGGTGTACTAATTGTTTCAGCTTGAGCAGCAAATGCATCTGGAAAGAATGCAGCAAACCATTCTTAGTTCTTTACCAAAAGACTGTGCATATTTGTGTCCTCGCTTGTTCAATACAGTTCCACGTGGAGGTAGTAGTCATAATTTAAATCTACACGGAGAAAGTTATTTTCAAGGTACGTTGTTTAAATAAAGATCCAATGTGATTATTCAATCAACTCAAGTCAAAAGTATTTATTATGAATGTAGCAGTTTCAAAATTTGTGTACTTTTGTCTTAGTATGAGATTTTGACTTTATTCAGGTTTGACCTTATTCGGCTTTGCTGTGTGACTGTATATATGATGACTAAGTAAATCATTTGTCATGTTATTACAACATTGTGTCATTTGAAAAGGAAAAGTTACGTTTAATAAAGTAAAATCCTTCAGAGCACTAGTGTTATTTGTTATGATATTCATTCATAAGACAACAAGAAACAGGGCAGAATGCAGGACTGAAGTTAAAATTGAGGCTGGCAATTAGATTGACAACGGGAAGAGGGCCGTGAAAAGTTGTAGATTTTAATATCAAGGCAGCAATAATGGATTGAGGCATTAAAACTAGAATTAGAGCCCAAGTATTTTGTACAGTTAAATGATAATGCTATTTGCCGCTTGTGTATTTGCAGAATTGGTTTTTTATGCCAATTGGCAAATACTTTTCTCCTAAAGAATTTGTTGCCATCTACAGATTATTGGTGAATAAATGTATTCCTCGGTTGATTCTATTTATTATTGAACATCGTAATAAAGTGGTAATTAACTTACTATAATTTGCTTCTAGGTTCTTATTTGTGCTCAAATCAATTTAGTGAAATACCATACCCACAACAAGGATTGAAGAACACTTTCAGTACACCTCCTCGGTAAGTTTTACTTGTGGTTGCTGTTGACATTTAGCTGGTTGACTGTAAAGCGCTTTTGTTCTTAGCCTTCGTCATGTCTACGGCACTCTATAAATCGTCATGTATAGATAGATAGATAGATAGATAGATAGATAGATAGATAGATAGATAGATAGATAGATAGATAGATAGACAGACAGACAGACAGACAGACAGACAGACATGTATTTTCAGAAGCAATAATAGCCCGGTTAGAAGAACTTTGTTTTAACAATCACTGACAACAGAAACAACATGCTGCAGATCAAAGTGGAATGCTTGAACAGGTGGAGTGCTTTGTTTATTTAGGAAGCAAACTAACCAGGAATGCAGAATGCAAAAGTGAAGTGAAAACTAGACTGTCCATGAGGCCATCAATAATAATCAGACTAACTAAACTATGGAAAAACAAATAATGATTAAGTACTGCCACCAAACTGCACTTGATGAAAACCTTGGTATGGCCTGTGACAACATATGGGTGCGAATCCTGGACGCTAAAGAAAGAAACCGAGAATTGCATCCAGGCTTTTGAGAACAAATGCATAGGGAAACTGCTATGCATACCATGGATAAAGTTATTAACAAAAAATCAAGTCTGCAATATGGCCAAAACAGAGAAAGAACGACTACAACATGTAAAGTCAAGGAAGTTGAAATACTTTGGACATGTGATGAGACAGCCACACGATTCCATTGAAAGCGATGTGCTGACAGGATAAGTCAGAAGATGCAGATGACCAAGGATATGTTGGCTCGACATATCGCCATGTGGACTGGTCTATCAGGAGATCGTCTGCTATGCGCTGCCCAAGATAGAGATTGCTGGCGATAATGCGGCCATGTGACGATGGTGTGCATTGGCTAAACTTGACTTGCTACAGCAGGAACTTACATGTAGAAACTCGTCAGTGGCTTTTGAAAATTTATTTGTAATAATTTGCACATTGCCTGCAGGAAGGTAGAAGGTCGCGGGTTTGAGACCTGCCGGAGCTGTATGTTCGACTCGGCCTTCATTCACCAGATGGCGATGACAATTGAGTAGTGGATTAACTCACGGAGTAAACAGGTGCATTGCATGAGAACGCTGGCTCTGTATCATGTAGTCTGCACCAATCACCTGACTTGAGGGCCTTGAAACAGAGATGAGCGCTGCCCTAGGGGCCTTGAGGTTAGCCTTGAGAGCTCGGGAATGACTTTACTTTATTATTATTATTAGCTGGACAATTTATATAGCACAATAAGCATGGCAAAATGGCCAGGGACAAGAGCGCTTTGCAATACTATGTATACCCGATGGTGAATAGGTGACTCTTAATATTACTTAGGAAAAGTCAGAGAGAGTCAAAGTTTGTAACATAGTGAGTTCCACAGTTCTGGGTTGCCCCGTGTGACTGACCTGTCCCCGAACTTGGCCGTTTTAGATGGGGGAGGCATTAGCAGTTTGACTCGACTGCCAGATCTGAGCAGCCAAACATTGGGCGTTTTATGCATTTAGACTTAAAAGTCAACAAAAGTGTTTTGAAAACTAAAGCATTGCATTTACTGTCTTTTTTATTTCTTAAACATCTCTAGTTGATCTTTGTTTTAGCAAGTCTGAGAATTGCTGCTTTCTTTATGAGTGTGACTGACAGTATTTTAATTGAAACTGTGCCTTTCTCAGCTGTAATAAATTTGTTTCTGTGGAGTTTAAGAAAAGTTATTTTGTTGCATTCTTGCTTGTAGACGGGCTTTAAGACCAAATGCACGAGCTCGGCCTGGTAGAGGTCGAGGTAATCAACCTCATAACAGAAATATGGTAATCCTTTTATTTATTGAGCTACCAATGTTTGATCGGTCTTAATTGAATCTTAATTTGCTCTTACACCTTTTTATGTATAATGGATGATTTACAAAACTTTACATTTTACTCTGGATAGAATGGCTTTGTGATAGAAAATTTAATTACATTGTAATGGAAAGATACCAGATATACAGTATGAGTGTGACTGTGTTGCTTCATTTGATGGGTTATTATGAACTAACAATGCTGAATTCTTGCTGTCTATTCTCTGCCTTTCAAAATTGAAAGCTGGCTATCATGAAGCTTTTATCTTTGCTTCAAATTTATTTTTGTTGAACTTTAGAGTGAGGTGAGTGCAAATAAAGAAATTGTAAAAGAGAACACAGGTTATGAGGGCAAACCTCCAGAGCCTGGGCAATTTAGGATTGCAAAGCGTGGTGCTATAGGACATCAGCTTACCAAAACGGCACCAGCTGTAACCGGATTTGGTAGAGGTCGTGGCTGCACTGTTGAAATTGAGCTGAATAACGAGTATGAATAATAAATTCTCTGTATGATTTCTGTATAAGATGTTGCTTATTTGTGTAACTAAATGGTCTGCAAAGAATAAATGAAAATGATTTGTTGTGAATCAGTTGATATTTGATTGTTTGCTTGCATGAATTGGATGGGAAATTGTAATTACTGTTAGCAGTAAATATGACAGGTCAGTCATATTTACTGAAATATGTCTGACATTGTTGCTTGACGATCTTCATTTTTTTCTACTTGCATGTTTAAATTTTTATCTTTCTTCTTCTTCTAATGACAAATTTATCAATTGATCAAAGACTGTGTTGATTACAGCTTATTATATGCAAAGCAAGTATATTGGAATGTTTATTCATTTATATTGTAATGGCTGTTTTAGAACAAAAAGCTCTGTAATGCATCCAGCAGTCACAACTTTAACTAGTCAGTTTACTGCAATGATGGGAAGAGGTCGATCCTCGCCGTTAATGGTATCGGGAGAGAAAATTGGCACTCAGAACCCTGGGGCTCCACATGACTCAGTGCTCCAGTCTTTCCCAAAAGTGAAGGAAAGTCATTTAGCGAGTGAACGGTCGCAGAATGACAAACTGGTTTCGTGTTTTGGCGATACTGAAAATTCAGGCTTACGTGAAAGTGCATTGGTTGATGTAGCAACAGTCGAGGAGAAAGCAGTGCCTTTGTTAGAAAATGCAGCAGTTGATGACGTTGACTTGCCTGCTCTAATTGAGATGTCACTTGTGAACCAAGCTTTGCCAACATGGGCCGATTTGATAGATGCAGAGGAAACAGCGATTTCCAGTCTTTCACTTGAAACACAAGATAGCAGTGATACATTAAATGTCTCTGTGGCTTGACCAGCCCGATAGGTCACGATTTGGACTGATTTACTTTTACATTCATTTACTCTGAAAGTGAAAGATGATGATTGCAGCAGAAATATCATCATCTCAATTTGTATGAGCAGGTTTACTCGAGAAAATTGAGACTTTCTTGTTGATCAAGGCACTTAAGTTAACTTCGCTCGGATTTCAGCATCTTTAGTTGATACTTGCAATGCCATACTAATTACCAGGAAATTTTATTCTTGTCTTACAAGCATGCTAATCCTTACTTTTTATACTTGAGTGTGTCGTCATCAGTACAAGGAACTGATGCTAGTGGTGAATTGCAATCTCTTGAATTATGTAACCTTTCATTATAGTTACATTGAACAATGCTAATCATTTACTTTTTAATAGCCATTGTGCTATTGTGTTGTACTTGATGGATATTCAGATATGTCTGTTTTGTGTCTTTTCTTTAGTTTACTTTTGTTTGTCAGTACATATTAAATGTTCATTGTAATGTTTTGGTGTTAAAAACTGACATTTTTTGGTCAAGTTTAGTTACTTTTCTATTGTAAGGCACTTTTATTTGGATAATAAAATTGTTTCTGTGGAGATATAGCAAAACTTGTTTTGATACAAAGGAAAGAAATCAGGAGAGTGTTGTGATTAGGGCTGCGCCGAGTAACGTGAGTACTCACACAGACTAACCAAACAAAGAATAGAATAGATAAATAAAGAATAACCAAAGAATTTCATTAAAATTTGGCCTACCGTTATTTGTTACAAATAATTATTAATCAGTCTTATTAATTTTAGGTTATTCTTATTCGTTATGCCCCAGTTAGTTAAGATGTTGTCCACAGTGGGCCAACTCTAGTGAAGACCTCATATTTTTTGCCAGTACCAGGAAAATAGTTTCTGTTCTGTAACTTCTGTTATACTAAATTTGAAAATGCTTGAATATCCGAAAAATTGATAAGTAGCTGCATCTAATGTTCTGCTTTGGTTAAATGAGGGCCATGATGCAAATAATAAGCATTATGTGACTTGTAACGTTTGCAAATCACGTATTTCCGGTTTTACGCGAGTACTCGCTAAGCTACTCGACTCCTCGACTCCTAAACTACTTGGATAGCGCAGCCCTAGTTGTGATGATGCTGAGGCATGTGTGTTTTCTTGGACTGAAAACCCAGGGCAAGATGTTACAATATAAAGCTTCCAAAAATATCCTCAAGACAAGATATGAGTAGTTTGTTGAATTCCTTTTTCTTTCGTTAACTTTCAGGAGCCTATTTCACAACCCAACTGTTGGTAGACTTCAACGACAGCTAGTTCCAACTTGACCATTTTTTCATAAGTTCCTTGGGTATGAAGCACCCACCAACATTGGGGTTAGGAGATAGGTCTCCTGTGAAAATATATAATTAACAGATGGGGGTATTCATTCTGAAAGATACCTGCCAAGAAACAGTGGCGGCTCTAGGATTTGGCAAGTGGGGGGGGCGTTGGGGGGGCAACTTCTAATCATGGGGGCCAACCATTTGTTGTTTAATGTATGTAGCATTAAGTATAGGGTCCCAACTGGGGGGCCACTGGGGGGGCATGCTCTCAATAGGGGGGCACGGGCCCCCCGGTGGAGCCGCCACTGCCAAGAAATATTCAAGGATTGTTTCATCTGAGATTGTTGTGTCTGGGGTTAGACCTAAAACCTACCCTAGCACCCTAGAAGTTATATTGATCTTTCATTACTATTAACATAAAAAATCCTGGCTGGTTTTTAATAATGCCTGGATAATGTTGAATTGTCCATAAGCTTATAAAGCATTATGAATACCATACTGAGTATGAGTTTGATGTACAGTATTTCAGTGTACACTGTGCATGAACAAAGAAGACCAAAGATTGACAGATAAATTAACAAAATCAGTGGCTGCAGTAACAAATCAAAACAGCTGCCAAACTTTAATATGTGATACAAACATTTGTATTAACAAAACTATTTACATCAAACTTTATAGCATAAAATATTGCAATAACATATAAACTCTGAAATAGCCATTGCTTTGGTTAACACCGATGAACATGCATCAACTTTACCAAAGATATCACTAAGTGTTATGACAGTTTAGAATGCATACTAATTATAATTACTGCTCAAACAAATAAACTCAAAAATTCGTGCAACAAAAGTTGAAAATTGCAATTAAAAGAATGAAAACTCAAAAGATTTAATTACAGCAAATAAATTCCTCAAAGTTTACATTGCATGTGATTCTGGAACTTGCATTTACAATTAGGTAAAACAGCAAAAGAACCAAGTAATATCTAGATGAAAATTCTAACCATACCTAAATCTTTCATGATAATAGTCCAATAAGTTTCACTCTTGGCAGAAGTAAAAAAGATAACACTAAACAATTAAGCAGTGTTTTATACAGGCCTGTTAGGAGGGGAGATCCCCCAAAAACAATCTCAAAATCCCCCCCCCCAAATCCCAGCACTTACACAAATTTTGCATTGAACTGTGTCTTTACCCCTCCAACCAAGTCAATTTTTCCCCTGAAAGCCTCAATTTCCCCCCGGCCTGGAGTCTGGATAAAACGCTGCTAAACAAGGACAAAGATTTTCATTTAACCACTACAGTAACTTGCAAAATCAATCAATTTTAAAATAAAATAGTCCAGGTTAGCAACTAGTATACTTGTTGCTAATAAATAAAGATATTCATAATTCATGCAAATTTTGAAAGTGTATTCAATTATTCATAAACTACTTTCGACAAGAATAGTGTAATGTTGAAAAACAACTGTTTCACAAAACTGAAGGTGTTGGTCAGCATGATTTGTATTTCATAACTGGTATTAAACTGTTTTGCAGAAATGAAATAATACATGGAAAACTGGCAATTTATGCTAGAATACATAACTGATTTACTTTGCATATGGTATCTGGGGGGATGGGGGTGGTGGTGGAATGATTGGGTCTCCCTGAGAGACACCTGTTCAGATTAACTGCTTTGCATCTCTTCTGCAAATGGTATATGTCAGTCACATTTTACATTTCAAGTAGAAAAAATAACTTTTTAACTTTATTTGACAAATAATGAATTTCTATAAATACAGTAAATACAAAAGGTTTAAAAGGCATTTCCTAGCCTTTTGAAATTTTGCAAATTCCAAAAAATTAGGCCTAAGCTTCTTCAGTGACTTCTGGCAAGCACTGAGTCACAAAAGCATGATAAATATACTGTCAATAGCAATTTTTTTAAAATAAATCAAAAATCTTTTCAAACTTAAAAATAACAAACATCGGGCTCATGAGATTTCATCTAACCATTAATTTTACCGGTAACTAAATGAATTGATTCAGCACAAAATATTCTTTCCCTTCTCTGAAACTTATGCATATGCACATATGCTGGCTACTGTTAAGAAAATATGATCTCTCTATAAACTGCTTATTAAACTAATTACAATGCATGCATTCTGTGATGCATACACTATCATCATGGGGCAACACATTGGAAGAGCAGTCTTGATATTAGTATTGTACTGGACATTTTTTTCTTGCTAAGCTGATGAGCCAAAATTGACATCAGCTTAACTCGTAAAAGCACCTGATATAGCCCATATGCAAAAAAGGCATCGTTTCATACCCGCTCTCCCTGTTGCACCCCTGTACATGTTTTGGACCCCCTCCCCTATGCATACGTACAAATTATCAGCTCTACCTCCCCATAACTCTGGTTGAAAAATTAATTTTTAGCCATAGTCACAAAGTATTTGTTTTATTATTAAATTATAGTTTTGTAGTATCACGTTTAATAACTGTATGAACAATTCTCATCACCCTTTGCCAGTGAGAAAGTAATTATGTTCAAATCTAATGTTTGTGAATAACCAGTCTTCTACCTGAGCACCTTTTTAATTGTTGCATAGGCTATATAAAACTTGTGCATATGTACGCATTCAGTCGAGAACCTTCCCCCTCCCTACATGCATCCGTACGCAAAATCCGCTAAATCCAGCCCTCTCCCCTCTCAGTGCATACGTACTATATGGATGGACTCATAAATGATTATCATAGAATGATAATATGCTGCTTCAAACAATTTTTCTTGGGTCTTTTGAGAATTCTAAACTAAATTCCCCTAAGATGTATGTATTCGACTATCAGCTGATATAAATAAGGATGGAGATATGTGCAACCTTAACAATAGAAATGAAACCAAATAAACTTGGCTTGAAAGATTAAGAAAACCCTTATATGGGTCCCTCAATGATGTCAACCTCTGGTTTTAGAATTCATTTATCATTTAGTAAAAAAGATACATACTCCCCAATATTCCTATGATTTCAATGGACAATTTATCACAGTAATGCAACATACAACTTTTCCATTTGCATTTTGCTATCATAGTACTCAAATAGATGCTCAAATTACAATGCAATGATAAATGTTTGAATATTTCATGAAGTGCACTGAAAAATGAGCAAAGCTAACGTCAAACACAACATGATTTGGTGAACTCAATGACACTGATTCACACAGAAACATCTGATACAGTATCGTGAATCTTAAAGTCTTGATTCCAGTGAAGATTCGATTTAAGGATTTTCAAAAGTATTGTCCTGGTAGTCAATCATTAGTTCTTTGTAAAATCCTGCTGTGTGGCTTCCACCAGAACTGGTTTTCCGTCGAATTTTCCGTTCCTCTGAAGAAAGTGGCATCAAGCCCTGCGACCATTTGAAAGACACACACAAGGGCATCAAGCGTTTGTGAGCTGAAGTGATGCAGCCATCAAATTTAGTGAATTGGCAGCATTCATGTAGGCACCATTAATATGCAATGGCACGACTTATTTCCTGGTCTGCTCATTTATTACCACGTGAATTATTTCCTCCCGTCTTAAAGCGCAAAATTCTTACAAACGATTAAGTTTAGGCTCTGTCATAATTATAACATAGTAAACAATCTGAAATACTTACAACAGGCTTAGGTCTATGAGTGTTGACTGCAGAGACATCTAAAGGAATGGATTCCATTTTGCATCCATACGCAACAGGTGTAAGCTTTATGACTACATGCAATGGTACTTCAAGGTACGGAAGGTCATCTGTCAGCAATATCAATTGATAATAAAAGACAAACTGAACAAAGGCCATTATGTTTTCATGTCAATATGAGTAAAAAAATGTTACAGCTAACAATAGTAGCATAATCAATATATTCACCTTGAAACAGCAAAACTTACATATATGCTAGCAGTACAATACAACCAAAATAATGAAATTACATATTATGTTGATATACCGATTTTTGTCCAATGAACTATTAATTCATTAGGCAGAAGAAAAATACAATTATTATGCCACAGGCCAAAATTGTGTTCCATTGAAATGAAGAAGAAATGCTTACATACATAGTGTTTACAAGAGAATGTGTTATCAAGGTTTAGACAAATTTAAAGACAGACAAGAACCTGGGATTAGGTGGCTTAAATCCGAAGTTTCTTTACAAAGTTAGAAATGAAATGAAATTGGACATGCAATTGCATTGATATATAATTAATCAATGAATCACTCAGAACTAGAGATGTACCACAAGACTGGAGAGGTGCATTAGTCAGCCCATTGTTCAAGAAGAAGAAAAAATATTGTTCAAGAAGGGAAAACAAAGTGAACCAAGCAATTACAGACCAGTGAGCCTAACTTCTGTAATCTGCCAAGTTATGGAAAAAATACTGAAAGAGAACATATTGGAATGAAACATTTGACTAAGCATAAAATTGTTAAAAACATCATGGATTTACAAAGGAACGTTCATGCCTGACCATTGTGACCAACCTGTTACACTTTCTGGAGGAGGATTATGATAAAATGAGGGAATATTCTCAGATGGATTGAAAATTGGTTGAAGGGAAGAAGCCAGAAGGTTGGCATAAGGGGGCCATTCAGAATGGGCAAGAGTTATTAGTGGAGTGCCTCAGGGCTCAATCCTTGGGCCATTGCTTTTCTTATATATATATATATATATATATATATATATATATATATATATATATATATATATATATATGATATCAATGAAGGATTGCTATCCAAAATTTCAAAGTTTGCCAATGATACAAAGATGTGTATGATGATGATGATGATGATGATGATGCTAAAATTTACAGTAGGATCTAACGAAACTGTTTTAATGGTCTTTGGACTGGCAGATGCTTTTCAATATCGACAAATGTTCTGCAATGCATGTTGGGAAATCTAATAATGGTAACACTGGTCTGCATCAATGTTGCTGATTTGAAGATAACATGTGATCTATATGCATTTTGGTGTGCTGAATCCACACTGTCTAAGCATTTGAACTGTGCCACTTGTTTGATTGCATTGCCATTTAGTCTTATTCTGCATGTGGGTGTTACTTTGCTCTTGGTAATCAACATGCAGAGTGTCTTTCTTTCTCTTTGCTTTCAATTGATAATTTATTTAGAAGTTCTTGCCTCAGCTATTAAAGTGACTATCTGCAAACATAACATACATAACCACAGACCTCTGTCCTTGTCAAGAAAATAAGCCAAAAGACATCGGGCCACTGCCTGATGACAGATCACCATAACATTCTCTTGACGCTCCAGTTCCATTATAACAGGCTCAATACGTGCAACAAGATCTTGATAGGACTAGAAGAATCACAAATTAGAATCAAATGCTAATTAACAGCCACTAATATTAAACATATCTGTTTAGATGTCTGTTTTACAGAAATGATTAACTCTTATAACCAAAATTATTATAACTGTTAGCATTTAGAATCTTCCAAGCTCTGTCTGCTCATAAAATAAAAATATCACTTTAATTATGACAACTACCAAAACAAATATATTCACAGGAGTTGTCTAAATCATTTGACTACAATTTTTTTATATGTTATGCACAATATAGAAGTGCTGCTTCATTTTCATGTTTAGACCCCATGGGTTACACAGAATTTTATTTTTCTTCCAATTTTGGGGTTTTGACACATGAAAGCAGGCTAGAGACAATTATTTTACCAAAGTAGATTTGGTCAGTGTCCATAGTTATCCTTGTTATTAGAATTACCTGGTACTCTAATTCGTGTTCAAAGATAGCACTATAGCAATATCTTTAATTTTATGTCTGTAATACGCATATTGAGATAAATGGTCCTGCCGACTGAGGTATTCTATCAATATATTGATAATTTTACCAAAAACAACAAAACAGCTACTATTATTTTTGGTTTCTTGTAACCATGTATTTAAATTCATCTATGCAAAGCGACAACAAACTAATGTGATGTCAAAATTGTTGCAAAATGCAAATATAATTAAAAAGTAACAGAAACAAACCTCTCCTCCAGGATAGCGGTAATAATATTTGTCAACTTCACGAAGAGCATATTCATCTGGAAATTTATTTCTGATTTCATCATACGTCATTCCTTCACAAATACCCTAACAACATGAAACAAACTCATTCTGCATTGATAAGGAAAAAGTTGGGCCACTATAAAACCATAATTTGGCAATTCTATAGTCTAGGCCATTGAAAGGCTTAGAAGGATGAAGCTAGACATAACTAAATAAATTCAAAAACTTACTGCATCAATCTCATTGAGTGCCTTCCAGTGTTCTTTAGGGACATCAATAGATGCAACAGTCTGAATTGTTCTTCTCATTAGACTTGTCCAAATTCTAAGATTGCTGAAGTTCTGATCTTTTACAAACTTTGTCAAAGCTCTTTCAAACTATGTGCAAACAATTAAGAAACTTACACATTAAATAAAACCATCCAAAAGAAAAAAGCGACAAAATTTACCAATTGTGCTGCAAAATCATCTTAAAAGAAGCAAAATTACAGTCAAAAAATGCCTGCTTTGCCTCTCCTGCCTTGACTTTCATTAGTCCCTCCATCCAATTAAATGCCATCTGCACTTCAACAACATTATTAAATTAACACTGAACACTGACTCTGTGCACATCTTGTAGATTGTGCCATGATACTCACATATTATTATAATCAAGTCCAGTGTTAAATCACATCCTTATATTGTGATTTAAAGTGGCTTAGAAGGCATTACTGCCTTCGTGAAAGCCACTAGGGGCACTAATGTGGTTTGAACCTCCCTCCCTCAGCCTACTGCTCCAGCGCGCAACCCAATCTGCCATCTTCTGTCGCCTCTCTTTTGGCTTTCTTTTCCTTCATAGTCTGCTTAAATTTGTGTTTCTGCACCATGACTGATCTTGGGAACTGACCCCGCCTGGTATACCTGGTTGGTATACTTTGGCCATAGCTATTTCAAAGTCAGATTAAGTTCCAAAGAATAAGCAACTACAATACATGTATCAGGGATTCAGGGCATCTACTTTGAAAATTCAATATAAATCCATGCAAGTTTAATTTCTCCTTACAGTCAAAGAAATATAGCTGACATTGAAAGTAAGGGATCTTTGGAAAAATCTACCAACAGCTTCACAGAAACTGAAGGCTGACACTATAACACATCTTAATTAACCAAAACAGCAGAGAGAATGAACAGTTTACTCTACTTACAGCCTGACCATTAACTGAAAGACTGTCATCACCTCCAATACGACCATCAACATTCATATTAGTTTCCCCGTGCTAAAGACAGAAAATGCACTACAACAATAATTATCAGCAAATGCACAGCTTAGCAAGATCCCAGTTATACAAAAATTCCTTTGACATATGAGTGTGTGTATTATTATTATTACTACTAAGACAATTTTTATAGCGCTGTAACATGGTTAAGTACCAAAGTCAAAAGCGCTTTGACAACGCTGACATGTCAATGGTGGACAGAAGATGGCAATGTTGAAGTTGAAGTCCGCTCGGATGAAGAAAATCAAAACTGGCGACGAGAAGTCCGGTGCAGTCGTAAGAAGCGGTCTTTCACTGGAGAACTGCAACCACCACGTCTATCAATTTGTTTTTCATTCAAATGACTCAATTGTTGGTCATCAAGGACAAATTCTTCCATCATGTCAGTAAGCAATGGTTGTTCAACAATTTGACCAAAATCAGTATCTTCATCAATTAAAGCAATGCAATGTGTGTACTGTATATCTATGGAATAAATACAAGGGATTGTATATATGGGATATATATAATATATATTTCAATCTTAAAATATGATGCTGATAACATTATAAAGTTGTTAAGTATTGAATACCTATTGTTAACAGAATAAGCTGAATTATCAGTGTGAAATAAAAGTCTTTAATTATTTTCAAGCATTTTACAATGAAATAAAACTCAAACAGTTTAATCAGCTGTTGAATATTCATATGTCATAGAATAATACAAATCATACTCTGGCTAAGTAGATTGTACGAGGTAAAACATGTATATTCATGAAATAATATACAGCCCGACTTTGAACATGACCTGTGAAACAATGCACATTCCAAATGAGCATGAAAAACATTAATAGTCATTACAAAATAATTCTTTTAAATTTAAACTTTTAAGCCATGCCAAGCATTTCTAAAATGGGTTTCAACTTAAGTTTTAATGAATTCCCAATTCCCTGTCCTATTCTGATGAAAATCTTTACAATGTCTCCTAATTTTATTCTCTTACTTCAAAAGCTTTCAGACTTTCAATTTGATGCAAAATAAATATCTGCAGCTGTATAAATAGAAAATGTCACAACAATTTCTTTTTATACAATAATCATACCCTAATGAAATAATTCCTTTTAGCTCCATTTTAGTTCTTGAAAACTCTGTTCTGTTTTTCTCCTATGATACCTCTATACCATTTTTCATTAACCACATTTCATGCCATCATTTTAGCTGATCAGAGGTCATTCAAAAACACCCCTCAGAACATCAGATACCAATTATTTATTCACTCTTTTTATTAAGCACTACAAACTAATAGACACGAATAGCTCAAAGGGTAAAATTTCACAGATATCACTACATCACAAGACAAGATTTCAATAGACATCAAAGTGAATATATTAGTAATGAACACACTACTGGTATAAATGCATCAAAATCACATTTTAAACTTGCATCTGACATGACTAGAGTGATTTCAGCTATGATTATTAATTATAAGTTCAGCTACTACTGCATGAATGACCCCTCCTTTGGCTATAGCTACTTCATTTCAAGATTAAGCACCTAGGCATAAGGAGCTACTTCAGTGCTGCTTTTGAAAGCGCTATAGAAATTAACGAGATTTTACTTACTTACTTGCTTACTTACTCCTGCTGAAGTACAGTACCAAATGGTGCCAGTGGCAAATGGGAAAAGCAATTATCTTTCCAGATGTCTCAAGGGCTGCAGGAATTTCTCAGTTACTTGACTTTTACTACTGCATTCCTCATATTAACGTTCTAGTTTAATACTAATTTAATTTAAAAGGCAGACAACTGTAACAGTAGTTCTAAAAAGCTCCACCTGATGTTTTCAAATGACAATTTTGTGTGCTAATTTACTTAAAACAACAATCACACCAACAAAACAATAAATATGACATTAATCATCAATAAAAATAAATCATTGCAATCGCTTAAACTTCAGATTAACCTTGAACTCTGTTGACGAGAAATTTTTCGCCTTGGTTATAAATCTTCATAAAGGACAAATTACTGTCATGCTCCACTTCAAGTGTTTCATACTGTAGTTCGTAATTACGAATTCTTCTTCGAAAATCTTCTATTGCTAATTCTGCATCAGCATTAATGTAATCAGGACTTGAAAGTTTCACTTCCTAAAATTCAAATGCCATCATTTTCACAACAATTTCTTTACACAATTTTGAAAAATATACCACATTTAGACACTAATAATAATTAAGCACTTTTATAGCACCAGTTCCAACTAAAAGTATCAATCGATGATATTCAAAATCCATCCGCAAAAGACCAGGTCATACTTGAAGTCAGTCGGTGCGAATTTGTGAAACAGCAACAGACTAAAGAAGAAATGCTAACTAGAAGAGATGTCTTTTAAGCCTAGATTTGAAAATACTCAATTCATTGGAAGATCTAACGGACAGAGGAAGAGAGTTCGAGATTTATGGACTTATAATAGAAAATGCTCTTTAATCAAGCATTAGCTCAATGTATAATTAACAATGAAACGACAAATCTTGCACAGTAAGAATGTTCTGGGTGGCTAAGAATGGACTTCAAGTACTGAGGTTGACCAGTCTGTAATGTTTTAGAAATCAAGAAGCCAGGCTTCAATATAATTCTCTGCCCAATGGGCAACCAATACAAAGTTTAAAGAATAGGCCTAATGTGATCATGCCAGAGAATCTGAATGATGGCTCAGGCAATGGAATTCTGAATCCTTTGAAGTTTCTGCACATTACTGTCGATCTGTCAATATTATTGCATAAGCAATTACAATAGTAAAGCCTAGTGGTAAAACTTGCATTGGTAAAAAAGAGACACACAAAGGCAGATTTACCAGTACATCATGATTGCAGACTAGCTATCAATGACAATTCACATAATTTAGAAGACAATTTTGATTCAAACAGACCCTTATGTTGGCTTCAATGACCTCAGGATCAAAACAGACAGATTCAACAAAGAAAGTCTTATAATCGGCCAAAAAGTCAATGATCAACTGGCGTCGCTGACGAGTGCTGTTTGTTGCATCATACACCTGAAAAACCATCAAATACAGAAACAGAAATCATTAAAAACAGCAGCCTATAAGTATTTTTTAAATGTCTTATCTCGTGCCTTAGAAATGAACAACTAATAAAACCTCGCAAGGCAATAAAATCAACTGGAACAGAATGAAGCACAAACAGAATATAAATAACCTGAGGCAAAAATTACAAGAGTACAACTAAGAGATAAAGAAAGATATTACCGCCACTTCACCTCCTTTTCTCAACCAGTCCCTCATCTCTTTAAGAACAGTTATTGCACATTTTCTAAAAGTATCAAATAAAATAAAAATGACGATGATGATGATAATAAAGATAACGATTTTTTTAATAACATCAGTCCTAAAACACAAAGGTATCAAATGACAATTCGTCAAATCTGTCTCCAATAGATGAGGTCATCGTCAAAGATATTAGGATTTCAGTGACAGAGAATGAGGAGGAAAAGTTCAAAGAAGAAGCATGTTTCTGTGTTTCTTGGCCTAGATTTGAAAATAATAATACATTTAGAAGTGCAAAAATTCCTAGATAAAAACAAACCAAGGATTCCAAAGTTAAACAGTACTTAATAGGGAAGTATTCTTCTGCCACTTCTATTTAACAACACTAAACAAATAAAACCCATCACTATTCACAGGCATAAGTAAGTAAACACACAATTTCTATAGCGCTGCCCAAAAGCTTGGCGCAGTGCACCAGCTTATTCACGAACATTCATAACCACCAAATGTGCACAACTGAAAAGATGTACCATTATTATGGAAATATATCCCCCTCCCCATTTTGACGGCTGTTGGATACTTGAACCTAATAATGCAGAGTCAGGACTCCTTAGAATGAGGAGTGTAACAAGTGATCTGATCAAAATGCCACAATTGAGCATGAATCTCAAATTGCATTCGAGCACGTTTTAACACTTGGATGAGCCTCTGCCTAGATACAAGTGACTGAAATAAGAAATAAGATTTTCTAATATCTCTTACTCTCGAATTTCCTGAGCAGATTTATTATCTGGTCGAAAGAAATCAGAATTGTTAATTGATTCTGGAGCAGCCTTTCGTCTCACTTCACCAACATTGAATACTGCAAATATTGGTCAAAATCTCAAACTTATTTGACAATACACTGTAGATTCATTTACATTTAAATAAACTACCGGTATAAATCATTAAATTAATATAGTAAATCTCAAAGTCAAATTTTGCTTTTACCTAGCATAAATATTGTCATTATTAACAAAACCAATAATACTAATTATGCACTTTATAGCACCAGTTATAATACTCAAGGGTATCAATCAATAGTACTCCTCAGGGCTGCCGAGAGAATTTCCGGGCCCCAGTGCAAAAAATAGTCACAGGCCCAGACCTTACAAGCGTGTGAAAAAGTTGATGACTTTTTGCTTGTCAGTCTTTTTCAAAGCAGAATTCCAGGTCCTCGTAACAAGTGCAAGTGTGATAAAGTGTTGAAGACCTTTTTTTGCTTCTCGGTCCTTTTTAGGGCATTACTTAACATGATCGGCCCGGGCCCCTGGACTTTCGCCGGGCCCCAGTGCTCATGATGAAGATGACCTTTTTTACTTGTCAGTCTTTATCAGGATTCAGGCCTTTGTCATACATCATCATTACCGGACCCGGGTCCCCTGCAGACCACCGGGCCCCTGTGCAATTGCCCCTCTGTCCCCCCTCTCGGCAGGCCTGGACACAGGCCCCTTTGAGCTCTATGGGTCCCGAAACAATGTACCGGCTGCACCCCCTTTCCTCAGGCCTGGTACTCCTAATCCATTCATAAAAGACCATGCCATTCCAGAGATCAGGTTGTGAGGAACTGTGAGGCAGAGCTATGGTGAAAATGCTAATTAAGCCTAGATCTGAAAATACTTAATTTATTGGAAGATCTGACAGCCAGAGGAAGAGAGTTCCAGATTTTTGGGCCAAGAATAGAAAAAGCTCTCTTATCAATTTCAGTGTTGGTTCTGAGTACATTGAAAACTGGATCAGCAAACTTTGTTGAATGGAATTGTTTCTGGTGATTTATAATTGATTTCAAATATTGAGGTTGGCCAGATTGCAGTATTTTATAGATTGCAATTAATTCTATAAACCATAAGATAAAATCCTGAATACAATTATCTGTTCTACCAGCAGCCAGTGTAGCTTTTGAAGAGCATAGCAGCTAAGATTACAAAAATCAAGACCACAGGTATACTAGGGCAAGACAGCATTATGGTTTCAGAAATGGGATTTTGACTAAAGTTCCAATGTGATAAAAAAGGGAGCTCCTGTTAGTTTCACCACTTTGGATGAAAGACTGCTCATCAATGCCACTTTCAAAGGTGGTAGGATGAATGTCTGCCCTGAAGTACAAAAAGCTAAAAGCAGACCTCACTACCATACCATATAATTTCGTATTATTTTACATTTCCTTCACAGTTTTCAACATTTATCAAAAGACTGGCTGTCAGACAAATAGCCATTTCAGTGACTAAACAGACAAAAAATATCAACTGCAGCAAAAAATGTGCATCAAGTGGTTCTACAAATGTATTTCTATAAGAAATAAATACTTTTGCAGTTGTACCTTTTGACTCGATTCCAATCCAGTTGAAATACCGAGTTAACTTCCGAGCCATATAGGTCTTGCCACGAGCAGGGAGTCCAACCATGATGATACAACAAGGCGCAATAGTTGTATTGGACATTACTAGTGAAAGAAATTACAGACAAGCATTCTAAATAGCATCTGATATGAGAAGATAACACAAAATTTTAGAAGTAAAGAAATCAGATAAGTAACACAAACATCATTATAAGAAAGACAATAGAATGCATGAAAACAATCATGGACATGCTGAGCAAGAGAATATTAACTCTATGAACACATAGTGAAAATGCTAACTAATAACATACCTTTATGGAACCAGTTCTAATACTCTAAAGTTATCAATCGATGGTACTCCAAATAAATCCACATTCCACAAAAGACCAGGTTATATCCAGAGATCAGTCAGAGTGGGAACCAATGAGACGGACTAAAGAGTAAATGCCAACTGGACGAGATGCATTCTAAGTATATAGACTTTACTAATGCACTGATTCTGTGACTGTTAAAACTATTGCTGAGGGCATATTTCTGTGACTAAACATTGACAAGTGATGATGGATTAGTGATGTAATCAGATGGACAGTCCTGAGTCCAACAAAATCGTGACCATTGCAATGGTTCGATCATGTTCGATAAAATTCACAACTCACACAAATTACCAGGTAGCTTTGCAAAGGTCACAGCTGGAAAATCTTAACCTTATAAATGCCAGTGTCAAGTGCAGTCTTCTGCAGCCCTTGAGTGACCGGTCGAAAGCTCAAGGTCACATGAATGCCATCAAGGCCTTCCCCATGTAAAATTTGAATGCTTAACACGTCCTGCAATGTATGTCAAGATGCTATGAGTTCCTGTGACATTTACTAGTGTCATGCGTATCAACTGTATCTGTATCTGTTTGTATCTAGGTCGTCTTCAGGATTAACAGTTGGCCACAGTGATGAATAGTTGACCTCCGAGATTTCCTGTCTCTGGTTGTGCTGATCAGATGTGAACCCTCGAGTTTAGTCCATTCACAAATGTTGTCGATCCAGACTATTGCCAGTCTCCACCTATTTCTTTTTCCTGATATTGATCCCGCTATGATAGTTTTCTATAGATTTTCTGGTACTTATAATAATAATAATAATAATAATAATAATAATAATATAATATAACAAGGTTTAAAGTGGTTCAGTAGGGACTGCCCTGTGTGAGAACCACTGTATCCGGACCCCAGTGAAGTGTAATGGCTTTTCAGTCAGGAACCTGACCCTAATCCTAACGCCTCTCTAGCCAACTACACCATCCCTCTACTGGGGTCCGGTAGTTTGCTTGTTTTTGCTTGTTGTAATAGCACTGATTTTTCTCCAAGTTTCGACCATACTGCTTCGTTGGTCATCTTAGCAGTCCAAAGAATCTGCATAGTTTTCCGGGAACATTTGTTTTCTTCTTCTCATCTGTCTTCGTTTATTCTAGGCCTGTTTAGGGGGAATCCCCCCAAAGTTTTAAAATTCCCCCAGATTTGTATATGTTGGCTTGGGGATGGAAATTCCCCCCCCCCCCCAAGCGTGGAGAGACAAATCTTGTCCCCCCAAACATTTCAAACTCCCCCAATGTCAAGGTGGCTAGAATAAACACTGCTCACAACCGTATGTGACTATTGGCCATACTAGTGCCTTGACTAGTTGCCAGCAGGTGTTCTTACTCTTACTAATAGTATATAATACATAATATTTTATTTTTATATATACATACATATATATATATATATATATATATATATATATACAGTGCTCAATTGTGAGAAAATGAAAGGGGGTCATGGCGAGTATTATCAGAGACAGCCCCACTGCCTTATGTAAATACCACTGGTATACCATTTTAAAGGGGGTTGAACCCCCAACCCCCAGCAATTCAGAGCTCTATATATATATATATATATATATATATATATGTGTGTGTGTGTGTGTGTGTGTGTGTGTGTGTGTGTGTGTGTGTGTGTGTGTGTGTGTGTGTGTGTGTGTGTGTGTGTGTGTGTGTGTGTGTGTGTGTGTGTGTGTGTGTGTGTGTGTGTGTGTGTAAACAAACTAGCGTATATATAGCAAAACATATGAACAAACTAGCGTAGCCTATACCACCAGGGATGCGGAAAATGGCTATATTTACTAGAATTTCCTCTTTCGTAAGCAATTCTACGCTGCGTTTCTCGCTCTCCGGACATTTTAATCAGCGTTAGAATGTTTACCAGTTATTAGCAAATGAAAGCAATTTGCCAGCAAAATCAAAACACAAAACACAAACGACCCATGTCCACGACGTTCCAATGTGTGGCCTTCAAAACAGAACACGTGAAGAAGACCTGATTCGTATAAGGTCGGGTCAAAGGTTACGTCGGCTCATCCGATACGCTTGTTTATCAAGGACTTTGCTGTTAAATGAATAAATGCGTGTTACGCGTATGGTCCGGCGTAACATAATATGCCATAATAATTATGCCAGCTAAAGTTAAGTTGAAACGTTTCATATTAAGGCTTGTTGTAAGTTGTTGAGGACACTTGAGCAGTCGGATAGCACACCGCAGTGTTGGAGTGGTGAAATTTGAGCTGGGGTGGGGTATGGGGGGGGGGAGGGGTGGGGTGAAGGGGGTTGAGGACTGAAATTCAATGAATGACAGAAACTGCATGTACCCGATATGCGATTTTTTGAAGAGTTGCAAAGTTAGCTGGGGGGTTCAACCCCCACCCCACCCCCCAACTCCAAACCTGGCACACCGAATCAAGCTCGAGAGCCTGATTCCGGACTGAACGTCGGATTTGAAAATTCATTCTACCTGTGCTGACGAGATAATAGAGCAGCGGTTCTCAACCTTTATAGTGCCGCGACCCTTTTAATTCAATTACCCATGATGTGGCGACCCCCAACGGTTAAATTATTTTCGTTCGCAATGTAAACTGATAAAAATGATAAAAAAATAATGCTACGACAATCAAAATGTTCGAAATCGTTATTATTTAATTGTCTCCATGTCTATCCTCGAATGACAATTATAGTAATTATAGTAAAACAACTAGCACGTCGTAACTACCACTGAGGAAATTTTGTACAATAACAAGAAAAGAGACAACCCCATATTTCTGATGGTATCGGGCGACCCCTGGCAAATCGTCATTCGACCCCCTTGGGGGTCGCGACCCACAGGTTGAGAACCGCTGTAATAGAGGCAGTGTACATGGGCGTAGCGACGGGGGGTACATCGGTTTATATACATCGCCCCCCCCCAAAAAAAACAAATTAGGCAACCTTAAAAATTTTCATGTGTTTTTAAGATGTTCATGTTTTTAAAGATTTATACCCCCATTACATTGTAACCCCCCCCCCCCCAATCAAATTCCTGGCAACGCCTCTGGTAGTGTACATGTTTATACTTATCGAGAAGAGAAAAGAACCAACCGTTGGTTTGCAATTAATTAAGCTCAACTGGTGTCTGGAATCGAAATTAATCAGATGCCACCCGAGGGCACATGGAACTTTTAGTCGATTTCAAAGCAGGCCTATATTTTGTAACCTAATAAAGATTTAATAAGTCAGTTGACCTACCTTCTAATCTTGGCTCACTAAATAAGGTCCTTCCGTGATTTTCTTCCCATTTCTCCGAGTGCACCGACCCACCTTATCTCAGTGATATCAACTTATCTCATAGCCTAGCCAAACAAATCTTCGATATCTGTCAATAGTCACCTTCCTTCCTTCC
The DNA here is from genome assembly GCA_018105865.1 of Metaphire vulgaris. NCBI lineage: Eukaryota > Metazoa > Annelida > Clitellata > Crassiclitellata > Megascolecidae > Metaphire > Metaphire vulgaris. The sequence continues at coordinate 20,820,732 of CM030833.1, forward strand.
ACCTAAAGCAACCTCTCAACAGAGCTACAACACTAGACCTCAAGGATACAACATGGAAATTCCTCACCGGATTAATAATTTGACTAATAAAAACTTTATCATAAGATTATTTATAGCCAGGACGTAAATGTAAAAATAATGTTAATTCCCAATAACTTTTGATTTGTATTTGATACGTAAGGTATGTATTGTAGGCCCTATTTATGTATTATTATGTACTTTTGACCTTGCGTTTTGACAAGGTTGTTTTAATAAAACGATCTTGTATTCTAGTGTATTGTATTGTGTTTTATCCAGGCTCCAGACTTTGGGAGAGTTGACTTGGCTGGAGGGGAAGAGACACAGGTCAATGCAAAAATTTGTGTCAGTGCTGGGATTTGGGGGGTGGGAAATTTTATGGTTGGGGGGAATTTCACTCTATCAGGCCTGTATAAAACACTGGTCATCTGATCTACTTCCTATGCAATAATTTTTTTAAATAATAGTAATTATAAATAATAATAATGTGATTTAAAGAGGACACATACACACCCAACAAATTTTGCTAATTTCTCGAGTGGAATTTTGTTATCAAACGTTCCATAACTTCCATAAGTTGAAGTGATGTGCTATTTTAAATATGACCTCAGTCATTGTATCACTCAGTCAATGTATATGAGGAAGCATTACTGTGCACACAATGACAGATGACAAATCAAGAGATCTTTGCTACAAATTTGTCTAACATGTTAATTTCGGTAGAAATCATTAAAAATATGACCAAATGAATATCTGGGCAACACGTACCAGTACATTGCATGATGAGACCACAGTACCCACACTTTCAAAAAATTATCCCAAAAATGGAGGAAGTACAAGGAAAGAAATGGAGGGTGAGGACAGAATGAGAACGGAATACAAAGTGTCCCCTCCAAACTGAAACCTGGATCCAGCCCCTGTAAGCACCGCGTGAATGTTAAATTTAAAGCCCAAAAGTCATTGCAGCAGCACAGAAGTGAGTTAAATCAAATATTCTAAAACATAGTTAAAGGCAAAGCTTCAGTTTCACTGCACTGTCTACACAGCATATGAAACATAATAAATGCATGATATTTGTCAACTGAATTTGTGCCAAGAAAGAGAGGAAAAAGAGAAAAGAATTCATAATTACTGGTATAATTAAACTCTGTAGCCTGTCTTAAAACCTAAGCACAGCTTAGAATGCAGTTTATTTCAGAACATTAATAATTAATCAAGCCCTGTTAAATAAATTTACAAGGTGTCAACACATTTCAGATTTAGTCGTATTTAAAGTGTAACTATGAAAGTAAGGTATTCTAACTGATGACATTGCTGCTGACATGTGAGTGCAAGACAAAGCCTGATATCACAGACTGTAGCAAAAAAAAAGAATACAAACATAATATTACCATTACATAATACATGCATCAACAAGTCGGTTGCATAATTGTTCTATATATATATATATATATATATATATATATATATATATATATATATATATATATGCATGCACACACCCACACCCACATACATCCACAAACGTAAGAGATGTCACATCTCAAGAAGCTGTGTTAAAAATGCTATCAGTAGCCAACATGCAAGTGTAACTGTTTAGATTCTTGAATACAAAGTTATTTTCACAAATGATGGCAAAAGTTTAACTGCTCCCATGAAAACAGTATATAACAACATGTAAAATTAGAAAACTATATTCTGGAGGATTAACGTTAGATAGTTCATAAAGGTTAAAGGATACTCTATAGTCTATACTGTGGATTAACACTATAAACTTACGACTAATTTATCTTATATGATGCTGTTACAATTTCAATTAATTATATTTATATGATCATATTACAAATATTATAAACAATCAATTTATTATAGGATCAACTGTGATTTCAAGGTGTGGCTACTCTGTCAACTTTGTATTTACAATGAATATCATACATAATGTCCAACTGCTATTTCTGTTGAGTTATGCACTGCAGTCTTTGTTCTCTACAAAAAAAAAACTTGCGTGGCTCCTGTTACCTCCTGGAAACTAAGTATAAAGATACGTAGAAGTGCGTGCATGTATGATCTTGCTATGCAATAAAGTTCTGATGAATGCATCCATTTCACGAGAGCCTTTTTTCTATTCAGCTTTGAGAATCTCTAAGGTGTTTAGGAGCATCGGCAAACATGAACTTAAGGCGATACGCATCAGCCAATAACAGCCCGATGTCTTCACTTGTCCAGTCACGCGTAGGAAGGTTCTGAAGGAGAAGCATGAGGCCCTACACAAGACACCACATTCCATTAGAGTCAAGCACAAACATCTCTAGCATCACTAGAGCATCTAATGATCAATTAATTAATTGTAGCACAGCAGGATTTTAAGCCATGTTCAATTAAGTACCAAGAAATGCAAAAATTTCACTGTCTTGAGTTGCTCGCATCTGATCCAAGAGTGGGCAACTATACATAGCACTAGCACTGAAAAGACATCAAATGCATTACATAAATCATCCCATAAAATCCATGTTGCAACACTCTGTGTTGCAACATGAATTTTTGATTAGAATTCCAGTAAAGTCAAGTGAGAATGAATCCAGTCAGAAGAAGATAGCTTATTAGAATCATTCAATTCTTACCTGAAAGTCAGTTTCCCTCTGAAGTTCTTCAGAGAACTTTGTCAAAAGTGCAGCGCATACATACAGATGAAATAATGCAAAGCCATCAGATTCCGACTGCAACAATTAAATGCACATTTTAGACTCGGATAATACATAAAAACAAATTGTGGCAAACCACTCTTAATGGCATTTGATGCAACTTCTGATTTGATTCAACATTACATTTTCCAACAACAGAAATTTGAAAAAATAATGACACATCTATTCACACATTACCAGTATAACACCAAAGTGTTTACCAGTATATGTTAATGGATGTTTTTACAACAAATCTAATTTATAGATTTTTTTATAAGTGTGCCAAATGGCAATACACTTTGCTCAATTATAATTACTGGTAATCCAGTATAACAATATTTGAGAAATAACTACAGTAGTGTGTGTATATATATATATATATATATATATATATATATATATATATATATAGCGGTATGTATATCAATCAATTGATAGAAATCATGAAATAGTTAATACTGTAGATGCAATTAGAAACAGTAATAAACTGTTAAAGTCCTTTCAAAATGATCACAACATAATAGGTATAAGCTTTAAAATACAGTTCAGAGGTCATGGCATATAATGATGTGGAATTTGTTGGCATTTACATACTATGAATAGTGCCAATTTTGTATCACAAATTCAATTTTGTATCACAAATTTTGCTGAATACATGCAGTGATAGCATGACATTCCATACAAGCACAATATAAAATAGATGCTACAGTATACATTAATGCTGACTGATACTTAAATTCCAATTATGGACAGCTACGATTTCAAAAACTAATTTACCACTCTGCACGTAATGGTGTAGCTTTAATATTAAGTCATTGGTGGTTCTCTGTGCATGCAAACAAAACTTAAAGCAGATATGAAGCAGGCATTGATTGCAGCTGTTCAAAAAATTATCCCAACAGATACTGTGATACAAGTCACAAAATTATGCTTTAGCCCTGAGAAATTGAAGGAAAGATATTATATGATACTGTAGCATATGCATGCAGTTTGAAAACATTTGCAGAAGCAAACAGTTTTCAAAAAAGCCTCATTGTAATAAATGTCTAGACACAATTTCCTAAATATCTGAGCTAAGCCAATTAATATATGAGGGCTAAAATGATTAATATGTCTGATCATGCAGACTGAGCAAAAAGTCACTAAAAATGATGAAATCAAATCTTTCTTAATGACAAAAGAAAGCAAAATCCAAAAAAAACACATCACTGACCAAGTAAGTGTCCCATATACGAATGACACAGTGCAGTGGCATCTCACGCATCAGTAAATTGTTCATCCAGCGAAATGAAAACTGTAGGTATTCGACATGATGCTTTTCCAAATGACGATGAAGATTATCTGCATCAACCAGACAACGTGAACAATGAAGGGCACAGATCTTACCATCAATAAGAAGCAGAAGCAGAACTCGCATTATTAATTATCGAAACAAAAACCAATCATACTTGATCAATTTCACATCCAAAGAAATAATGAAATCCTGTGACATAAATACAAGTTGACAACAACAACAACAACAACAACAACAGGACTTGGGCATGTACTTAGCTTCTCCATCCACTTGGCTCTACAGTGTAGAGTCTGGTCAACCCTATCTATGCTCCACAACTCGGGCTTACTCCACATTCCAAAAGCATGCACAGGCCTTGCATCAGTTGTTCTAATCTAGTGATGCATGGTATACCGGTAGTATTGCACATCCAGAAGAGAAGCTATGTAACATTATTACCCCACATGGTGCTGTGACATTGAGAAACAGGACATTATCAGGAATGTCATTAAGTGTTCCTGTTCTAGATACTCTTAAAAAAGCTATGGCAATAATGTTTCATGCTCTGTTCCTGAGTTGGATAATTAAAACACAGTTTGTTGGCAAAGAATGAACTAAATCAATTATTTTCCACTACATTAATTCTAAGCTTACTGTCGATTCGTGTAATGAGTTCCTTCAGCAGATTGACTCTCTTTTGAATTCCTGGCTGGGCAAAAGTGTAGTTGTCCTGTATGCCATCCAGCAGTTTGGAAAAACACCAAAACGAATCTGCCTCTAGTCTATCCAAACCTGGTTCTTCTATTTTGGACACTGGATAGTTTTCAACATCTGCACCTGGTATCAAGCCAAGTATAACTCATATCAATAATCAATTATTCTACTCAGATTATACCTACTCAGATTAAAAATATACCAAACATAACACTGTTTAAAAGAGACTTAAACAAATAATTCTACAGGATTAGACATATATTTTAACTTTAATCTTTAATCTACCTTGATACAGACATTTATATGCTATGTGTATTTTTTTACCTAAATTCAAATTATTAAACTAATTCTCAACTTATGTCTGCTATCATTATAAAATTTCATATGTACTGGTTACTTTCTTGCGGGATCCATGATCCCTTCAGTAACCATTTATTTATTTCTTTCTCAATTTGATTTCTTACAATGTTATTATTGGACAAGTACATAGGCTTATGTACCTGTTATTTTTGTTTACATGTTATGTAAATTGTGGAATAATTATGGAGAAATAAATAAAGAAGAAGTTTGAAGTTTTAATTTTACATGATTTCACAGTTTCAATTATATCCAAAGAATGAAGCAATCACAACAATTTATCAAAGTTTAAATTTTCAGTCAGACTTAGAGAAATATAAGGCAAGACCATTCGAACAGTAATAATTGTTCTGAAGGTTGCTACTAACTTGCGTCAATGAATTCCGTAAGGAAGACAACAAATATTGGAGTGACAAGGTCATTAATTCCTTGCACATAACCACTCGCAGGATGCCGAATTGCCCAGATGTACAGGATCCTTTCAAATATCTGAACATAAATTTAAGGTAAAAATTAAAGAAATTAGTTAGTTAGTTAGTTAGTCAGACAATTTATACAGTGCCATAAACATCATAGCAAAGACCAAAGTCAAAGGTGTTGTTGACAACATTGATGTGTCAAAGAGGACAGAAGATGTTGGTCTTGAAAATCTGCTCAAGTGGTAAGAAGGAGCTCCTGCTGTGATTAAATCCAGCTGTGAATCCTTTAAAAAGCGGTCTTCTGCAAGAAAATGCTTTCGTACAACATTGACACATCAATGAGGAGCAGAGGAAAAGGGTGTTGAGAGAGCCAAGACACGAGCGATGAAAGGCATTCTCCACGTGGCAAAATCAGGCAGTGATGAGGGGCTAATGGTTTTCAACGTTTATCGGTATATATAGTTTACACATATTAAATTTAGAACTAGTAATATTTATGGAGTTAGGGCATCATATAACTATTCATTCATTCATCATTTATACCCTGGCAACGCTTATGCACGTGTAGGCAGCCCATTGATGATAGATCTCCAAATGGCCCTATCCATAGCAGTCTTATGTGGCTTATATGAAACTAGTCCAATTGTTTTGCAGTCTTCTTCAAGTGTCAATCCATCTCTTTTTTGCTCTTCCTCTGATTCTTTCTCCATGAACTTTCCCAAACAGTGCAGTTTTTTGGCATCTGTTGTTGTCCATTCTAACTACATGTCCGAAATACAGAAGATGGTGCTGCTTGACTCTTGCAATGATGTCTACGTTGTTAATTTAACTGTTTTTTATGATCCCATTTTCTATTTTTATCTTGGCGAGTCACTCATGTAATTTTCCTGAGGCAGGACATTTCAAGACTATTATTGTAAAATAAAGGGCTTAAACAGCTGTTTAAAAATCAAGACAAGAATCTGCTTCTGAGTCATGTCAGCCCCTGTGGTAGTTCTCCTGACCAAATTATAAATAATGTGAACGACTCTCTAGACTCGCTGTGAGGTTATATGCAACCAAAGAGCCTTACAATAGGATATGGATTGGCAAAGAAATATGATATCCAACTACAAATTTCTGATGGTTTAGGAATTGCTGTCATCATCGGCATAACATACATACATTCATACATACATACATACATACATGCATACATACATACATGCATACATACATACATACATATATACATGCATACATACATACATACATAAAGTTCATTTACTAGGCGCAATTATTGCAAATGCACCTCGGTTGCCAGGTCAAACATATATGTTTTAAGTCAGTCGAGAAAAATGTCACGGTTGAAAAACAAGTCGTGCGTTATAATAAGTTGTGCATTATACAGGATAATTTACAAAGCCATAGTTTAATCTAAAAATAAAAAATCATCACCTCTTGAACAAGTGTTTGCTGAAAAAGAGGAATAAGAGGACTCATTCGAGGGATGTCAATATGTATCTGAAATATATTAACATAATACCAATTCAGTATTGATGTAAAACTGTACGGGTTAAAATTTCATTATGAATACTTCTACTGACAGGATTTTTTAAAATTTCAACTAGATCAAAGAGCAAATAAGCTGTAAAACTGTGACACTCCACATCATTATGCAATCAAATCAACTTTATAAAATAGTATTAAAATGATACACTAATTTTTTTCATGCACCTCTCTTGCATAGAATGATTCCATAAAACAATAAATTTGCTAACATGAGACGGAGTAGAACAAACCTGGCGGTATGTGTCTTGATGAATGTCCTGGAGTCTCGTGCTGTAATACTGGTCCACAAAATTGTGATATTCTTGACGCTTTCTGTCCAACATCGCTTCTCTCCTTTCTGCTATCAGTGGCAAATATCCCTGAAATCAGACGCTTAATAACATAAATTAGCATTTAACAAATGTCATTCAGATTTGTATTTAAATCCCGCTTCGTTTGAAATAATGCAACAAAACGAGTATCCTACAAAAACACAAATGTCACACCAAACTGTCAATGTAATTTAATATGCTCACTGTTGATTCTTTTATTTCTAAAAGCAGCACATGCTGAAACACAATAACAGCTGCTCACAGAAAGAAGTTTCCATGTAGTTGCACGATACTGTGATGGAATTCCAGACCAACTCAACTTTCTCAGTTCCTCTGAAATAAATGAGAAGAAACTGGACACAGAACTAAGGTTCTCAAGATGGAAAGGAGTGGTAATGCTGGTGTATGAACTCAGAAGGAAAAAATAACTAAGAAATAAGAAAGAACAAAGAACCGATAAAGAACAATCTCGAGCAACACTTTTTCTAACAATTCTAACTTCAAACATTTATAGCAAAGTATCTACCCCATAAAAAACATGAACTACAATTGCACAATTCATAATCCATTACAGCAACAACATAAACAATCCTAAGTCATCAGTCATAGCATTAGCAACACTTCTTTCTTTCTTTCTTCCTTTCTTTCTTTCTTTCTTTCTTTCTTTCTTTCTTTCTTTCTTTCTTTCTTTCTTTCTTTCTTTCTTTCTTTCTTTCTTTCTTTCTTTCAGGTACTCTGTCCAGAGACAGGTTCCATACACCTGCATTGCCACTCCTTTCAATATTGAGCTTTCTTTTTCAGGGTTTTATACTTGTTCTATGCTCTAGAATCAAACTTCCGCTCTAACATCGTTGTCCTTGGTGGTCCTCTTTGTGTTTTCCTTCCCATCTTCCCATCTTGTACTTCTTCCCTTAGTAGACATGTATCTATGATGTTTCATGCCTGGCTGAGGGCTATAGAAATGGAGATCAGCGCCACCCTATGAGCCCGTGAGACTCAGGAAGGACTTTGACTCGACTATTCAGTAACCTGAATAATCACTAGTTTTGACTCAGACTTTCAAAAAATCTCTGAAAATTTCTGAGCTTGTCAAAAATGTTCATTAAGCCAAATATTTTTCATAATCAAATAGATAATAGTAAAAACATATTTGGAAAGAAACCCCTTAAATGCAGATCATGCATTAGATATAGTGAATAAAAATCAATAAGAATTAACACAGGTCTTACCTAAGTTAACATTAGGAGACTGCAACATAGACTTGAATTTGTCAAGCCTAAGAAGCTCACGGTCAGGCGTTGATATCTGACTGTATGGCGACAATTTAACGGAACTCCACTTGGATTCCAACCGTACGCCAAGTCCCGGTCCACCAATCCTATGAGTTGGCAAATGTGATGGCGTACTTGGTGCTGGATAATCACAAAACACAATTAACGGAACTGTGCTGAAATAAGATTATGCAAAAATAACCAAATATTAAATCTCAAGAACAATGTAAGCATGCTTCTCAACAATTCTGCTACAACACATTAATTACATGGACTACAGATTGCGTTTTTAACCTAAACGGTGTGCCTGTAAATTAGCTGGTGCACTGCGCTGAGCTCTTGAGTAGCGCTCCAGAAATTTGGTCGACTTACTTAGTTAACTATATTTTCTGATGAATACTGAAACGTGTTCAATATACCAGAGTTATTACTGCTGGATGAAGAATACTGCGGGTCCTGTGTGGACATGGTTTCACCATTAACGCACATCAGGTCAGACACGCCATTTACTGTCCCTCTGTGAAAGTTTTCGCTGCCTGGTGGCTTAGATGATAGAGAATTCTGTGAGTGATATTCATTCGCCTGTTCAGACAGCCGCTGTTGACTGTGATTTCGTATGACCTGAAGCGCAGTGCTTCGAACGTCTTTGAGAGAAATGCGAAAGTTGTTCATCTCGATGAGATCATCATCTGCGCAATCCCAGGCATCGTCCGTTTTCTCTTGGTAATACTCGAATGCATCCTTAGAATGTGCTTTCTGTACCTTCTTTGAAGGGCTGAAAAACAAAATCTAATAATAACAAACAAAAGCTTTCTAAACTTCCAAGTGAATACAACTTAGTGCCAATAATGAAACCTCAAGTACCAGCACTATGGTTTATACAGTACCGGGGTATTTGTTTTCATATTGTAAACTTAAAGCACATTCAATGGGACTAAATATATGAACTTTACTAAACAGTTTCTTCCAACATTTATCAGGATTCTGACTTTAAAGGGTAATGAGAAACGCTAAACACAAACTATGAATGGGCAGAAGTGAATTTTAATATGTACTGTATCTCTAGATGGTTGACTATCATGCTGCTCAATACAAAAGCGCTCTTGTCTTGGGCCTGAGTCTTGTCTATTGCACTGAAGAAACTGTCTGGTAATAATAATAATAAAATATTGATTTCCCAGTTTCTTGAGAAAGTGATGAACTTCCAAATCTTTAAACTTTAACTGGTGCAATCCCACATTCAGTTAAAAACAACACTGCCATGAATATGTTTAATGCTCTGCCACTCTCTGTCCAGTATAATCATGTACTGTCATATTGCTGCAGCATGAGATGCTCTGTGGCAGTTGAAAATATGAGAGGCAAGAAATCAGACTAAAATATCAGCCTATTCACTTCCCAATGCTACAATGCTCACAAACAAAACTCAGAAGTAGAAACTCTGGTGATCACTTTAAACATTAAATTTCCAATTACAATTTTATCCACATTGCCCAAATAAAATAAGGGAATGAAATTAAAATTATTTACTGATAGTTTATCCAAGCTCTGACTAAAGAAAGTTCTGATCAACAGGAATATGCATTAATTACATTGTAACTAACATGTGAGACAAGAATGATATATCAAACTATTTTTAAAAGTATTTTCTGATGCTTAATCCTTACTAGTTGTTACACTAGCAAACAAATAACATTAGAAATTCTGCTGAGAAAATAATAAATATTGATATTGAAAACCATAGTGGAACTTCTAATATAAAGTAATGCATTATAAATACTGATACTCCCAAGTCTAAAACTAGTCTCTAGAGCATCCTATGTTTTTCTCAGTTATAACTATTAAAGAATAGCACTGCAGAGCATTCAATCATATTCAGCAACACTATGATATTTATAGGAGATAAATGAGAACAAGAGATAAAGGCAGACAAAAGATAAATCTTCCATCAGTGAATAATTAATTTGAAAGAAGTAATATATCCTCATCTAGGAGTCTCAGTCTTCTGAATATTCAGCAAGATGCAATATAACAATCAGTTTATTAGATCTGGAATTGTATGCACACAGAATAACAGCAGGTCATCATTCATAAATAATTCACAGGCCATCCACAGATCAATCATAATAATAGTCTATTATAATCAATAAGAAATATTGCAGCTCAAGCTTAAAATGAGACTCCATACATTATAAAACTTCCTAAAACAACAATATACCGGCAATATCTGACATGGACTCAAGCAGGAAACATGCCTGCACTTATGTCTAATGCAAATCTACATATATACATTTAAGGCAAAGTAAAGAGTGGATGCTCTGGAATTATAATACAACACTCAATAGTGGCTTTTTTGAATGCTTTCTTTTAATCATCATATAACGTTCAATGATTATTTACAAATGTTTGCAACATCAAATAAATAAATATTGCGAAAATAACACAAAACAATTTTTAACAAGACAATTCTTCACACCGTGATTCATCAACTTTACCTTAACTTTCATATTCATTATATATTTGAAATGATAACAATCATTTTTCTCAAACACTACTTTAAAACATTTTCTTCATTTATGAACAAATATTTGGAGATATGAATTGCAGTAGTCTACTTCTAGTGGCACTCCATAATTAAAGATTTCATATTATTTCTATTTCCAAGCTTCTATTAGATGATGATATTAATTATGATCTTCATGTGTCAAATGAAATAAATATTTTCACACCAACCTTTCAATTTTTTCATGTCTTGGTGGATGCTGTGCTCCATAAACCTGCTTGATGCTTTAACAATAATAGAAAATAATTTAACCAAAACCCAAACAAACTAAGTAATCATGAAAACATTCATAAATCCATAACTGTTGTTGGATCAGTAAGTCTTGTTAATATTGTCTGATAAAGCCCTTTAAGCCACACATGAGCAAATGATGCAAACAACTTAGTCCAAAAGGGCAAACTTCAAATTTTTTATGTAAGTCAGAGGAAATCAAAATAAAATTTTGAACAAAACCAAAATAAAATTCCAGGATGGATCTTCTGGAAAATGTCCTCACTAGTAGACCTGCAGAATAGCTCAAATATGGGGAATTGGCAAAAACTCTACAGATAGTTACTTCAAATATGTGGTGCATTTTTATGTTATCAGATATACTGTAGATTTGCACTACAAATTTATATAACACTAATACTAAAAATCTGACGATGCAAACAATTATCTGATAATGGAAAAGACCCTATATGTATACATTTTTATTGCAAGGCTACTGTGGTAATACAGGCTTATTTAAAGCGGTGACATGTTCGAAGTGACTATCCTTAGAGTCTTCGCTGATTCCCCATCATACCACTATTCTACAGGTCTACCATTTTATTCTTGAAAGTGTCTATTTTGCGGGCATCCCGCAAAATAATTAAACCGCCGCTGATTGGTCTAATGAATCACGTGGTTAGGGTTAGAGTTAGGTTCATTCGACCAATCAGCAGTTTAATTATTTTTTTACTCTTTTATACGATCTTAAATATCAAGAACTCTCTTCACAAGCCTGGCGCTCCTCAAAAATACTGACGAAATGCAGACAATACTAAAATTTAGGAGCTAAGTGTAAAGCGTTCAGATAGATTAAAGGCCGGGTTCGTCATCGGATTTGTTGACAATTAAAACAGTATTTAAGTACATGTACATTTAAGTACCTACATTTTCTAGGCAAAGCATCAAATTATTTTCAAGATAAACAGTAAAACACGTTACTACTACCACTACTATTACTACTACTATTACAGCAACAACAATTACTAGTACTACTACTATTAAATGCAGCTACTCGTTACGGTCTGATAATTAATAGATCTTACCTTCCAGGTAATGATTTTGCATTCGCCTTCCAGAACGACGGCTTTCCAACAGACGTCTTATCATTACCACTTAACGCGGTCATTGCATTGGAAAATCCAGTTCAAATGCTTTCCATCAGTTCATAGCAAATAGCTCTTGGACGGTGGATCGCCAATGACTCAGTCCCTCCGTTATTAATTCTAGTAAAATTCCCGAATTGGTTTTATTCGAGTTTTATTTTCAGTGGGACGCTCTTCCTCCAACGTAATCGCTGTTTACGCCGCCATCTTCGACATAGAGCGTCGATGTTGCCGTTTTGGAAATTTGGCAAAATTCACAAATCGGAAATCAAAAGATTCTTCGCGATTTAAGGACGAACTTAGAACGTCACTTTGAGGGCATTTAGATGATAAATTTTATGAATTCGAGTGGATTAGCAGTTTAGCACACGCTTGAGTGCTACAAAAGCTCATTGGCTTAGCAATGAGCTGTCGTGGACTCATGGCACTTCATCGACTTCTATAGAGCCGCTTTATCTTGTACGGAAGCACTGATAGAGCTGTTACGGTTTCACCTCGTGCGATTTCGGTCGGTTTCGGTTCGGTTTAAACCAAAAAAACCCGGTTTCGGTTCGGTTTGGGGTTTTTAGCATCACTAAAATGCACAGCTTTTAAGCGTTAAAATAGAAAAAGCATCGTTTTGTGTCATGTCTGTGATGAGTCAGCAGCACTGCCTATATGAGAAAGTGATGTAAATTTATGTAGATTTACTCTTATGCAATGGCGGCAGGCCTTCCGAGAGAAATTCCGGGCCCCTGTGCAGAATGGCCGACGGGCCCTTGAGAAGTATTAATTTCTTGACAACCTTTTTTTTCTTTTTGCTTGTCGGCCATGTTTATTTATTTAGCACTGTGTCCCGGGCCCCCTTGTGCTCGCCGGGCCCCTCTGCTGAACTGACATTTTAACCATTCTTTAGTGTTATTATTCATTTTATTGTTAATTGTACATATTCATCTCGGCCCGGGCCCCCTCCAGACCGCCGGGCCCCTGTGCAGTTGCCCCTCTGCCTCCCTCTCGGAGGGCCTGAGTGGCGGCTCTAGGATTTGGCAAGTGGGGGGGGGGCGTTGGGGTGGCAACTTCTAATAATGGGGGGCAACCATTTGTTGTTTAATGTATGTAGCATTAAGTATAGGTCCCAACTGCATGGGGGCACTGGGGGGTGGGGGCCAGGCACTCAATAGGGGGCACGGGCTCCTCTGCCCCCCCGGTGGAGCCGCCACTGCTCTTATGTATCAATTACTGGCAATTGCATTAACTGAGAAGAGAAGGTGACTTAAAGTCGCGCATAATCGTGCATTGTATTTCCTATAATTCCTGCATTATCTCCTCAAGTCTTCAGGTCTAAGCTTAAATCATTCCTTTTTCTAAAATCATATCCTCCATAGCTGTAACAACCTAGCCTCACTGCCCTTTGGATGTTGACTATTGCCTGGCTGATCACATACCTTCCCCATAGCTATTTTTAAGAGAGGCTGAGCGCCTAAGAATAAGCAGCTACTGTTGTGCTGTTTTCCAAGGCGCTATAGAAATCCACGAGATTTTACTTTACTTATTTACTTGTATTTGCTATTCTCTACGAAAAATAACCGTACAAATTTGCATGGTTAAAACCGCGGTTCGCTTCGGTTTCAACCGAAAAACCGCGGTTTCGGTTCGGTTCGGTTAACCGTAACAGCACTATAATGCTGCACTAACCCAGTGGCGGCTCCACCGGGGGGGCAGGGGGGGCCGTGCCCCCTATTGAGAGCCTGGCCCCCCCAGTGGCCCCCCCCAGTTGGGACCCTATACTTAATGCTACATACATTAAACAACCAATGGTTGGCCCCCCTGATTAGAAGTTGCCTCCCCCCCAACGGCCCCCCACTTGCCAAATCCTAGAGCCGCCACTGCACTAACCGATGGCGCACCAAATCCTAATCGTACAAGAATCGAATACAAATCCAAGATAAGATAATTATATCATGCCTGATAACACGATGTCAGTACGTATATGGAGCATATAAGCTGTGATTTCGAGTTTGTATCTAAAACTGGAGAGCGGAAATTGGTAGCAGCGCTGGACGATAGAGCAGATCACGGGTTCGATACCTGCAGGAGCGCTATAAGGTCGACTCAGTCTTACTCGCTAGATGGCGACGATAAAATGAGGAGCAACGTTAAGAGGCGAGGTAAAGCAAGCCAGGCAGTCTTCACCAGTGCCACCAACATTCCAACAGTCAAAAAGGTGTTTAGTTGTTGTAGGTTAAAATTCATAAAACAATGGCCTATAATGTCTCAAAAAAGTCTTTAAAAACAAAGACAGGAAGAATATTGGGAAAACTGTTATATGTCTAGGACTATATAAAATTCATGTCAACATCGGAGGCTGATTTATGCTCTGAAAGTACGCCATCAATGCCGGGGAAAACTGCAGCATCCTTTCGATTGCTAATGATGGATCAGACATCAGTTTTTGCAACACCACTTTTGCTGTGATATACTGATATTACACGTTTAAAATATAGCGCTAAATCAAGATGTTTTTCGAAAGGCGAAAATGGCGTAACATCATAAAATTCAGCAGTAACAACTTGTGTAGGTACTGCTTAATAGTTTTAAATTACTAAAATAAATAATTTCAGTATAACTTTGAACAGATTTCTTTGTCGTGCTTGTTCTTGTAGAATAGCGGTATGAAAAACCGCTAAAAGTGTCCACTGCGTAAAAGACGCCGCGGCGTTTGCGCGGGACAAGCTCACTTTCAACTGATCGTAATTCGTAATGTCGTTATTTAATCTCATACAATTACAGCTTGCATTAATTAATGTTGTGAAGCCTAAATTAAGCAATCTAAAGTTTAAGGACGTTGTCAGCTTGATCAGTGATCACAGATAGGCCTAACGCCAGATCTGCATGCAAACACTTAGAAGTCAATCTTACAAGCACAAATTTGGACACTAATCTCATAAAAACTAAAATTATGGCAGTCAGCAGGGAGGAAAGGCTCAAATTAAAATAACAGAGAATTGGGGCCTACAGCAGTTGACACTTGATGGTTTAATGTATAGTCGAATGATCTTTCCAGCTCTCCCAGCCACATTTTCTGCCCAATACTGAAAAAGACCAGAGTCTATGGCAGAACTTTGGGATATCAGCAGTGTGCCTGGATCTCCCTTGATTTTGATGCGGCCCATGGAGGGCGCCACAAGGGTGTGACAAGCCAAATATTGGGTGGGCCAACATGGCCTGTTTGAAATTGGACAATGCAAGGACTAGTGCTACAGTAGGCTATAGATATGCAAAAATTCAGAAGAGTGATGAAACGAATGAAAACGACATATTCTTGTGTCCCCATCTTTGTTGTGTCAAACCGTACTAGAATTGTCAATATATTCTGTCTCAATTTTTTACTAGAGCTTTCGAAATGCCACGAAAAATAATGAGCCATTTGAAACGACACTATGCAAAGTCTTTCAGAAATCTATTCTCTGTCAAATGTCCAAAAAAATCAATCGAGAGATAAGATGGCGCTTAAGAGAGCTGGTTTCTTTTATTACAGGTTTTATAGACCACAGAAATATTATAAAATTGATACCCTGTCTGTGCTACAGTAGGCTATAGATATGCAAAAATTCAGAAGAGTGATGAAGCAAGTTAAAACCTTATATTCTTGTGTCCTCATCTTTGTTGTGTCAAACCGTACTAGAATTGTCAATATATTCTGTCTCAATTTTTTTCTAGAGCCTTCGAAATGCCACAAAAAATAATGAGCCATTTGAAATGACACTATACAAAGTCTTTCAGAAATCTATTCTCTGTCAAATGCCTAAAATTCAATCGAGAGATAAGATGACGCTTAAGAGAGCTGGATTCTTTTATTACAGGTTTTATAGACCACAGAAATATTATACAATTGATACCCTTTTTGGGCTACAGTAGGCTATAGATATGCAAAAATTCAGAAGAGTGATGAAATGAATTAAAACCAGTGGCGGCTCTAGGATTTGGCAAGTGGGGGCCGTTGGGGGCAACTTCTAATCATGGGGGGCCAACCATTTGTTGTTTAATGTATGTAGCATTAAGTATAGGGTCCCAACTAGGGGGGCCACTGGGGGGGCCAGGCTCTCAATAGGGGGGGCACGGGCCCCCCCTGGCCCCCCCGGTGGAGCCGCCACTGATTAAAACCATGGAGGGCGCCACAAACCAAATATTGGGTGGGCCAACATGGCCAATATTTCAGAGTCAAGACAGCACAGCGAGAAATTCTTGCCGTTATGATCAACCGATCATTGAAAAAACACAGTGTCATGGTTATATAAATATAAAAAAATTTGAATGGTCTTCCACATATGTGACATCTCAATTATATATGGCAATATTATGCCAATATATTGGGGATTTGGGGTTATTAGTTCCACAAAACATTGTAATTTGCCAATTGAAATTGGGTGGGCCAAACACATTGTGGTTGGGCCTAAATATTGGGTGGGCTATGGCCCACCTGGCCCACCCTGTTGCGCCCCCCATGATGCGGCCGTTCGACTGTACCAGCTGACCATCCTTCCCAAGTAATGTTGGGTGCTGGAGTAGAATAGTGGTATGAAAAATCGGTATGAAAAATCGCTGCAGAAATGTGGTTCTTAAGAAAAATGTTGAAAATATCTTGGACTGAAAAGAAAACGAAAGAATTAGTACTTGAAATGGCAAGTACACAAAGAAAATTGGTATCTACAATACGTAAAGACAACTTCAATTTTTTGGACATATAATGAGGAAGAAAGGTATAGAAAACCTGGTAACTACTGGAAGAGTCGAAGGCAAAAGATCAAGAGGAAGGCAAAGAATGATGTATATCAGTAATTTACTGACTGATATAAAGGGAGTAACTACAGAATTAGAACTCATACAAGTAACACACAACAGAGAGAAATGGAAGTCCATAGTCGTTAATGTAAAAATACATGACACCTGAAGAAGAAGAATGTGGCGCTATGAAGAGCTATATTTAAGGTTTCTTAAGGATGTTTATTAGTTTTATAGTATCTACAAAATTTCAGGCCAGTAAATGAAATAAAAAAAAATTATAAAATTTTATGATATTTGTGTGTGGCGTGATGATTATTTTGGTCTCTGGTGGAGAAGTGGTTAAATAACAGCAAATCATATTCATTATATTCATATTCATTATTACAAAATGATTCGATTAGGTCTGATTAAGGGACACACAATACCCTAGAATATACGGTTACTTAATGCCCAAAATGTGCCAAAACCATAGGCAGTGATCAAGTGGGTGTCAGGGGTGTAAGGACACCCCAAGTTTTAGCCAAGAGGCATCCGACATCTGCTGGACACCCCACATAAATGCTGCAATTTTAATATCTAAAAATTTTTAAAATTGTGCAGAGGTTATAGTCCTGGAACCCCTATTAAAAAGGGAGGAAAGGGGAGAAGCAGATTGCCATCCTGGGTCCCACCCTGGGATGGGCCCCACCCCATCCCATAGGAGGGCTGAATACCTTCAAGTTTTGTGGCAGATCGTCGCCTATGCTAAAAACAGTACTGCCAACCACACTTAACCTTTGGATAGTTCATGGACAAGACACTGTCATGACATGCCTGATGTGATCCTTCCCCCATTATTATGTAGCTATCAAATGAATCCATTACATATTTTACAGACCACACAGAAGCATGGCTATATTTTTGATAGATTAGCTCTATTGGTTATTTAATCATGAACCAAGCGTGACGTTGCTTAATTTTTGTTTTGTGACAGTTGCCTAATACCACGTATATTGAATGAATGCAGTGGGCAATTTGTATTTATAAAAATTAGTATTGTCTAGTGAATATTTTTGTGAGACATCCACATGCATTGCAATCTGGTGTTATTGTTCAATGCTTACCTTACTGAGTTTATGTTTTTTGTGATGAAGATTTGCTGAAGTTCTGGGAAACATGAACATCCAAACGATTTCTTCAAATGGGAAATGCTTCTTCAACCAATTCACAAGTAAAAGAAACAAAAATACTCCGAGGTGATATTAAGAAACAAAGGAAAAAAACGACACCAACATGCATCAATAGCTGCTTTTCCAAGAAAAATTATCAACTTTATGGCATTGATTATCTTTCAGATTCAGAAAAAATTAAGGAAAGCCGTAAAAAGGGACCGCACTACTTCAGAGTCGACAATCTAAATTGGAGTGCAAGTTATTTGCAGTTTCTCGCTCAGAGTTCGGCACAAAATAAAACAGGCGCAGTAGATCATGTTTTGACTAATGTTTTATCAGTTGCTGAAGATTTTGATGACTGTTGGCCTCATGAACACCAGTTTATAAATTCACCTGAGTGGACGACTTTTAAAGATTATCGGTTTGAAAACTTGGTGATGTCTGGTGGAGGAAGCAAAGGATATGCATACATTGGCTCTCTCAAGGCATGTAAATCATTTTGACACATGTATATAGTGATGTTGATCTTTGTTCTAATATTTTGAATTTGATTATTTAGTTTGTGAAATTCATGATTGGATTCCTACAAACAGTGAATGGCTTAATTTAAGTCTTTCTTTAGTTTACCCTTTTTTCTTCAGAGCAGGCGGCAGATAAAATGTTTAGATGGAATAACTGAGATTATAGGTTTACTTGCAAGCAAAACTGATTTCTGAAGTTATGCAGAAATCTGCTCTGTTGGTTGTTAACTAAAATCCCGCATATTCACATACATGCACACTCACACACACACACAAACACACACACATACATACCACTCACACACACACACCACACACTAGACACCATTGTTGAGGGAAGGGAGCGGTATGGCATGGCACAAGGCACAATTTATGCCCATTATATGCACCCTACCATTCGTACATTCCCTATGTTCCTGATGATAGTTTTTTAATTGTAGTTTATATATCTGCTCCCCTTCCAAAAGTTATGAAAACCCCTCATCAGTGCTATACCAAAAGGTATTACCATCACTGGTTCAGTTTTAGCCTTTGGTATGTTGTTTTAATATGTCTGGCACTGCCACTGGTGAATAAATTCTATTAATATTGTGATGACCTCACCCTGGCACCGCCCCGGCAGCAAATACCAACTCGTCTATGTCTAGGGGGAAAATCTAATCAAGTCAATTCAATAAGACTTGAGGGCAGAGTCACTACAAAGATTCAGCATGAATCGACATTGTACAAGAAAATACTTTTAATAACACAAATAGGTAAAACACAGTAAGAACAACAGAGGCTGTTCATTAATTATGTCAACAATTTTGGGCAATTTTTGACCCCTCCCCATGTCATCAACTGTCAAGCTTTCAATTCTTCTTCTTCTAGGTGCCATGCAGGTTGACTACGTTGGCGATCATGGACCTCCATTTCCCTCTATCTTCTGTTACGCGAATTATGTCAATTATTCTGTAGTTTCCTCCATGTAGATAGCATAAACTACTGTCCAGATATTTTCTCCTTTGTCTTCCTCTATCCCTTTTTTCCTCAATCTTTCCTGTTGTAACAAACTTCTCTATTCCATCTTTCCTCATTATATGACCAAAAAAATTCCATCTGTCTTGTTGTTATTGTTGCCATCAAGCTCCTTCATGTTCCCACTTTGACCAGCACTTCGTTGTTATTCATCATGTCTTTCCAGCTGATTCTTATCATCCTTCTAAAAAAACCACATTTCTGTTGCCGTGAGTTTTTCCCCCATAATTTTGGATATTGTCCAATTGGGTCTTGCAGCCATATAGCAGTATTGACCCCATATATAGCAGTATTACCTGCCCTATAATTATGTCAGAAACTTTTGACACTTCCTACAATCAGTGACAGGTCCCCTAAAAAGTTTAGAAGGTTATTATTTTTTGTGGTGATGAAGCTTTTTTCCTTTTTTTGCTCGTTAAGTGTCAAAACGTGGTATTGACAACCTTTTTTGCTTGTCAGGCTTATTTCCATTGCAATAAATGGTATTCCATGAAATTTCCTATTTGTTTAATTATTTGTTAAAAATGAAATTGTTGACATCAACTTCTCTTGACCCCTCCCCTCTGTCAACAACTGTCAAACTTTTTTGAACCCTTACCCCCTATTTTGGTGACGTAATTAATGGACATTCATAGCTACCATCCAATTCAATCAGTCTGCCTCTCATCAATTTATAAGTCACTATACCGGTAATTCTAGGCTAGCAACGGTCACTAAAGACGCTACAATCAAACAACTTATAATGCATGACCAAGAGTTCGATAATAAAACAGTTAAAACTCAATCCTGAAGCACATAAATCATGCTACTTCAACTTCACAAAGTCAGTAAACTATTGACAAGAATAAAGCTCTGCATCATGAAAGATTTAATTTAAAATTAATGAAATTTAACAATCTTCTCCATCATCGTTCTTGGCCTTCCATAGAACCTGACTTCTTCACTCACTCTAGCTGATCAGCGTTCATCATCGAAGTCAGCTGACCATGGAATGTGCCAAGGTTCTTCCTAGTTGGAGGCCCTCCCACTCAACAATGTTTCTGATTGGCTACAGAAACGTAACCACAAACTTAAACATTCCATCACTACAAATAGGAAGTACAGTATTAATACCTTCCCTTAATAATTCGGCCAAACATGTCACCCACTACAATATCATATCTGTTATAAACTTAAAATCTCAGTAACTAATGGAATGTTCTGTGAAGAAATTGTTGACATTTATAGGCCTTGGAAGATTGTGGGATTTTACAAAATATCAAGCGAATTGCAGGTAGCAGTGCTGGAGCCATTTGTGCTGGTCTTCTTGCAGTAGGATGTACACCGCAGGAAATTGCAAATGTCTTTAAATGTGATATGAAGTGGCTTTTTCATGGTATGATTGAAAATGTTGTTACTTGCAGAATTACACAAATTATACCTACTGCTTTCTGACTTTGAAATAAAACATAGTACAGAATTAGAATCTATTTTATACTGTATCTTCACATTTGATGTGAAAATGTTCTGATGTCATAGATATATAACTGGCTTAATCTAGTACTAAAAATTGAATTACTTCCTGCTGGAGTGATGGAATGTCAATAATGTTTAGGAGATAGAATCTCTGATTTTTTTTAGACTACTAATACATATTTAATTTTAAGCAATATTTTTATATCAAATGGCCTACCAGTAATTGTGATTCTTTGTGAGGAAGCTTCTGTGTCAGAGAGGCTGTCTTTCAAGAGTCTTTTTATGAAGTTCAAAATTCTATCTATGATAATCTGGTCTTGAGTTTGATAAAGAACTGACTTCAAAGATTTGTTTCTTGTTGGCTTTGCAGTAGTTTATGTCTGGTGTTATCAGCAATCAATGACTGCTATGTCTGTTTGACTTTTTGTAGATCAAAAGTGTGTCTACTGTTGTTATTTGCCTCGAGTGTGTCATAAATATTATGGAGTGCATCCAGCAAATCGATTTTATGACATCTATGGAAGCCATATTGCCCTGAAAGTTGGAAATCCTGACATAACTTTTAAAGAGGCATGAATTTTCTGTAGAATTTGAATTTCATTTGTATTGGCCCATGTATTTTAGTGCTTTGGTTTGATCATTTGTGTTTAGGTGAAAAACGACAAATCAGACTTGATTTTTGTGAAAATAAATTTGTTTTAATAGTATCTTGAATTTCTTGGATTAACTTTATATGCAGTTGCTAAGTCCTGGAAATTAAGTAAATCCTTACACAGCAAGAAATTCCATTGAAGAATTGTTGGGCTATCAAATGCAGACTATACAGAAGACCATGCAATTTTCTATAGCATGTTTTATGTGGAAGCTGGAACATTTTGTAAAATGTTGATTTTCTAAAGTGTTGTGGATATCTGTTAGCCCTTTGATGAAAACAGACCATGCCCACTTTTGTTTGGGAACTGGGCTGATGGCATTATAATTATTATTATTTTATTATACAGATTATTCATGTCACTATCTTTATATTGAATGGATCTATCTACACTCTACAGTATGGCTGATAGAATGAACAAATTGTTATTCAGCCATAGTGTGAGATATTGAGTTAGCTATCACAATTTGGACTATAGCCAAATTAAATATGGATACTTGAAAAAAGAGCATCATAATGCCAGTGAATTAAGTAATACTAGTTGCATGAGAAAATATGTTCATCACATTGTATTGCAAATTTGCAATAATGTTATTTTCAGGTATTCATTTTTGAATGTATTGATTAAATATTTATTGTGCAAAATATTTGCACTGTCTTAATAATACTATTCCTCAATTTTGGTATGATCATAACTTTTAGGCATTCAGGTATTATTTAAATATTCATACATGTCAATACTAATTTATGGATGTGAATCTTGGACCATAAAAAAACTGGAGAAAAAATTAATAGTAACAGAAAATAAATGGCTTAGAAGAATACTAAGGATTGGATACAAAGAACTTATAACAAATGAAGAAGTTAGAGCATCATGGAGCATGGAGCATCATGGAAGTCATCAGAAAGAGAAGAATGAAATGCACTGGACACATACTCCGAATGGAAGAAATAAGAAACCCAAAATGAATTTTCAACTACAAACCAGAAGGAAGAAGATCTAAAGGAAGACCGAAAAGACGATGGGTGGACGGATTGGAAGCGGATCTGCACGTGGCAGGGCTGAATCTCAATGGAAAAACTGACGGAAGACACCGAATGACTTGGGAAGAAATAGCATAGGACAGAGACTTAAGAACTTAGGAGAGATGTCATGGAGAAGTCAATAGCTGGACACAGCTAGAGGACGAAGACCTGACCTGACTGATCTGACATGTCTCTCTCTCTATTGCTCTTCGTGAAATAGACATGAATATGAGAATGGTAAAATAAAGGCGAAAAAATGTTTACAGTAAAAACACCTAACAGCATTTGCTGATGAATATTTCTTTATGAATATCTTTTTTTATATTAATCAGCTTTTGGAGAAGTATGGCTGTGAATTACACATTGTTGTAACTAATTTGAGTCGAATGTGTTCAGAATATTGCAACCCAAAGACCTGCCCAAACATTCCTGTAAGAGATGCAGTTCGAATGTCTATGTCTTTTCCAGGTAGGTCTGATGAAATTTAACATCTGTTGTTTGTATTTAGCCTGCTCTTTAATTCTCAGCGGGCTTTTGAATCCAGAGGACTCCTGAAATATGGCAATGTCATGTCTATGCTCATGTCACTTCGTTGGTTACCAGTCGGGCAACAAATTGACTTTGAAATCTGCTTAGTGGTCCCCAAGGTTCTACATTCAAACTAGCCATTGTATCTCCAGTCATCGTTCAGTGGTTTTCACACAAGCTGACTTAGTCTCCTAAAGCACTTTAAATAACATTATTATTGTTATTATCGTTATTATTATTATTGTTATTATTATGTGAAAGCTCCATGGAAAGCGACAGCATTAAATCTCTGGAGTGTCATGGATATTTGTTGTAGGAAAAAGGATGTCTCTCTTTTATCTCCAGATTGTCGTGATAGGATAGGATAAATAAATAAATAAATATGCACTTCTATAGCACCAGTTCTAATACCCAAGGTATCAATCGATGGTACTTCAAAATCAATCCGCAAAAGATCCAGGTCATTCCAGAGATCAGTCAGAGGAGAGAGTGAGACGGACTATGGAGGAAATGCCAATTGAAAGAGATGTGTCTTAAGTCTGGATCGGAAGATGCTTAATGAATTGGAAGATCTGACAGCCGGAGGGAGAGAGTTTCAGATTTTAGGCCCAGAAATAGAAAAAGCTCTCTTACCAATTTCAGTGTTGGTTCTAGGTACATTCAACAATGAATCAGCATACCTTGTTGAATGACATTGGTTTGGGTGATTCAACATAGATTTTAAATATTGAGGTTGGCCAGACTGCAGTGTTTTAAAAACCAGGAGACCAGTTTTGAATAGAATTCTCTGTTCTACCGGCAGCCAGTGTAACTTTTGAAGAACAGGTTTAATATGATCATGCTTACAAGTTTTTGTAATGGCTCGGGCAATAGAATTCTGAATCTTTTGAAGCTTTTGCATGTTAGATCTGGTCATACCATTGTAAAGGGAATTGCAATAATCAAGTCTACTGCTGACAAGGGCGTTTGCAAGAGGAATCAGAGCGGATTTGGGCACAAAATCACGAATTCGTCGAATATCTCTGATTTGCATATGAGCAGCTCTGCTGACCTTATTTATATGATCGTTAAATGACATGTTCTTATCAAATATTACCCCTAGGTTGCGGACAGACTGACAGATTAACTGAAATGTTGTCAAATATAAATGAATTTATGTCTTCAAATTTACTTAGATTAAATGATGTACCAAGAAGTAAAATCTCAGTTTTTGAAGGGTTAAGTGCAAGCTTATTATTAAACATCCAAGACTGAACGTTTTGCAGGCAAATGGACAGATTTTCTAGTGACATGGAGGAGGT
This sequence comes from Metaphire vulgaris, assembly GCA_018105865.1. NCBI lineage: Eukaryota > Metazoa > Annelida > Clitellata > Crassiclitellata > Megascolecidae > Metaphire > Metaphire vulgaris. The sequence goes on from CM030833.1 coordinate 20,845,660, forward strand.
TTTATCGTCGAAGGCAATGAATAACTGTGTATCGTCAGCGTAGAAATGATAGTCAGCAGAGAATTGTGGAAGAAGCGATACTGCCAATTTCCTTTAAGAAGTGGAGACTTTCCTCTTCTTTTTCTTCTTCTTCTTCTTCTTCTTCTTCTTCTTCTTCTTCTTAATATTTAATAATAATAATTATATTATTATTATTATTATTGTTATTATTATTATTATTATGCTAATATCACTTTTCAGTCAGTATACAAGAATATAGTGAGATTTTTAAAATAAATTAATTGCTTTTAAGAAACTGTATTTGCACAAAAGTCATTGATGGAGAATCATAGTCAAAACTTTGTAAAATCATAATAGTCATATGGCTTGGAGAATTGAAAAAGCAAAATTGTGCTTTATGCCTTTATCAAGAGCACTTCTTTAATAATACTGATTGCTTGAAATTTATTGATTTTACTTAACACGTTGACTGCGGCCTATTAAATAACTGAGACGCGGCTACTATTGACAGAGTCTACGACCTCCGTGGCTTTCCAGTTCCTATACAAAATGCGTGCGATCATGCGTGAAGTGAGTGACAGCCATTAGATTATTCCCAAGGCCCGATAACGTTAGACGCCTACAGAGGAAAATATCTTGAAACAGATGCAAGTGCTTAGAGACATCTGTTAGTAGAATGACGGTCTCTTTCCTCAGGTATGCACCAATTCATGCGAAAAAATGCAGGTGGTCTGTAATGTGCTCCATAACCGCGCTGCGCTACGTAGACTCTGTCAGGGACTAGTAGTTATCTCAACAATGGAGATTGGATAAAACAATCAATGTCAGGGGTCAAGAATGAAAAACATGGCAATTACTGTGGCAAAATGGACGCTATAGCCGATATAAATTCCAGGACCTTAGTAAGGACCTCAATTATCTGGTCCAAAAACGCTGACAGCATTACGTCTATGGTGAGACAAGTTATTTGGGGTATTTATATTGAAGCTGAGGCGTGGGGTTTAGAAGGTGGGTCATTTAGAAGGCCAATCGACGTTCTTCAGTAGAATGTGGCGCTTCCGATTGGTCATTTAGTCCACCTACTGCAATAGACGGCGCACCTATCTCAAGTGAAACCAAGACTGCTATTATAATTAGCATGGAGCGAATAGAGCTTCTTTATTGAGGCGGCGGAGAATAAGTATATTGTGGTTTTTTGAACAGGTGTTTATAGGGCAAATATTCATACATTTTCCATAAAATTTGCTTTTCTTGATTGGTCACTCATTCTAGTAGCAGGAGGAAGCAGAAGAATGATTCCAAGATCCGTATAAGCCAAAATATTTGGCACTGAACCAAGGACGTCACCTGACGTCTCTAGCGCCCTGAGAAACCAAAATAAGGACGTCAGTTGACGTCCCTAGCGTTCAACGTGTTAACTTGCAGACTTTTATAATTCGAATAGTTTCATGACAGTCTGTAAATTGAATTGCCAGCAAAACAGTTTATTGTGAATGCTAAGGCAGAAAATTTGTTTAAAATTCCAGTTGTCTTCCGTACAGTACGCTACAATCTGAATGGAATGGAATGTCTTTATACTGATGGTGGCATTCTTGATCAGTATCCTATCCACTGCTTTGATGGTAATTGCTTGCATCTTTCAAATTGGTTTATTATTATGGTGATTCAGATTAATGTATAATATGTTATATTATTATATTAAACTGGATCATCATAAAAACCAACAACAGAGTTTAGAAGGTTCAGTAGGATCTGTTGTGTATGAGAAAAGCTTAAGTAATTATATTTTTAATCATTACTTAGATTACGTCAATTACAAACAGGCCTTTGACTCGGTGTGGCTGGAAGGGGTGTGGCTGGAAGGGTTGTGGCAAGCAATGAGACATGCTGGCATTGAAGAAGAACTCATCCGTTTAATACAGGCAATAAATAAGAAATCACAAAGTGCAGTGAAGACAGATACTGAATAATCAGACTGGTTTAGGACAAATGTGGGACTGAGTCAAGGATGCTTGCTGTCTCCAACACTTTACATTATCATCTTGGATGCAATTTTTAAAATAGCAATTGGAGAGCTGGACATAAGCATGAGCTGTTGTGGAGAAAAATTAAGCAATCTAAAGTTTGCAGACGATGTCAACCTGATCACAGACAAATCCGATCCTGCAAATACTGACCAATGAAGTCACAAGCAAAAAATTCGGACTTACAATTAACCCCAAGAAAACTAAAACTATGGCAGTCAGCAGAAAGGGAAAATCTCAAATCAAAATAGCATTAGATAATTAATACAACAATTGAGCAAGTCAAAAGTTTCACCTATGTTGGAGGATAAATAGTTAGTAATGGGAGTCACCAAGAGGGTATTTTAAAAAATTGCCAAAGGATTGCAAATGATAGGGAGATTACAAAAAAATCTAGAACAGCAAGGGCATAAACATAAACATGATAGCCACAATGTACAACACCATAGTAGTCCTACAAACAATGTATGGCACAGAAACATAGAGCATGAAAGAAACAGTGAAGATAGGTTGCTATTGGCCAAAATGACCTGCTTCTGAAGAATCCTGGGGATTACCTGGCTACAAAAGATATGGAATGAACATCAGACAGCATCTCAACCTAAACTATACAATTATCGACAAAATTAGAAGGAAAAGACTCGACTAGATTAAAGGAGACTACCGTACAAGGCACTCTACACTCAAATAGAAGGAAACAAAGGAAGAGGAAGACCCAGGAAAAAGTGGATGGACAACATCAGAGAAGATATGAACATGAAAGGAATTTCAATCATAGATGGAAGACAATTAACAGAAGATAGAACTTCTTGGAAACATTTTGTGTCTAGCTATTGCAGCTGAAGAATTGGCAGAGAGTGAAATGATAATGATAGAGAGATGGCCTATGGCTTTCTCTCATCAAAACCGAAATGTATGAACTAAAGATATTGGATTGTTAAGGCAAGGATCTTTGTTCATGCTTCAGTATTTGCTAACGGTCTTGTAGCTTAAAATGAGAAATGGTGTTATCTTTCCATGTGTAACTTTTCAGATTCTTAGGATTATATCATAGAGTCTTTCTTTATTTGAATGACTTTATTCAAAGAGCAAATTATGAATAATCTTTGCAGATGCAAGTGCAGCAAGTAAAGAGGCAGAATTTTCAGCATTGAACAACAAAACTCTTGGTCTTTATGTGGTAAGAGATGAAGCATTTCTTAATAAAGTAATTCTAACATGCTTACTTTATTTTCGTGCACATAAGCCCTCATTTCACAAGTGCTTTAGAAATCAGGCATAGTATCGATGGTGTACATCCTATGCATTTGTTGCATGTTATTTGCACGTCATGTGCATGATTTCTCATCAACAGAAGACACACTGAAGTAAGTAAGTAAGACAAAATTTCTATAGCGCTGTCCAAAAGCTTGGTGCAGTGCACCAGCTTATTCACAAGCGCTCACTCTGGGTGAGCTGAAGGTTCTAAGAGTGCTGATTCCATTTGAATTTAAATTTGATGACTAAGATTGCAATTTTCTGATTAAATAATTGATTGACAAAACAAGAAGCATATGTTTTAATTACAGTTGATTTAAAATTAAAATTTTATGAGGTCAGCAAGTCATCACAAAAATTTCTAAGGGACCACCACGCAAGAAATTCTAAAAAGTTTGAGAACTGCAGGTTTAGAATGCTTGATTGAAATGATTGATTGACATATCATTTGCAAGTAATATATAATGTTATTCTAGTCTCTCTCATAGCACTGGAAGAATGAGTTTAAAATATGGTTTTAAAATATGGTGTTGAATAATTAATTATATTGATGTACAGTAAATCAGTTATGATCAACTTATAGTTGCATGCAGAAATTGCTTATGGGGTTATTATTATTATTATTATTATTATTATTATTATTATTATTATTATTATTAAACAAGCCAATTTATATAGCACAGTAAACATGAATATACAGTAGTTCAAAATCAAAAGCGCTCTACAGTCCAAATGATTTTTCTTAATGGGTTCTAAATGGTCTTGAGATACAATTTTCCTGCCTTAGGATAAACATGGTCTTTTGATAAATTTTCCTACCTGAGGAGAACGTTTCTTATGCATTGGCATCTTCATTTAAAATAGTCTTGTATTTGGGATGTTTGACAGGTTGCAGAAAAAGCACTAGACTACAAGATTTGGCAGACGTTATTTGGATTAGATATTCCACATAAACCAATATACATACCAAACACAAAGCTCGCTAGGTTAGTATATAACCTAGGCCTATCCATATATTACGTATGCATTGGGGGAAGGAGTAATTAGATTTAAAACACATTTCGCGTGTGTGTGTGTGTGTGTGTGTGTGACTGTCGTGATGTTTATTGGCAGAGCCAGAAGAGGGGCAGCAGGGTCCCCTCTGATTACCCTAAGGCTATTGAGGATCTTGCAGAAACAGTAAGAAAAGTTTTCAAATGGGGTAAGGTGATTGCTGAATAATGTCATATAATCTGCAAATTTGCTCCAAAGTTGAACATTTGAATCTATTATTACCATAAATTTAGGGTTGACTGGGATGGAATGGGATAGCAGGTGCCTCTGTTTGGGCCTGGTTGTGAGGTTCATTCTAAACCAATTGAAGAACATTTTAGCAGTTGGGGGGTGTTAGGGATAGGGGGATTGCAGATATGCTGTCATGTAGTCTGAAAATATGCTCCAAATTTTAAGATTTGAATGGAATATTACCATCTTTTTTCAGCTGGGACTCTCCCTTGCCCAATTTTGGAAGCTCACCACACTTCCCTAATGCCTCTGTTGGAATTGGAAATGTCAGTCTGGAGAGGCCTTGGTGCCTCCCTTATTTCAGAATCTCCTGGCTAAGCCAGTGTTTTTTTGCAATCTGCATTACCATTATGAGAATTCTTGAACCGTTCTTGAATTATTGAACCCCCAAGATCATTGGGATTAGTGGAATCGATGCTAGTGAAGACAATACAAGCCAAAAATCAGTCTTGTTTGTTTCATGTATGATGTAAACCTTCAATTTTTCTTGAAACATAGAGCTCGTCTGAAGCAAGAAATTTTGCTGAGAAAACGCAGAAACAGAGTCATTAGCAAGGAAGAAGTAAGTGCATAATGATTCGCATTAAGACAAATTAACCAGTAAATATATATCATTTGTGTTTATGGATAATTGTTGTTTATCCCTTATTTTTATCTTTCTTGAAAGATTGATGTTTCTTAAATCATATTATGCTGATTTTGTCCAAATTATTCACATAATTTAAAGTTGTTATTTTAAATATCATTGCACAAAAAATGTTTATTTAAAGCGTCTTTTTGTGTTTCTTGACTAGTATATCTGTGAGTTGAGGGCAAGTATTGGTGATAATGCATTGGAAGTTCTTGACCGTTGTCAACCAAAGCCGCCAAAAGACCACCACATCGACATAACAAGTTTTGGTGAATATTTCACAGCTACAATAGAGACGTTACTCATTTCTCAACGAAAGATGCACGTGAAGGTAGACACAGTGATCTTCATAGTAGATTTATAGTTTCTTTCACAAGTATCCTACATTCAGAATCATCAGTTTTCTATTTCTGCTTTGACAAAATCTTTCATCAATCATAACAATATAAAGGAATAAATTATTATGGATAGCAGGTTATAACAATATGATTTCAAGTGGGAGGGATTAGCCTGTGTGAAAACCTCTATAATTTCTCTTGTCATTTATAATAATAATAATAATAATAATAATAATAATAATAATAATAATGTGATTTAAAGTGGTTTAGGAGGCCAAGTTAGCATGTTTGAAAACCATTAATTTTCTATAATTATTTAATAACACAGGTTTCCTACAGTGTAGATAACTTTTGAATCCATTTATTCCTTCAACTGTTATTGTTTTTTTTATCCAAACTGCTCCATAAATCTACTATCCTAGGACTAAAACGATTTTTGTGGCCTCATTCATTTCTTGTAGAATTTACATTCGAGACCTCTGGTGCTGCTATATAGTGTGCATTGCTCATATGGCACTTCTGCTTTTTCAGTCATTATCTGTATGTTTCTATTAAATCTCTCTCTCTCTCTCTCTCTCTCTCTCTCTCTCCATCTCTCCATCTCTCTCTCTCTCTCTCTCTCTCTCTCTCTCTCTCTCTCTCTCTCTCTCTCTCTCTCTCTCTCTCTCTCTCTCTCTCTCTCTCTGTCTCTCTGTCTCTCTGTCTCTCCCTCTCTCCCTCTCTCTCTGTCTCTCTCTTCTCTATAAAGTTGTTAATCCACAATATTGAAGTCTTTTTTCTTAGCTTAAATTATGGCATTAATTGACCATCTTTGTTGCTTGTCTTGGAACTTTTTCTGACAGCTCTATAGCCTCTATTTTGTTTTTCACAAATGGATTTCAAGCCTGCACACAGTATTTTAAATGAGGCCGTGCTAATGTCTTGTATGGTTTTAAAATTAACTCGATTCACTATTGCGCTTTTCATCATTTCCAGCATTAGGTTGTAAAGATGAAATAACAGTTCTTGCACTTGAATTTCTGAAACTTTATATTTAATCGTGCTGTAAATTTGCATTTATGTTTTGGTGCCAAGGATATTCCATTGTATATAAACTACTTTATTTGCTATGTGCAAACCCTGTGAAGATTTTATAACAGCTATAGGATTAGTTTGCAAATTCAGAAATTAATAGTAAGCATGCATACTATATTGGGGAGACAAAATTGTAATCACTATGATAAATCATATTCAGATATTCGGATGAATTTTACTTTCAGGACCATTGTTCTTCAATGCTCCAATGCCCAAAAATTATTATGCTAAACAGAATAAACTATGAGCATTTTGCATTAACTGTTCATGAACTGCATGTATGCAATTTGCTGGTGAACTGTTTTATTCATTAGGAAGGACAAGGACAAAAGATTTGTGAAAAGTTTATGCTCACAAGCTACAAATAGTTGTTAGGGATTCTGGGTCAAAATAATGGATCCTCAATGAAGTAATTCCTGATTATAATTCCATGTACGAGAGTGCTATAGTGTAATTTTTGGTGTTTCACCTTTTAGCCAAATGATGTTCATCGAACTGTGGCCATTAACTGCGGTTACATTGGCACTAATGATTACAAAATCGAACCAGGGGATCGAAGGTTTATGATCACTGTAAGTATATTCTTACTAGGTACTGCATGCATTTCCCATTATCCTTAAAGATCAAGGAGTATTCTTAATAAGAGTTCAAAGTTGTAAACAACATCTTAGGACAATTAAAAGTTTGATAGTTTTTAGAATAATTCTTCTGTCACAGCTAAATAATTTCTGATATAAATTAAATTATGTGTTTGGATTTAAGCTCCATGTTGACATTTTATGAGTGAGGCATATTTCAAAAGTGTTTTCATGGTAACATTTTCTGTCACATTTTCTTATGATGCAAAATGTGTGCCTGTCTGAAAATGAAAATTTTTGGTAAGTCTACCAGATTTCTGTAGTGGCACTTGAAAGTTTGGCACAATGAACCAGCTTATTTGCAGTCCCCTAGTCAATTTTAATTCATATCCTGTAGTCCGTGGTTGTTCAGGGTTGTAGGTCCAGGCAGGGATTGCCGCTAGAGAAACTGCTGTAAGGGATGATACTGATATTTCAATTGTTTATGAGAATTTAAGGTCAAATTGTTGCTGTTGAACCACCTGAAAAGAATTGTTTTTACATGCTTATGGAATGCTTCTGGTATGATAGTCAATGACTCAATGGAGACAATGATTCTGGTACGATAGTCAATGTTGGCTGGTCAGTTGTCTGTACTGAATATATGGTGATTTGTAAACTATAAAGATAGATAGATAGATATTCATTGGACAACACCATGAATTACAGACAACTAGTTGTTAGTAGTGTGTCGTAAATAAAATGAAGTAGGTAAAACAAAGCGAGTTCTAAAGGGATGCAGAGGGTTAACTCTGACCTGTGCCCAAATTAGAATCTGATGTCTATGTACCGGTAACTATGAGACTAAAGAAAAATTTAAATATGCTAGATACCTATATTTTACTTGACATTTTGACTTACATATATCATTTTTAAATATCAACAAAGCAATAAACAATTTTCAAACACTCATAAAGTTTGCAACAGTCAACTTAAACATGTTTTGTTCTTTCACCTATGAAGTAACAGGTAGGGAATGAACAACTGTCCCGTGGGACAGGGACACCAACTGACATGCATGTACTGTAGGTCAGATATCTCAAGTTTGGTGCCCATGAAAGCAGTTTGACTAGCATAATTCTGTTTGTCCTTCTTGGCTTTATTTTGGTCTACCCAATCAGTTGTGGCCTACAAGTGGCCTACAAGTTCATACCCTTTTCTGTAAAATTTGACTTGTGGGCAGGTTATTAAAAGTTGGTCTATTTTTGTTGCAAAGATATCTATTTAAAATTTGCATGATAGCTTAAACAATTCAATTAAATATGTGTAGAGTCCAGCTGGACTGAATTTGGCATCCAGCCTCCAAAAATGACTTGGCAACCCATCTATTGTAGATGTTGATAGAGTGAAAATAGTGAAAAGAGTTAAGGCATATTGAACTATATACAGATTAACAGCAAAAGTGAGGGTCAGACCATATAGGTTACTGTCAGTGGGAAGGCAGGATTAGTTCCTTATGGTGATTTCTATTCCATGATCAATAATTGAGACACAAATTTTATTTATTTGCAGCAGGGCTACTGCTGCACTCAGAAGTTTCTTCAGGAATATGCAACGAATATGCAAGTATGCTCAGAATTTCAATTGGATTCCGTGCCCAGTTCATATCACACAGCTGTAGGTGCTTGCCAACAATGTGTGACCGGAGCAAACAATTAAGTTGATGATTAAAAATTCTGTTTTTTTGTGAGAGTACATCAATCTCAAAGCTTAGTAATGTTGACAGGCCTCACTCAATGAGATTGCAAAAAGCTGGCTTATCTAATGACACAGGCATATTCTTTTACATCAACTAATATATTTTGGAATTAATTTTTATGGAGAGCTTTCCAATTGTACAGTTCAGCGAGATAGATTTTCATCAGAAAGAACATATGTGCATTTTATCATACTTACTTATTCTTACATGTTCTGTATATTATAAAATATATTGAAGTTTCTATCTCTATCGTGTCTACTTATAATGTTTAGCCAGCATTTTATTTAATAGCAATGTTTCTGAGGTAGGTGGTTAGTGAATTGTATTCTGTCATTAGATTGTTTCAATAAGTTGAAGAAACTGTCAAACATTATATCAGTAATATCTTATTATTTTTTAGTAATTCTTCTCAGGCACAAATAAAAAAGTGCAATATAAATGCTGTCCTTTTTTGGAGTTCTTTAAATCTCCTAATAAGAAATGTGCATTTGATTTCTTCTGATTGTTATAGGTTGCTATAGTAAGCAAAGCAATAGTACAGAATAGAGGTGTGCCAATTGTGCCTTTGTCTGGCTGATTATTATCTACCTCGAACAATCGGCTGATTAATTAATTAATTATCAGCTGATTACCAATTGTTGATTTTGTAGGTTTCTTTGTTCATTAGTGAAACCTTAAAAGATTTCTGTGAGGAACTTCCAAAAGAAGCATTTGGGGCCATCCATGTAGTACGTATGCAAAATAAGGCATATTTTTACCCCTCCCCTGTTGCACACCGTACATTTTTAACCAAACCTTCTCCCCTATGCGTACGTACAAATTGGCAACCAACCCCCGCACGGTGAAAATTAATATTTGGCCATAGTCAAAAAGCATTTGTTTACTATTAATTTAAAGTTTTTGAATATCATATTTAAATAACTGTGGGAACAATACTCGTGACCCTTTGTTTGACCGTGAGAAAGTTATTGTGTTCAAATCAAATATTTGTGTGAATATACCTATTTATAAATTTGGAATTTGTGCATACGTACAAATTCAGTCGTGACCCCCTCCCCCGTATGCAGGGATATTTTTACACCCCCTAAGACCCCCAACACCCCCAATTTGAGGTCGACACCCCCCAAAAAATTTGGTAATGCGACAATGGTATGCATACAAAATGCATACTAATTAGCTCAGAACACCCCCCTAATGGACAAGGACCCCCCAACTTTTATTCTCGGATGACCTTTTTTTGCTTGTCAGCCTTTTTCGGGCAGAGACTTAAAAATTCCGACACCCCCCAGATTTTCCTGACACCCCCCAAATTCAAAATCCTAAAAATAACACTGCCCGTACGCTTCCGTAAGCAAAAATCGCCTAAGTCTCGAACCAACCCACTTCCCCTCGGTGCATACGTACTATATGGACGGCCCCGTTCCTCAATTAAGAAATCGAACAGCGATCATGTTATCTCTCTTTGTCAGCACGTTAGCGAGCAAGGCTTTCCCAAAATGACACTACTAAAGACAAAACTGAGATCACGTACGTCTGTCCAAAGAAAATATAGGCCTACAGGAAAATTTGAGAGTCGCTTTAGTTGCTAATTCAACGTTGCTAAACTAGTGGCAAATAAACAATGCGATGTCTCCTCAGCTTCCACATCTACATCAACTGTCATCTAACCTTTGTTTTCAAATTGATTTTCACGTTCAAAGATTTTGAAGTTTAACTGTTTCTATTGGATAATTTAGACTAGACTAGAATTTGGTGTGTCACAGTTAATCACAATAGCTATAGGTTGTAATCCAGGGTTGTCCAACTGGCGGGCCGGATCCGGCCCGCGGGACAGTTTCATCCGGCCCGCCACCGAGTTTGGGAAAATTACAATTTTAGCTATAGGACCGGTTATTATCTTTATTTTAGGAATAGGTTTATTTAATAAATGTACTGTAAAATGTGCAAAGAATTGCCGAAAATGTACAAAAATTGCCAAAAAATGTCAAAAAATTTCAAATTTGCCAAAATTGGTCCAAAATTTGCCAACATTGCCAAAAATTTGTTACAAATTGCCAAAAGTTGCCCATAATTTGCAAAAATTTTGCCAAAATTAGCCAAAAAATTATCTCGGCGATAATCTCGCCCCCAAGAAAAGTGTGAAATGACGCTACTGCAAGGTATTATCGGTAGGCCTACTTGTAATCATGTGCGGCCCGCGAGGTTGGGCTTGTGGTCCAATGCGGCCCGCCATCTGATTTAAGTTGAACACCCCTTGTAATCAATGTAACGATTGGATGGCCTTTCAGGTTTTTGTAATTTTACTCGAGATTTTTAGAAAAGTTAGATTTCAGAATAATATTTCCAAGCATTTTTGCATTTGGCCCACGAAGTCATGGGTGATATGCAGTGGCGGCTCTAGGATTTGGCAAGTGGCGGGGGGGCGTTGGGGTGGCAACTTCTAATCATGGGGGGCAACCATTTGTTGTTTAATGTATGTAGCATTAAGTATAAGGTCCCAACTGGAGGGCCAGGCTCTCAATAGGGGGGACGGGCCCCCTGCCCCCCCGGTGAAGCCGCCACTGGGGATATGTAATTTGACCCTCAGCCAAAGTCTTGACACCCCTGGACTAGAGTGTCGTGGCCATAAACTGCAGACATCGCGATTGTGTACGGTGTTTATAGATTTCGTCATTGTCAGATTAGATTAGATTTAACTACTTTAGCCGAGAGCTCCAGATAAACATGGCGTTTGAAATTGCAAGAGGTGCTATCGAGCCTGCCATAGTACTGGCGATGACGTAGTTATTCTGTCGGAGCTCTGTTGTGTGTCGTCTGTGGTTTGTTGTGGTCGCGTACGTAATAATATTGAGCTTCCCTAGCAACGCGTCTTTAGAAGACGCGTTGCGAGGTTATCGATCTCAGCCGATAGAAAAGCCTTCCCATGTGCCGTGTGTTTATGTGTGTGCGTGTGTTTAGTCGAAATAGTCTAAATAAGTGTTGTCGCAGTTCGTCCGCAGTTGTTGATTTGTGTCTATGATTGTCAATAGGCTGAAATAGGCACAGCAACGCTAATACACACTATAATATATGCTGAAAAGAAAAAGGTACGTTTTCAACTGGTTTTTGTTCTAAATGCAGTTTATCTAATTCATTCGTCTTCATCTAATTCTTAGTTGGAATATTAGCAAGCAGCAGAATTCTTAATCTTGGTTCGAATTTATTATTGGTATGAGGCCTAAACAAGCATTACATAGTCGATCGATTTCTTCAAATGAATAATGAACCGTTGGCACTTGTAGATTTGTAGGATCTATTCCTAGACTTTGCTATATAGATAAGAAAAGACTAATTGGGTGTAATTTGTTCTGGATGTAAGCCTTCGTGTATTATGTTCCTCACACATGTATAGGTAACACAATGAAATTAGCGTGAACCATGGGCGTAAAACCCGGGGGGACGGTCCCCCCGAATAATTAGTTGGCGGGAAGAGTATCAATTATCCCCCCCCCCAATGTTTGGGCTATATGGTAAAAAAAATTTATCCTACCCCATGATGTTGATGCCAGAATTACGCCAAATCCACATTCTCGCATTTCGGATGACCTTTTTTGCTTGACAGGGTATTTGGAGAGGGAAAAATATAAAAATATCAGGATGACCTTCCTTTTGGCTTGTCAAGACGTATTTCATGGGCAATTTAAAGTCCCCACCATACTATGCAATATCCCCCTCAAAATGGGGGTAGATATTTATATTTCTGGGGGGGTCAACTTTTTAAAAATTATTCTATCCCCCCCAATGTTGACGCCAGGTTTACGCCCCTGGCGTGAACACCCTGAATAAAGAGTAAACATTAATTTAGAAAAAAATCAAGAATAGCTCTAAAGCTTGTTAAAATGTGAGCAACTTGAATTCCTACTGACTGGTCTTTGGAATGTACTTGATCTTTTGTGGATGAATTTGGAGTTAATGTCTTTAGGTTGTCTCTAGGTTGATGTCTTTGAAAAATAGGACTGTCATTATAAAAGCACATACTTATTGCAATATTTGTTGCTATTAATAATTCCAAACCCTTCCAGCTTTATCAATTATCATAGTTGGGCCTGAGGCAAGTCGTCTTCTGCATGAAATGGTCCAAAATCAGACACCTTCACAGAAGTGACATATGCCTTGGAAAAAAAGAGAACTGGCTTTCGGCAATTGTGTCATTTCATAACTATTGAAATTCACAGCGCTCTACTGCTGATGAGTGTGTGTGCGTGTGTGTGTGTGCAGATTTGAAGTCATAATTCTTCTGATTTCTGTGAACTCTCTAACTGAAAGCAATCGTGTTGCTTTGTTACAAGCACCATTTCCCTTCCCTTCACTGCACCCTTGAATATGTGCTTGCAATAATTAGATGCAAGCTATGTGCCTGTTATTCAAATAAAATAAATTGGTAATCATAGAAGACTTTAGAAAATTAATTAGGATTGTATGGTGAAGCTAATTAATTTTAAAATTTGAATTAAGGTGCTTTACACTGAAGGCTTTAAAAGGATATAATTATTATATGTATGTATGTATGTATGTATGTATGTATGTATGTATGTATGTATGTATGTATGTATGTATGTATGTGTATGTATGTATGTATGTATGTATGTATGTATGTATGTATATATATATATATCCTTTTTGTCTAGTAAAATAGTTTATTAAGTGATAATCGATTTACTGTACCGGTACATCACTTAACACAACACTTGCACATAATTGAAAGGACAAGTTTTGCAGTCTGGTTGTACAGCAATATTAAATTAAAAACCTACCAGTAGGCTCTATATCTAGTGCCAACATTGTTGTTGTTGTTGTTGGTGGTGGTGTTAATATTCTAGCATTCATACTTCCAGTAAATTGCATGAAACCTGCATAGAAGAAATGATACGAGTGAAATTGAGAAAAGACAATTTTATAGTCTATATGGCTACAATCTGGCTGCTTATGTTGGATTGCCGTATGTCTAAGCAGAATAAAATAGACAGGTGAAATGACTAGAAAAATACAGGTACCGGTAGATTTAAATTGAATAATTGAAGTGATTCTGACCAATAAGTCATATTTTACTTATTCTTTTTGACAGAATTCTGATATCAACAAGGGCAGTTCCTAGTAGAACATAAACAATAAAGAGGTTGAGCAATGGGGTGCATACTTGGTAAGAACCAGGTGCACGTCATTGTAGACCCAAAAACTGGCTCACTTGAAACAGACAAGTCTCATGATCGAGGCGGATCAGCAACATCAAAGGCATCAAAGCACAGTGGCGATTCAGGATTTGATGACGATGAAGCGCAGCTGTTCTCAGATCAGATGGTCATTCAAAGAGACATACTGAGTAAGTAAAACTATATCACCAGAATATACAATAGACTCATTGAGACAGTATTTCAAATAGGCCTATTACTGAAGGTGTCAAGCTCCTTTCCTCAGTTGTTGAACGTGATGAAGTAGTTCCTTTGAGCAAAGAAAGATTGCAGATAGAATGCATTACTGCAACCACACTTTTGAGAATTAACAAATTTAAGTGTTGCATGTCTCATGTCTGCTTTTAAGAACTGGACTGGAATGCAAAGAATGCATGTAAGAATTGCTAGGGACGGATTGAGCTATAAAGCTGGTCATAAAACTGGTCTGGTTCTGTCCTAAACATGATCACATTAGACCTGTCCTTCAAAAGTTACACTGGCTGCCGGTAGAACAGAGAATTGCATTTAAGACTGGTGTCCTTGTTTTTAAAATACTGCAGTCTGGCCAACCTCAATATTTAAAATCTATGTTAAACCATCCGAAACATTATCATTCAACAAGATTTGCTGATTCATTGTTAAATGTACCTAGAACAAACACTGAAATTGGTAAAAGAGCTTTTTCTATTTCTGGGCCAAAAATCTGGAACTCTCTCCCTCTGGTTGTCAGATCTTCCAATAAACTGAGCATTTTCAGATCTAGGCTTAAAACACATCTCTTCCAACTAGCTTTCCCTCCATAGTCGGTCTTACTCTTTCCTGACTGATCTCTGGAATGGCCTGGTCTTTTGCAGATGGATTTGAAGTACCATCGATTGATACCCTTGAGTATTAGAAATGGTGCTATAGAAGTGCATAATTATTATTATTATTGGTTCATATACTGTCTAGTTGCCAGGCATCGTCCATGTTGCTCAATTGTCAATCCATCTACAAAAATAACCAGACGAGCAAAGGCCTATCATTATGTCTAATATATTATAATATTAAATTAGTTTCTTACGTGAACACGTGTGGATAGTATTTAAGACCAAGAGCATAAGTCATGTTGTTGCACATTGCAGGCAGACCTGGATTTGGTGACAGAAAAGCTGCCGAGAGACCGGAAGAGACGCACATTCTGGCGACGCTCCATGAAGAAGGGCTGATCCAGCGTCCAATCGCTCGTCGTGCCTTTGGTGTCAGCTTTGAAATACTTGCTGAAGATTCCGAAATTCCCGGGGTCTTGAAAAAGCCACCTCCACGCTTAGCAAAGCTTGAAGAGAAACGGAGAAATAAAAAAAAGAAAGCACTAACAGAGGAACAGATCAGAGAGAAGCTCAGGAGAGCTGAGGAGAGGCGAAAGGTGTGTACACCATACTGACCAGCACATTAGTTTCTGCCTTGAAGCCTATGTGCAGTAAGCCAATAACAAACAATAAATATGCTTATGTAGGTAACAGGGTTATTTCTAGGATTGTGAATTTGGGGGGTGTCAGGAAAATTTGGGGGTGTCAGAATTTGGGGATCTCTGCCAAAAAAGTCTGACAAGCAAAAAACCTTATCAAGTATCCAAAAAAAGAGCCTGACAAGCAAAAAATAAAACAAAATGGTCATCCCTGCCGCAGATTGTGGTGGGGGGTGTGGGGGTGTCGGGTCTCAAATTCGGGGGGTGTTGGGGGTGTCAAAATATCCCTGGATTGGGGGTGTCGGTCTCAGATTTGGGCTGTTGGCGGTGTTAGGGGGTGTAAAAATACCTCGTAGGTAACGAGATTTGATTATCCATTTGACATTTGTTTAACGTAATAATTCAGTCATAGTGTGGATAAACAACTAACCATTGCAGATCTGTTAAGACTATTTAAATCTCAGGGAAGTGAACTGCACTAATGGGCTAATGACTCAAAGTGATCATTCAGATACAGATCCAATCTCATATCACCATTGCTAGCTTTCGAAAGTCGAGAGGACACAATTGAAGGAACAGACTTCAGTTTTAAATTAAGTAGCACAACTCTACATATATGAATATATGAATACCCTGAATATTTTTTATACATCGTTTACTTCTTGTGTTCTTGTAATTTGATTGTAGCATAAGATCACTGGAGAGTGTAAAATATACAAGTTATATTAAGATAATTTCAAGAACAGAACAATGACAGAATAATTCTCTTTTCCTTATTGCAGAAGCAGGAACAGCTTCGTTTAGCAAAGATACAGTCACTGCAGAAGACAGACCTAACAAACGCCATGGAATCATTTGCTCAGACTCAGAAAGACCTCGAGGAAACGTCGAAGACGAAGGAGGAGATCGCGGCAGAAAATCGTGAGAAGAAGCTGAAAGAGAAGCTGGCGAAGCTACAACTTAAGAAGGAGCACGCGGCCAAAGTACGTCGACGAAAGGCTGAGGCTGCAGCGGCAGCAGCAGCAGAAGCCAACTCAAATGCTGCTCACAAAGCTGGGGTTGTTTCAGAAGGAATGCCTTCAGAGAAATCTGGACATTTCGAGAGAGGTGATACCTCTGACAACAGAAAACCAACTGCAGGAATAAGTCACGGTGCAGCAGTAAACACCGCACCATCATTCTACGATGATTAATATAGTGTCTGTAAGATAAAACAATAAGGACAATGACCTAAGCCTGTATAGTATGCAGGATTGTCAGACAAGACACATAAGTGACAAGAGTGACAGTCACTCACCCATCATAAGTGCTGCTGTGTGAAATAATGTGATCACAATATTGAGATTATAATTCAAAGGAGTTGGAGTTAAAGGCAAAATGCTTAGTCCTTATTTTATTATTAAACCATGAACCATGCCTACAGCACCAAAGCCCAATGCTTTGTTCATGGACAGTTCAATTAAGTCTGCAAATTCTTCATTTGAAAATTTTGTCATATGATTGATTATATTATAAATAAATATGTATGTATATATATATATATGTGTGTGTGTGTGTGTGTGTGTGTGTGTGTGTGTTTGTATATATACTTTTTTACTTGCTATCTGTGTTAAATTCATAAGTATGTTTAAGTAGTTCAAATTGTTTTTGACCAAAAAAGTATGCATTAAATTTAATTTGTATTATCTTGTAATACTATTATTATTAATTAAACTCCTAATACAGGCTAGACATACCAGTACCACACACACACACACACACACACACACACACACACACACACACACACACACACACACACTCACACAGTGTCTCAAACAGCTACAGTAAGTCCTATATCATATACTTTTAGTTGTAAATTTTTCAGAACAGCCACGTGAATTTGCTTCAGACATACAGAGAATAGGCTGTTCAAAGCTCTATTTGAAGTTTTAATTAATGCACTATCAATAATACCTCTTAGGATTCAGAAAAGCATCATGGCATTGAACATAATGCTTTTCCTGGATGGATGATTGATATTTACATTTTATTCTTGCTATTTCTGATCTGTTATTCTTGTGGCTTATATACAGTACAATTGAAAAAAGTGTTTAATCTTTTATGATAATAATTATTATTACCGGTACCATATCTATAATTGCAACCTAGAACAAATCGTCTCATGAACTGTGGATACTGAGCACTCTAAAATCCTAGGAACAAATTTTAATTTGTATAATTCTTCCGAGTGTTAGCCTCCAGCAAGGGTCTCTAAAATCTTTTAGCCAGAGGCCACATTGCTGACTTCTGAAGGCTCAGTGGGCCACAAGCACAAGAAATTAAAGTTACTAGAATAGATTTACCGGTAGTCCGTTTTTCATATGCTCCACATTTTTGCCATAGGCCGGATTACAAACCTTGGTGGGCCGTATCCAGCCCTTGGGCCATACTTTGGAGACCCCGGCCCTACAGGATCACCACAAAACAAGACTTTGTGCTTATACAAGTTAATAGTATAGATAGTACCAGTATAATATGTTTGCTTATAGCCTTATGCCATAACATTAAAAATTAACACTAGCAATGCATGCTCATGATGCTAAAGATTTAGCCTATGTGAAACAGTTAGACAATTCTGAGTTTTTATGTCTACTTCTCTTTCTTTCTTGCCACCTGAAATTCTCCAGCTTTGCAGTTGGTTTCATTCTCAAATGTTGCTACTGATCGCAAAGTTCATCGCCATTAGTCAGTAAAACATCTTGAAACGTGAAACAAATATAATTTTTCAAAAAGTGTTGTTTTTCAATGCATGGATTTTCACAGTTCAAGCACGTCCTTGTCCTTTCTGATGGTTCTTAAGCCGCCGGGCTTATTTTTTAAATCTGCGGAACCAACATCACGACCTGAGGTAATGACAAGAACCGCAAGTAGCTGGAAGCAAATGGAATAGAGCAATCAAGAGAGCAGTCTAAAATATAAAATTTCGAAAGTCCTTAAATGTATGGTCTCCAGTGACCGGAAAGAACGATAGGAATTAGGACTACTATATGCTTCTTTCTTCTCTAATTCCTTTCCTTTTATAATAGTTCACAAGCTAACTACCAGCAGTTTTGCTTTCTTGCTTAGCTAAGATTTAACTGAACTTTTTACTGTTAGTTTTATTGCATCTTCTTTGTTCAGCATTCTTTCATTAATATTTTCAAAGTTATCTTAATAGAAAGGAATATTGAATCATCCAGTCAGGATGTTGTGTGATTTTTACAATGACACTGTGAAACAGTTTTCTTATTCAGCTTGTTTTAGTCTTTAGGATTAAATGAAACTACAGTCAAACTACTTACTTCATTAACAAATATATTTCCTTGTTTGAATGAATTGCAAGTTGCAAGTCTGGTGCAAAAATTATCTACAGAGGAGATCAAAGAGAACTAAAGATAAAAACTTGCTACATAAATGCTATCGGTCTACAACATCTGACACTCTAAGTCGTCTCTTGAAATATTTTCTTTAAAAATGCGATCGAATAAATCTAGTGCAATGCCTACCATCAATTTCCTTCGTCACTAAAATTGTAAGCCTTAGCAGTTCCATCAAGAGTCTTAGTAAAAAGTGACTCGCTTAAATTTTCAAATGGAAATGTTAGCTTTCTTTAAATTAGTTCACTTTGTGGTCGTTGTTTGACCACACTAAATGAACATCATACTTAGAATACAGCTAACACAATTTCTACTTATCTCAAGAGGTGAGCCAAACAAATTCTTCTCTCCAGGTGTTCAATGCAAGTTTAGAAAGACTAAGAAATTGGATTCAGTTCATAGAAAACAAGAAAGTTAGCAAAATATCTAAGACTAAAATGTCTGCATTTACTATTTATGTCAACTGATTTACATTTCTCACTTTACAAAACAACGAAATTCTTCTGTAAAACTCACATCAAATCAAACATTCAAATTTTTTATATATATATATACACATTAAGTACACACATTACGTTAAGATGGTACCACTTTAAAAGTGCGCTAAAAAGCACTTCAAAACACTTTCACGCTCTCAAGTACAACACAGTAAAGTTAACCGATGTCGGACTTGGCATCAATTCAACAAATCAACGGGTTAATTAATTGCAGCCTTTTTAACAAATGCGACCGACGTGATTCTGTGACTTCATTTAAGTAAATAACTAAGATTTTCATTTTATTTTGTACACATATCTACGATTAAGTTTCAACAAAAAACATAATTACTGGATTGTCAAAAGTAGTGCTAAATACTAGAACGTGACGTGAAATAACCTACAAGGACAGTTAAGTTCTGAATGATTCGCTACGAGATTGGTAAAGAAAGATCTCGTCATAATTCTTTTTTCTTACGGTGAAATATCGAAAATATTTGACGTACATGAGCTCAAGTGTCTCTTCCTTTGAATTAAACAAAGTTGGTTAAAAACCCCGTGAGCAAATTATTGCTAATGTCAGTTTCCGTTGTCTCTCGTGTGTTGCCTCTGTTGTCCGCAAAGCCGATGAATTCATGCTGTAGTCACGCGACTTGACAACGCGAAAGAAAATCAAGTAACTGCATATGAGAGTAGGTGGAACTATCGTTTGGTCGTCGACCCTTGACCTCTCCTCTGTTCGGGAATACAGCAAATGCAATGCAGACGCAAAAACAGTTGCAAAGGATGGCGTCGGCGGTGCCATGCGCCTCTTCTACTTGGAATATTGGATCATCTGAATGAATTCTAAACCAGATATAACATATGCTTGTCATTTATAATGGAAAACATTCCCAATAATAGCTAGTTTGTGCAAACAATTAGTATGCATTGCAAGATGTTTTTAGGTTTTTCACACGGTTTCTAAATCGTATTCTTGTGAATTTGCACAGTTCACCCCAACTGATCACTTTGTAGATACCTAAAAGCTATCCCTCTGATACAGAACTCCACACACCCATTAAATTGACCAAATTCTAGGAACAAGTTCTTTGCTTGGTCTTTATCTTAAGTTAACATTTGGGGAAAGAGTGAGCAAGAGACAGAGAGAGAGACAGACAATGACAAAGAGACAAAGAGAAAAACAGAGACATAGTGAGAGATTGATTTCCAAACACAAACTACCATGAGCATGATTTCTTATTACAAATGTCACTCCGAAGCAGCCATCGACTAATGCTAAATATTTTTCACCCTATAATGGCGCTTAATGAGTTTTCCAATTGAATAATCAATTGATCAATTTATTGACCTATAATAATAATAATAATAATAATAATAATAATAATAATAATAATAATAATAATAATAATGTGATTTTAAGTGGTTCAGAAGGCCAAGTAAGCCTGTGTGAGAACCACTGTTGTAACTCTCCACATTCAATCACCTAGTTTTCTGAGATAGCCTTTGAATCCGTTCACTGTTTCAACTGTCAGTCCCACCTCATCCAAACTGTTCATTTGTCCACAACCCTTGCACTAAAATTTTCTTTCTTTCTTGGACCCACTCTCTGCTTAAACAATTTGAATTTGTGGCCTCTTGTTCAGCTACAGTGTGCCAAAGTAAAGAATCAATCGTATACGGGTAACCATAAAATCTCATGATTCTCCAAAGACCTTTTCTCCATACCCTGTCAAACGCCTTCCGAAAATCGACATAACAGATGTATAGCTCTGCCAAATTCTTCATATTTTTCTGATATTTGTCTTAGTGTAAATGTCTGGTCAATTGTGCTCCTGTTGGTTCTGAATCCACTTTGAGCCTCTGTTAATATTTCCTCAGTTTTTCTTTTTAATCTTTGTAGAATTCATCAATGTGATATCATTTATATATATATTAGAAAAAGCAATGGCCCAAGCCCTGAACCCTAGAGGCACTCCACTAATAACTCTTGCCCATTCTTAATGGCCACCCCTTATGCCAACCTTCTGTCTTCTTCCCTTCAGACAATTTTGAATCCATCTGAGAATATTCCCCCGTATTCCACAGGACTTCAGTTTGGCAGCCAGTCCTATGTGGGGCACCTTATCAAAAGATCTGGCACAGGGTTATTTCTAGGATTGTGAATTTGGGGGAGTCGAGAAAATTTGGGGGGTGTCGAGAAAATGTGGGGGTGTCGGTAAAATTTGGGGGTGTCAGCATATGGGGATCTCTGCCGAAAAATTCTGACACGCAAAAAAACCGTATCAAGTCTCCAAAAAAGTAAAAAAGTGCTGACAAACCAAAAAACAAAAAGGTCATCCCTGCCTCCGATTGATTGGAGGGTGTTGGCAGTGGCGGCTCAACCGGGGGGGCCAGGGGGGACCCGTGCCCCCCTATTGGGTGCCTGACCCCCCAGTGCCCCCCAGTTGGGACCCTATACTTAATGCTACATACATTAAACAACAAATGGTTGGCCCCCATGATTAGAAGTTGCCACCCCAACGCCCCCCCCCCACTTGCCAAATCCTAGAGCCGCCACTGGGTGTTGGGGAAGGGGTGTCGGTTCTCAAATTCGGGAGGTGTTGGGGGGTTGTTGGGGGTCAAAATATCCCTGGATTGGGAGGTGTCGGTCTCAGATTGGGGTGGGGGTGTTGGGGGGGCGTTAGGGGGTGTAAAAATATCACTGATTTGGCAAAATCTAAATATATTATGTCTACTGCCTTGTCCTCAACTAGTAATTGATTGACTGACTGAACCGACGACTGACTGATCCATAAGTGAAACGACGACTTGCCTTCGTAGTCGATCTTCCCGTCTCGGTTCTTGTCGACGGCAACGATCATCGCTTCGACGTCTCGGTCGGTCAGTTTCTCTCCCAGTTCCTGCATCGTCAGCCGCAGTTCGTCGGCGTCGATCAGTCCGTTGCCGTCGATGTCGAACACCCTGAACGCGTTCCTCATCTGCTCCTCCGCTGACCCGAGGCGACTGTCGAGGATGAAGCGCGGCTGTGACGACGAAGACGCCGACGACGCCGACGTCGGAGCGGACGAAGCGGCGCCCGAGGAGGACGCCTTGCCTCCCTGGGGACCTGAATGCCAAGTCCCTGAACTTATGGTTCCGTTACCTGCTAATACGGTAATTAATTAGACCTAAACGTCTAGAGAAGCTTCAAGACGCAAAAATCAGTCACAGAATTATTCATACAATCATGTAAATAACTGAACACTCGATCCATCAATTAATCAGTCAGCGAATGAACTCTGGCGTGAGTCTGTGAATGGGCGAAAAAGTGAATGAAAAGGCGAATGAATGTCGTTCAGCCATAAACTAATCCATGTGAATTTGTGAGATTAATTTGCATATCGCAGACTAATTCAGTGATTCAGTAGAGCTGTTACGGACCTACGGTTTCACCTCGTGCAATTTCGGTCGGTTTCGGTCCGATTTTAAGTTCAGAGGCGTCATTTGAGGGGGCTAGGGGGGCCGTGGCCCCCCCAAGGAAATGAAAATATTAATTTATAATGTATTAATGTGCAACAAAAACAAAAACAGGGACGTCATTTGCGTTTGGGGGGGGGGGCAAAAAAAGGGCAGCAGCCCCTAAAGCCCTAAAAGGAGTGCTTGATGTCGAGAGTAACCTGAAGTAACTAATCGTAAAAAAGGACTGACGAGCAAAAAAAAGATCGTCAACTTTTTGGGAAACTCGTCAAGTCGAAAAATTTGTAAATATTTAAAATTTGTAAATAAATTGAAAAGAAAATTTTTACAAAATTTCTCGCCCCCCCCCAAGAAAAGTGTGAAATGACGCCACTGATTTTAACCGAAAAACCGCGGTTTCGGTTCGGTTTTTTAGAACATCACTAGAATGCAGTGGCGTAGCAAGGCAAAGTGCCGCCCGGGGCGATAAAAAAAATGCCGCCTCCGAAATTTCCTGGGAAAGAAACAAAATGTTTAAACTTCCCTGACAAGTAAAACAAAAAACGTTATGAACTTCCTTAAATTTCCTGACAAGCAAAAAAACAAAAAAACGTTATCACATTGTAGAAGTAAACATTCAAAAATTCAAAAATCTCGAAAATGTGGCCCTATAGCAAGTGCCGCCCAGGGCGGTTCGCTCCTACTGCCCCCTCGCTACGCCACTGCTAGAATGCACAGCTTTTAAGCGTTAAATATAGAGAAAGCGTCGTTTTTGTGTCATGTCTAAATTGTCTATGATGAGTCAGCAGCACTGCCTATGAGAAAGTGATGTAAATATTGTGTAGATTTACTTGTATGCAGCAATTATTGGCAATTGCATTAACTGAGAAGAGAAGGTGACTTAAAGTCGTGCATAATCATGCATTGTACTTGCTATTTATTCTCTGCGAAAAATAGCCGTCCAGATTTGCATGGTCAAAACCGCGGTTTCGGTTCGGTTTTAACCGAAAAACCGCGGTTTCGGTTCGGTTCGGTTAACCGTCACAACACCATAAATCAGTCATTCGACTAAATGCAAGTTATTATAAAGCAATAATTCAAGAAATTTATAAATGGGCCCAACGGTCATTAATAGGCGAACAATCATCGAAAGTGTGCTGATTGAAGAATTTCAAGAGAAAGTCACTCTAGCAAGCGCTCATGTTTGAAAATCATCGAAAACGACGAAATTCAAAACGGAAATATCAAAGCACTGAAAATCTGAAATGAACCGTCACTGTTTGTTGTCCGTTGCCATGATGTATGTTGCCGCTGGGTGTAAAAAAATTTCGTTTTTGCATTTTGATAATAATGATTGACTGCCAGTGTTTATTCTAGCCACCTCGACTTTGGGGGGATTTTGAAATGTTAGGGGGACAAGGTCTGAGTCTCCGAAAACCTTGACAAGCAAAAAAGGCAATCTTTTAAAATGTGGCGACAAGCAAAAAAATTATCCTTCAAACCTCCCTAATATTTTTTACCCTTCTCAAATGCCCTGGCAAACAATAGTGTCATCCTTACATTTTCCCCTTCTCAAAAAAATAAAAGTCCCGTCGTCACACTTTTAGGGGGATTTCCATCCCCATGCAACACATAAAAAAATTTCGGGGGAATTTTAAAACTTTTTGGGCGAATCCCCCCAGAGAAGGTCTAGAATAAACACTGATTGACTGTTGTCATTATGGATCAGAAGCAGAGAAAGTCCTCTTATATATATATATATATATATATATATATATATATATATATATATATATATATATAATTATATATATATATATATAACCAGCAAAATTATAAATTATAAAAACATTCAGGTGCCAGACAAAGCGTTTAACACTCAATGTAGATACTATGCTCCAGGGGCGCCCATCCCCTCTGACTGCTGGAAGCAGGTTCCCCTTCCCTGTCCTCCCTTTCTCCCCTACCCTTAAACGGGGGTCCGGCAGGGATTTATTTACACCACATTATTATTATTATTATTATTATTATTATTATTATTATTATTATTATTATTATTATTATTATTATTATTATTATACGAAAAAGTAGCCGTATAAGACGACACTGAACATTGACAATCCCCATCCACGCAAATTCGTGGAAAAAGCCTTGGGGTCAGGGTAAAACCCCGAAAATTTTTTGAAATCAATAGGTGCTCGTAGGTGAGTTTCAGTGCATTTTGGACATTAAATCGCATACTTTGGTGCACCAGGATAGGTCTCATACCAGTAACTTCTAATTCTTAATTTCTGAAAAATTCCAACAGCCACAAAGCACTATTAAATGTAAGTTGAAACTATGGAGAGATATCGCAGTAATTGCGCTGGAAAACTATTTAAAATTACCTGCAAATTATCCATTGGCAATATGACCACATCCAAATGCAAATAAAATAAATGTTACTTTTAGTATTTATTTTAAAAATTAGATTTCTCCAACAGCCACACCTACATTATTTTACATAGATGTTAGAGGCATTAAAGCTGCAACAACTGCAAATTGGGTAACTAGACTTAAGGCAACTGACTGATACAAGCAAATTATAATTATTAATTTATTATTAACAGTATCTAATTGCACCGTTTCACAGTTTTGAATGGATTGTAATTTGTTGATGGAGGTCTTTGGAAGGCTGCAGTAGTGGAGGGAGTTGCAGGGAGTTGCAGTAGTCTAATTTGGAATGTAAACTTCATGTGAGTCTATTAGTTTGTTATAAACGATTTATATTTCACAGGAAGTTTGCACTCTTCATCATTAGAATGACTATGTAAAAGTTACAATAATAATAACATTTTATGAATGCCTGATAATAATGAACTTGAGCTTGAATTGAGTACCGGTAATCTTATATAAAGTTACAAAATTGCACTGCAATTAAGCCAGTAATTGCGCAGTCATTGAGGGGCTTATCAAATAAATATACTACTCTAACGTGATACCAAAACTCAGGGGGGGAATTTCCCCCCCCTAGGTTTTTCAGGAAGCATTTGCTTCCTTTCCCCCTTGTGTGGGCGCCCCTGCTATGCTCTATACTATAGTCAGACTGCGCAAGAATGTGCTATGCAAACACTAAGCTTAGACGCCAAAATATTCTTGACTCTCGTGCTTCGCTATTAATGAAACAATACGCTAACCAACAGGGGCGGATCCAGGAATTCAGTTTGGAGAGTTGGAGAGGCACAGTTTGTGTTCCATTCCCCATTCTGCCTTGGCATGCCCCATCAACGTGGATTGATGCGTGTTGCTAAATTATTGAAAGGGAAGAAAAGGCGGCATTCGTTTATTTATTCGTACCTTTGCAACCTTCTGGCTTTCGCCGTGATGAGAAATTAGAAAGCCAATAATTTTTTGTTGTTTTGGCGGGGTCACGTGCTCCTACCCTAGATCCGCTGACGCAAACCAAACCAAACAGATCGACGGTCGTCGTTCTAGAGATGCTCTTACTGTGACTTGGGGTTGGATGATTAGTGTTGATTGCCGTCGTCGACAACGGCTGAAGCGGCGAAGGAGGAGGTGGAGGAGGAATGGACGACTTCGTGCCTCTCTTCTCGAGAAGCTGCGCTGCCTTCATAAGCAGACAACAGACGACGATGCTCTAAGTCTAAAGACTTCTTAAGTCCTACAGGCTACAGGCGGCAAGTCAGTCCACCAACCAGCCAGCTAGCCAGTCAGAAGAGTAACCATGTGTCATTATACACGCTTAAGAGTTAAGACCGTCCAGTAAAACGAGTAAAAGAAAATAATTGTAGGAATCGGCTTTGATTGGTAAAAAGGTAAAGGTAGTCCCGTATTCGAACGACCGTATGGTTTCCGGCGCTGATCTTCGGTACTAGGCAAGCAGCGACGCAGACGGCTTACGCCATTAATCTAGAGTAGGTTAATTGCCATTACTTTCTCTAGACCTGCGTTTTACCATCGCAGCTTAGCGCTTTAGCGCTACTACCAATTTATCGAAACATAAGCGATGGACGGCTTGGTTGGTCGCTGGCACTACGATTAGATCCCGGGATGGTCACCCATCCAAGTACTAACCGCGCTCGACGTTGCGTAACTTCGGTGTTCTGATGAGAACCGGTCGCACAACGCCATATAGGCCAGTTTGATTGGTGTCAGAACGATATCGAAACGTTCATGAGTTTTAAACTAAAGTTATGATATCAATAAAAATATTTTGAGTACTGGCACAGGTAGGCTTTAAAATTTTCACACTATCGCAGTCAGTCGTATGACACACATTGGGTGTGTCTGTGCGAAGAATCTAAATTGTTAGCAAATTTTGTCCGGAGAGAATTTGCGTAACAAATAAATCAACACACAAGAGAAAAAAGACAGAAAGAAACGCAGGTAGCGGGAACTAGATTAATTTCGGTTTCCTTTCTTCTTTAGTATCTGATTTTAAACTTTAAAAAGCGTAGGGCCCTACAGTTTATCCGTGCCTAATTGCTTTGATACTGTATGCACTGAATTAGGATCCTTAAACCGATTACTGATTAATTATCGGTCACTGACGATCAGTGGCGGCTCCAGGATGTGGCATGGGGGGCCGTTGGGGTGGCAACTTCTAATCATGGGGGCTAACCATTTGTTGTTAAGTATGTAGTATTAAGTGTAGGGTCCCAACAGGGGGGGCACTGGGGGGCAGGTACTCAATAGGGGGCACGGGGCCCCCGGACCCCCTCCTGTGGAGCCGCCACTGTTGACGATGTAAACCTATTATGTATTATGTATAATATACATATATTGTATAATTTTATTATAGCGAGAAATAGCGGCATGCAAGCAATGGGCAATGACTTCTCCATGAATAACTGTGCACTAACCTGCTTTGCAAAAGCTGCAAATGAACCTGCCATGAGTTTAGAGAATTCTACAAGAAAAGTATAAGGCAGCAATAAAAATACGTCAACATATAGAAGGGGTGGGCAAACTCGGGCCGCACGCACCGGATTCCATGCGGCCCCGCGAGATCATTTAGAAACAGTGGCGTAGCGAGGCAAAGTGCCGCCTGGGGCGAGAAAAAAGTGCCGCCCTCAATTCTCCGAAAAAAGTCTGACAGGCAAAAAACGTTATCAACTCTCCTCCCAAAAAGTCTCTGACAAGCAAAAAATGTTATCAACTCTCCAAAAAAGTCTCTGACAAGCAAAACATTCTAAGAAATCTCGAAAGTCCCGCCCCTAGAGCAAGTGCCGCCTGGGGCGCTTCGCACCCTCTGCCCCCTCGCTACGCCACTGTTTAGAAATATGCATAATACGAGCTGCAGAAAGTGAGACAATTCGAAATTATTCCATGGTAGCCATGTCACTTTATTTTAAATCTTAGAATGGGATTGGAAGCGCCCGGGACAAAAGAATGATCGCGCCTCCAACTTCTCCACAAAATGTCTTGACAAGCAAAAAGGTCATCGCAGTTTGCCTGCCCCTGACATATAGTAACGTAATCTTTCATTATATTTGTAGGGTATCTATAGCATATTTGACTTATAGTTTTATGAATATATCAGAGACGAAGTTCGCCTCACAACTTACACTGTGTAGTCTGTAATTTCAAGAATTGAATATTCGGAGGCTCCTCATCGAGAGTCTTATAAAAGCGAACTTTGGCGTAGTCACGGGGGGAAAGGGGACGGGCCTTCCCTATCCTGTCTGTAACCGGTAGTGGGATTTGTGCAAAACCGTTGAGAATTGGGGGGGGGAGATGTCGACGAGAATACGTGAATGTGAAAAAGAAGGAATTCTTCTTCGCGACTTTTTTGCTAGTCAAAGATCTTTTCGCCACAAAATGTCGATGTGCCCCCAATTCCGAAATCCTGGCTACGCCACGGAAAGCGAAAACGAGTTGGAGAGTAGCACTGACCAGCGTAGTCGATTCTTCCGTCTTTGTTGATGTCGGCTTCCGCCATCATGACATCCAGGTCGTCTCTCGTTAGATTGATTCCAAGGTCAGTCATCGTCTGACACAACTCGCTCTTAGAAATGTATCCATCCGAATTGCGATCAAAAACCTCGAAATTAAAATATAAACGATATGCAGCGCGTTTGTAGAAGACCTTTCCGAATTTCAGTAGGCCTATAGATAGGTCAGCGGTCGGGGTTCAATAAATTCGAAAATGCGGCAATGAAGAAAAACATTGAAAGTAAGCAATACGCATGCGTATAATTAATTGTACACGACACGCAATCATACGAGCATAAGAATAAGCACATGCATCCAAATATATAGCCACATACGTGCATAGACCTACATACTTCATTCCTACACGCATATACTCAATATATATATATATATATATATATATATATATATATATATATATATATATATATATATACATAGACTAATGTATAATTAAACACGTGTGTTATAAGTCTAAATCGAAATATGAGAATTGCGAATACCTTGAACGCTATCCAGGTGTTTGGAGGTGACCCTTTGTCGGAGTGGGGAGGATGAGGAGGTGGTGATGGCGCTGAAGAAGCGCTTACCGGGGAACTCTGTTGTGACTCGTGCAGAGTGGCCAAGAAAGCCGGCGTACACTCCGGAATGAGGGATTCGCGAAAGAATTCCTGAACCTCGAAACTTTTCGCTAAGAACGAAGATTTAAGAAATATCGCAACGTAAGCTGCACTTATGCTCGGCAATTAATGACATGACACGAGAAACTTATAAAATTCAGCATGTATAATAAATATGATTTTCTGTCTGACTGTTTGTCTATTTATTTCTGTCTCTCTCACTGTTCTTTTTCTGTATTTCATTTTCGCAAGCCATTACGTTCTCTAGCGTTGCCAGGCCTGAGCCCAGCGAAGCCAAGCCTCCTCAACCATATAGCGCTACTCGTCGCAGATGACAACCATGGGGGGCGCCACGAGCCAAATATTGGGTGGCCCAACATGGCAAGTTGCCAGTTAGCTATATGAATTTTGCAGCTAATTCAATTCTTTTGCCTACCAAGAAAAACACAATTACATGGTTAGGCCTATATAAATATAATAATTTCGAGTGGTCTTCCAAGTCTGTGACATCTCAATTATATATTGCAATATTATGCCAATATATTGCGGGTTTGCGGTTATTAGTTCCGCAAACAATGTAATTTTCCAATTGAAATTTGGTGGGCCAAACACATTGTGGCCCATTGGGCTTAAATATTGGGTGGGCCCTGGCCCACCCTATTGCGCCCCCCCCCCCCGTGATGACAACTCTGTTCAGCGCCGTGCCAAAACTAGGTTTTGAATCTTGATCGTTAATTTCAAAATTCCTTGGTCCACCACTGTTTGTCTTAGTGTTGTCAGCGAGAATCACATTCACTGACAAGTTGCAACAGATATGCGCTATAAGTTGGTTCAACCTAATATATCGCTCGTACTGTAGTTTCGTGATTTATGTAACGACATTGTGTTTACAGCGAATGGGCGATTGATTAATTAACTGAAATGCAAGAGCTTCCTGCAAACAACTGTCGCCAATTTCAATTTTCAGCAGCACAAACGGGCATTTTCAAGTCCTAAATTCAAAATTATAATAAAAACGTCAGAAGTCGAGCATAATACAGCACGAATTAGGTAATGAAACCGTAACGTATCAAGGCAACTTAGGCAAGCGGTTTGCGGCAAAACTAATTTTAGATGCGCCAACAATTAAGCTTAGACTAAAAAAAGCCCTTCCCAATGAAAGATTTTAGTGTACTTTTATAACTTAGGCCTAAATCAATTATTGACGAAGTCAAATTGACTCACGATCGTTACGTTTAGATTCCGAGTTAATAAGCAAGGAAACAGCATTCCACTGCTTAACTATATGTTAAGTGTGTATCGTTTTTCCGCGGTATCCTCAATCTTTTCCCCCATTTGAATTTAAATAGTGAAATTGGCACACAGCCTACTTAAGAAGGGAAAACTACAGTATTACTTTAGTTTACTGAAGATTGGTTGAAACTGTTTACCGTTATGATTTCTCCATTGCATGCCCTCCCTCTGGTTGGCCGTTACCGTAGGCCGTTGATGAGGGCGTGCCGTCGCAGGCACCTTGGCGAACGTCTCACCGGGTGGTATGAGGCTGTCTTCGGCCAGGGTTTTCTCGTCTACGCTCGACAGGGGTGCGGATGCGTTCGTTGCCGTCTGCACCTGTGTCTCCTCTTTCAGTTCAGAGTAAGAGACCGACGCCGCCGCCGCCGCCGTCGCCGCCGCGTGGCTGCGCTCGACGATTGGTTCGTCTGTCTGTGCGTGCTGCCGCGTCAATACTAAAACATGCACCAAAAGCCTAATTCTAAATTAATTATATTATTTTTTCACTGATTGAATCAAAACCATAGTTTAGAAGAAAAAAGACTAAAGGAACACCTTCACGGAGTGAACAGCGAGTCTGTTTCGCTTCTTTGTTTCGCTGAGCGTTGATATAGTGCGCAATTTGCCAACGCGGTCAAATAAGTCTCTAAATTCAAGTCATTGGGCGATGAAAGCAGAAAGCCGGACATTTTTGCAGATCAGGCCAATGTCTGTCGAGTGTAGGACTATAGGTCATAGAGGAGGACTAATCAGCCGTTTGCCGGGCGTTTGGTAACCTTAAGATCGATCGGCATCATCATTAAATACGGAGATTACAGACGGCTTTGCGATTTGTATGAAAATAACCTTTTGTCTTCATCTTTCCTTTTGATGATGACGACGAGCGACTCGGTTCCAGGTTAGGAACCACAAAATCAGCATCGAAAGAGACATTCTAAACCACAACAATTTCCGTACTGAAACTCTTTACTTTGCACAGTTTTATTGTTTTTGCCTTTAATAGAGTAGGTTACGGTGCTGGAGCGTCAGGCTGACGGAGCGGGTTGAAGCCCCGTTAGTGCCACTAGTGGCTTTCACACAGGCAGTAATGCCTTCTAAGACACTTTATATCATGCTAAGTTTAAGCTTAATAAGAACGAATCAGATGTGCTCAACCAGTGTTGCATACAGACCGGATAGGGAGAGGGGGAATTCTCTCCCAAGTCTTAGACACCCCTCTACAAATTGCAATAATTTAGGAGCTAAGGTAATTTTTCACAACGCTCCTGCCCGGACTGCCATGAATCCCCTCACCCGCCCATGGCAGAGGAGAGTGTATGCAACGCTGCGCTCAACAGTTACCTAGAATCTTTCTAATTTCGCAACTGCACTGGAAAATCAGAAGACTGGAGGCGTTCGAGATGTGGATATGGAGGCGAATGGAAAGAATAAGTTGGACACAACATATATCCTATAAGAAGTCCTAGATATCGTGGAAGAGAAAAAGACAATAATACAAACAATAAAACAAAGGCAAAGGAACTGGATGGGCCACATTTTAAGAGGAGAATCGTTGTTCAAAACAATACTGGAAGGGCACATGGGGGGTAAAATAAACAGAGGAAGACCACGTACATCACTACTGCACTGGATGATGACAAAAGGCGGATACAAAGGATTAAAGACCCAAGCTGCTGACAGAGATAGATGGCGCCAATGGGAACCAGGACCTGCTTCTGGGCAGAGAACTTAAAGAAGAAGACTGGAAAATCAATATGACATCGATTTGAACGAAGACACGGTCAGAAATAGGCCTATTGATTTATTTGTTTGGCGTATTCAGCAATTAGTAATTCTGCGCAATTAGACTACTGCAGATTTCGTTTCATGAGCATACAGGCTCAGTATGCTTGCTTGACCTTTACAACATTCTCGCCAGACCTTCGTATGATACAAACCAGTCGGACATCAAAACAATTTTCTTAAGGCAGAAGGGACATCATAGCAAACGCCTAAGGGGCTGTCCATTAATTACGTCAACAAAATAGGGAGGGTTTGAAAAAGTTTGACAGTTGTTGACAGAGGGATCAAGAGAAGTTGACATCAACAATTTCATTTTCTTACAAATGATAGAAAATAGGAAATTTCGTGGAATACTGTTTATTATAACGGAAAAAAGCCTGACAAGCAAAAAAGTCATCACCACTACATTATGACACTTGATGAACAAAAGAAAGGGACATATGGTCATCGCCGCAAAAATAATAACCTTCTAAACTTTTTTTAGGAAGACCCGTCACTGATCTTAGTTGGGAGGAGGGGTCAAAAGTTTTTGACATAATTATAGGGGGCACTGAAAGTTGACAGTTCTTGACAAGGGCGAAGGGTCAAAATTGCCCAAAAAATGTTGACATAATTAACGGACAGCTCTTAAAGGGTTGTTTTGAGAGAAATAAAAATGTAAGCAAAGGGTTTATAATCTCGATTATTGAGCTTGTGTCAGTGTTTTTTACAGGCCTGTTAGGAGGGGAGATTCCCCTCTCAAAATCTCAAAATCCCCCTCCCCTTCAAAAAAGTCGCAGCACTAAATTGCTTTGCATTGAACTGTGCCTCTTCCCCTCCAGCCAAGTCAATTTCTCTCCCAAAGACCTGGAGTCTGGATGAAATACTGGCTTGTGTTTGACCCATGAACTGAACATTTTCTTTATTTCTTTATTTTCGTCTGAAGAAAATTTTCGGAAATCTTACCTGTAAAGGTAACGGACCGAACTTCCCTGACATAATTTGTACGAAGTCTAAAAGACAACATTTTTCATATGTTATTAAATTTCTAACATAGGCTGGCCTTCATGAAGTTTAGTCGATACAATAAATTTAATGCCTCAATAGCTCATTCTGTAAGAGCTCTGCTTTTGATGAACTGTCAACCTGGGTTCGATATCGGGCATCTACCACTGCATGGTAGGACATCGTCCACCGGCGCGTAGTGAACTTGATATAATTTAATATGGTGATACAAGACTGGAACTTAGAATGCTGAATCGCTGATGCACAATAGTAGTTAAATCATTTCTTAAATAGTTATTAACTGACTCTTCCTATAAGAATGTTCTTAAAATTATGAGCCAACACCCAATTCAATGTTATTTCTTTGAAAAATCTGGTTGCTACAATTTGTGATAGGTATTATAATATTTGAGACCGTCCAAAAAGTACGTCACGACAGGCCCGTAGGAAGTGGGAGGGTGCAGGGGCGCAGCCGCACCCCTGGAAAAAAATTATGGCTATTTTGGCCATTTTTGACCCCCTCTTCCCTGTCACAATCTCGGAACCCCCCTAAAAGTACATCACAAATCTCGGACCTCCCTTAAAGCGTCGTCCATAAATTACGTCACGCAAGTGTTCTCTATTTAATACATTTGAGCTTCTCATTCAATGTTCTGCAACAAAACAGATATTTAGCCTAACTTCCGACAATGACAACGAAAATAATTGAGACACACAAATTTAATGTACCTCGGGCAAAACGTGTTAATGAGCAATTAAAAATTTCTTTTACTACACCTCCTATCAGACATGTTTAAGATTTTATTTATACCGAAATTGTGACGTAACGCCTGTCCTTACCTCATCCCCTGTCACAAACTGTCACACTTTCTAAGACCCGGCCATCAGCCTTAAAACACTACGCAGACCATATTAAAGTTCCCTACGCGCCGGTGGACATGTGATGTCCGAGCTCGAACCCAGGTCGACAGTTCATCAACGGCAGAGCTCTTACAGCATTCTGTATTGAGGCATCCAATTAATTAACTAACCAAAATGACAGCTCACTGGAGATTATTTATGTCTCTCTTATTATTGTACGAATGTTGTACTCTTTGATTTTGATTTGATACTAATAAACTTCCATCTATTATTATTATTATTATTATTATTATTATTATTATTATTATTATTATTATTATTATTATTATTATTATCATCATCATCATCATCATCATTCATCATTCATATAGGCTATTTATGTTTCTGTTATTATTGTACGAATGTTGTAGCCGCCTACTCTTTGACTGTTCTTTGATTTTGATTTGATACTATAGGCTTAATAAACTGCCATCATTTATTATTATTAAGATTGTTATTATTATTTTTTTTTAAAAATTATTATTATTATTATTATTATTATTATTATTATTATTATTATTATTATTATTATTATTATTATTATTATTATTAAGGATGTGACCTCTTACCTTTGTAGTAAATTTTGTTTCCAGTTACTCCGGCCTCTTCCATCATAATCTGTGCGTCGGTGTCGGTCAGCTGGATGCCGAGTTCCGCGAAGGAGGACTTCAGTTCCTCCGGATCGACGACTCCGTTGCGGTCTCTGTCGAGGGCGTTGAACATCTCTCGCATCTCGATGTCCTCCGGCAGAGGCCGTTCGTACTTCTTCACCAGCAGCAGGAATTCCACGAAATCGATCTTTCCGTTGCCTGGTTTCAATTAAATGGTTCGAATGGCTGTCCAGGGTTCCGTAATAGGAGGCACCAGCATTTATCCAGGCCAGCTTGGTCAGACCCTATTAGGGTATTTGGGCAGTGTTTATTCTAGACCTTCTCTGGGGGGAATTCCCCAGTGTGAAATCTCCCCCAAAATTTTCTTGACATTTTGGCAAGTAGTATGACCTCCCCAATGTATGTTTCCCCCACCCCAATGTTAAACTCCCCCCCCCCAATGTCTAGGTGGCTAGAATAAACACTGGTATTTGGGGGAGCGGCGTCAGCTCCTCTGAAGAAGTATATAGCTTCACCCGAAAATACTAGACTAATACTAGACTCAAATCTGGATATTCGTAGCATATATTTTCAGAATGCGTGACAACGCATTCTGAAAATGGCTGATAGAATGTTATCTCTGGTTTTGCGCTTATCTCGTACGAAGAGTCTAGTAAAGAATGCTTATAAAGTGCGCATAAATAACCATTGGCCTAATCCTGCCACCACATTGGGGGACAATTTTTAAAAGTATGCCCACCCATAAATACTGGTATATAAAAAATTTAGTGACGGCCTGTTTTGCTTGTCACGACTTTTTTTAGCGACTTTTAGAGTTAATGAAGATCAACAAACTAGTGATGACCTTTTCTTTCGTTAAAGTAACAAAGAAGCATAAAACATTGGGGGATAAATGGCACTTTATCTCCCCTCATTAATTATCGGGGACCGTCCTCCGCGCTAACCCTCTGGTTTACGGCCCTGGAAATAACCAATAAATGCTTTCAAATTATCTTGCGCTAGTCTCCCAATCAATATAGTGACGTCCCAGCGCTGTAGACAGCCCCGCCCCAAGATTGCACCTGAGAACCGAATTGCGTTCCATCTCACCGTCTAAGTCGACCTGATGGAAAACGTCGAGGATGCATTCCTTCGAAGGAGAGAATCCCATGGAGACGAGCACCTGAATGACTTCGTCGATGGTGATGTATCCATCGCGGTCCATGTCGAAAATGGAAAAGACGGCGCGCATCTCTGGGAGTCGAATAATTAATCAGATACAATCAACGAAATCGTTACATTATTATTATTATTATTATTATTATTATTATTATTATTATTATTATTATTATTATTATTATTATTATTATTATTATTATATTATTAGTCTAGATTTGAAAGCGCTCAGTTTATTGGAAGATCTAATGCAGTGTTTATTCTAGCCACCTAGACACTGGAGGGCGAGTTTAACATTTTTTGGGGGAACAGACATTGGGGAGGTAATACTACATGCCAAAATGTCAAAATTGGGGGGGGGGGTGAATTTCAAACTGGGGGATTCCCCCCAAGAGAAGGTCTAGAATAAATACTGATCTAATGGACAGAGATAATGAGTTCCAGGTTCCTGTTTTGGCAACAGAAAACACTCCTATTAGCGTTTAATGTTGGTTCTTGGTACATTCAGCAACAGACTTCTGGTGCCTAAACAACTCCATGACAAAAGAAGCGTTTTAAAGGCATGAATCAGAGTATAGGAATAGAAGTAACGGTCTAGCATGTATTTCGTATACTGAAAGGCACGTGAGCTAGGCATATTTTGTGACGTAATGAACACTAGGCAAGCCAGTCTGAAGTCGAACTCATACGCCGCCTAATCAGCCTAGAGCCCTAGGCCGTAGACAAAATTCGTCCAACTCATCGTTCGTCTCGCAGGTCCATTAGCAGTTTATATGACGTCATCCTTAATCAATCGGATCAATCAATATTACGTCATCTCTCGTCGGATCAATAGGTACCTGATTTCGATTCTGTTCAAACTTGTTAGATTTTTCAGCTTGTAAGATTCTTTATTTCGTTAATTACATGACCTACATGTAGGTTCTGCTCTTGAGAGATTGACTACGTGCGTTAATCAGAATACTTATTGGCACCTGTTTCCTGTCGACGCGATAGTCTGTTGTTGGTTTTGCGTTCGTAGTGTTTCTAAAATAGGCAAACTAAATTAATTACATACAAACGAAACGCAGCAAAAGCCTACACATAGATCTTACTGTAGACTCTAATTCAAGACAGTGAATGGTCAATTAGGCCTATATATATTATGAAAACGAGCTAGTTAGGCGAATTATTAGCATTGTTTGCTTAGATCAGTTATTGACGGTTAGGAAAATATCACTTTTCAACTACTGAAAATTTCATATTTAAACTATGTCTATGGCTTAACTGCCATAACAGTTGTCAAAAATAAGTTTAAATAACAGACTTCTAATGCCTAAACAACTCCATGACAAAAGAAGCGTTTTAAAGGCATGACTTATATAGACCAATAGCACTTCGCAAGAAAACCGCGAAACTATTATTGTTAGCATCATAGCAGTTTCAATGCACATTGTTAACTTGGGTTCAGTGAGTAGCAAAAAGGAGTAATCAAGTGATTCGTAGCCATAATAAAGAAAACTGACCTTAACGTCAATGGCCATTTTGTTATTGTATATTCGACAAAAATCTGAAAATATCACAAATTTTATT
The DNA here is from genome assembly GCA_018105865.1 of Metaphire vulgaris. NCBI lineage: Eukaryota > Metazoa > Annelida > Clitellata > Crassiclitellata > Megascolecidae > Metaphire > Metaphire vulgaris. The sequence goes on from CM030833.1 coordinate 20,883,383, forward strand.
GGTCACTGACTGATTGGTAGAAAAGACAGCGATAGGCCTAGGCCTACTACACTTAACTCATAAAACTTAGCGTAAGCCTATATGTTCGATAATTCACAAAACTGTGGTCGGACAACTCCCATGACAAAGTTATCAGTTTCTAGCGTTGAAGGACAAGTAAAACAATAAAGTGTTCCTCCATCACTGAGATCTTCCTCAATCAGAGGGAACTAACCCCAACCGGCTCCAATTTGAACATTGGGTGTAGATGTGTGGCCTACCGCTGAAATAAACACTGCATGAGTTGCGAAAGGCGCAAAAACACAAGATTACCACCATTTGGAAACGAATTGCTCACCTCTCACGACAGTATTAGGCCTAATTTCCGCCTAAATATATATATTATGAATTTATGATCGATGTGTATATAACCACATTATAATCTAATCTAATAAGATAACTTATTTAGCACTTCTGTACAATGCCTGTGGCATGATCCGACGACGCGATATAACACTTAAGCAACTTTCAGCATTAGAAACTTTTTCTCCCGTAAATATCTCCTTATTAGAGAAAGATGCATTTGAAAACTAAACTCGCGTGTCGGGCGATCATCAGAACGCGCCAGATAATAACTCTATGTAGATTTTGATTCTACACAACATCTAGACAACGTCTACACTCTACAACGTCAAGGCAGACGCCACTGAAATCTCCCCGCTGCCTGCTTTTATGTACGCTGTGCGTATAAATACGGTATAATAATTATTTGCAAAAGGCACCAGCTTCGCTGTCGACTGCTTAGATTCGATCGGCTGGCGTGTTCATCTCTGCCCCTAATGTCTTCGACATGCAGAAGACCAGCTGCTGTAGGCAGATCCGCTTCTAATAATAACATAGGTCGTTCACGGTCACCGAATGAAGACGGCGACGTTAGCCTATACAGTCATTTTGATGTCGAGTTAGCGTCCGCCTCGAGTGGCTCTCTCACACGCAATCAAAGCAATTGCAGAAGTCCGAATCGATAGCTACATGTATATTTTCCGAATAATTTGTCTTTGGCGAGCGAACCGAGCTGTTCTCACAAGACGATGACCGTTCGCTTGCTGTCGCTCAAGCTTCTAAAGAGACTGTCTCAAATACTACTGCGTTCAGGCGCTACATGTGGTGGTCCAAGCATAATGTCCAACTGCTGTAGAATCGAGTCTGCCGAAGGACATCTTTCATTCGAGCACACGCGTACATTACAGTAAAGCACTCAGAACTACTTTCAGTATAAGTAAGAATTAATTGGTCAATATATATATATATATATATATATATATATATATATATATATATATATATATATATATATATATAACGATTAAGTAAACTTCTGTATCTTGGAATCTGATGAACATATTTAAACAATCCCGTATAGCATCATTTCAGATATATAAACAAATTATATCCATGCGCGTAAGTTATGTTGAATTTCAGTAAAACTGTGGCCAAGACACTTCTCACACAATTACAAATTAAACAATTACTCAGGCGCCATACTTAACTATATATATATATATATATATATATATATATATATATATATCGCCACTCGGTTCAAGTTGGTTAGTTGGAAAGACAGTTAAAGACAGATTTTAGTCCATATCTACCCGAAGTCACAAGAATGACATTCTATAACGTAGATTCTTTTGAAATCGCTGAGACTGTCTACCTGCGTAAGAGATCTTTCCGTGCGGTCCGATGCCAGCGGATTTCATCATGGCGTGAATGTCGTCTTCGGTCAGAACGAGACCGAGCTGTTGCATCGTGCTTCTGTCGTCAGATTATGTTTTTTAACAAACGCAGCAACGAACGCATTAATTAAACGCCTCGCCTTCGTCTTCTCTGCGCCAATTTCACAGACGCGCAGTCGCAATATTAATGGTGGTTAAGAGCAGGGGCGTAGCGACCGGGGGATATCGGTATATATACCACCCAAAATCAGCCTACCTTAAAGTGTTTGTGTGGTTTGTGGTCGTATGTGGTTTATATGGTTTATGTGGTGTATAGTTAAGCCCCCCCCCAATATTTATACCCCCAAATCAAATTCCTGGCTACGCCCCTGGTTTTAAGTGTCACAATGCCGCCAATTGAACTGTTAAAACCGAAGCTAGATTTAGAGCCCAGCCATTCAACAGACCTAAGGATTCATATGTAATGTAACGTAATATAGCATTTATATAGGGCCTTTTATATTTCTACTCAGGGGCGCTCCTCAAGTGCTTACAGTAGAGTAGGCCTAAATATGCCTAAGAAATATTATTTTTACATCTTCTAAGACGTCGGTTAGAAGTAGACATTCGCGTCACTAAAATAATAATAGGACTAAGTAGTTTGACTTCTGCAGTCTGAAATGAAAAATTAAGCAGCACTTGGCGAAAGAGAAAATATTGTCGTAGGCTGTCCTTCCTACTTAGCCTCTCTCCCTCCTGCTGTGGTTAGGGCAGCAGTTCTCAACCTGTGGGTCGCGACCTCCACGGGGGTCGAATGACGATTTGCCAGGGGTCGCCCGAGACCATCAGAAATATGGGGTTGTCTCTTTTCTTGTTATTGTACAAAATTTCCTCAGTGGTAGTTACGACGTACTAGTTGTTTTTTGTTATAATTGTCATTCGAAGATAGACATGGAGTCAATTAAATAATAACGATTTCGAACATTTTGATTGTCGTAGCATTATTATTTTTAGCAGTTTACATTGTGAACGAAAATAATTTTACCGTTGGGGGATCGCCACGTCATGGGGAATTGAATTAAAAGGGTCGCGGCACTATAAAGGTTGAGAACCGCTGGGTTAGGGTCTCGCGAGAGGCCAGCAAGCGGTAGGTAGGCAGTCAGAACTGATCGTCGCCAGTATTAAGACGGACGAACGAACGAACCTGAGATCGTGTGCGTTTAGGAACCCGTCTCGGTCCTTGTCGAAGATGTGGAATGCTTCGATGAGTTCCTGCTGCTTCATCTGCAGCCCCAGCTCCGGTGCAGTGGACTCGACGGCGGCGGCGGTAGCAGCAGTCGATCCGGTGGTGTTCGTCGAAGCGACGCGCGCAGGTGAAGCAGCAGCGGCGGCGGCGGCGGCGGCGGCGCATGGGCCCTTCGTCACATCCGCCACCGAGCGACGCAAGAAGGGAGACGACGACGACGGCGACGACGACGACTGCGTCTGGTACTTGACCATCGCCTGACGAAACTCGTCGAAACTGATCGATCCATCGCCTTCAACATGTCCGCACATCACAATGCACAATTATCTTATTTCAGCAAATGGGAAATCAAGATCTGAAATAAGAGATAGTCTATAGTTACCTATCTGCACATTCCAGTGACAACAGTTTTCAGTCGTCTCCGAATCATTCTAATGCTGTTTTGACTGGGTCTTAAATTTAAAGATATGAAAGATATGAAACGGGTATGCAGTTTATCAATGCTGCAGTGGAAATAGTTAAGTCATCGTCCAGATAAAAACAAAAGTTTGACAGAAGACCACCAGATTTGATGCCCTGTGTAAAGACGCAGAAAAGTTATGAAACGACAGTTATTCGTTGCGGGACGCTGCACAAAAATCACAAAATATTTCAATGGTAATTTCTAAAATAGCACCCAGCTAAGAAGTTACCAGTGAAGTCAATGTCATATACAGTCACAATTCGTTCGTTCAGAGCCTGTTCTGCAATTTCTATTATCGAAGATGGGAGGGGGAATCCAGGTGAATTTATTATGCATGACAGAAGCACATAGGCCTAAACCGAGTTTTTTCACATAAGATCTTGGAGAGCAGTTTTCCAGACCATCCAGACCAGATGCAAACAGTGGCGGTTACAGGATTTGGCAAGTGGGGTGGGTCCGTTGGGGTGGCAACTTCTAATCATGGGGGCAACCATTTGTTGTTAGTTATGTAGTATTAAGTATAGGGTCTCAACAGGGGGCCACTGGTGGGGTGACAGGCACTCAATAGGGGGCACGGGAACCCCGGGGCCCCCTGTGGAGCCGCCACTGGATGCAAAAAGTAAATCCAACACCTAAGAATCGTGAAATTTCGACAGGATGTCTGTCAGAAGATCAACAAAGACAATCTCCGCCATATCTCCATCCGTCTCCCTCAAAACCTTGCCTCCTGTGCACAAATTGACCGCACCTCCCGTGTCTTCCATTGCACGGCGGCGCAGAGAGGGGTCCCGGTGTGTAAGTACTACTTCCTGACAAGGCAAACAATTCGATCGGACATCGGCAGCATTGCTTGCGCCGCTTGGTTCAACCGGTACAATCTTCAGAATGGTGGTGTCGCGAATGCAGCTGATGAGAAATTGAGATCGTGGTCTAATTTTCTGCCTCTCTCTTCTCGACGACTTTTAGAATTGACCTATCATATCGGTTCCTATACTGAAGAACAAAAGCGGACGGCTAGGTCATGTTGTCGTTCCCCGCAAATGATGTCGCCCGGTGCTCTTGGGGAGAATGGAGCCAGCTTCCGTTTCATTGGCCAATTGGTCGCAGATATCTGATGCATTAACAGATTCGTCTGATTAAGTTATTCTTGAATGCAAATATGATGTCACCGATATGCCTAATTATATTTGAGAAAAATGCAGAAATGCACGAGTGTCTGCATAGACGGTTGGTCAGTGGCGTAGCCAGGATTTCCCGAAGGGGGGTTTGTCTTTGCCTATGACCAACTTCTAAAAAATGTAGTCTTTCTTCTATACTTTTTCCCTTTCTTCGCTGACAAGCAAAAAAGGGTCGTCGGACTTACTTCTTTACATTCTATAGCGCTTACAGAATATTTTCGGTCCGTCAGGAGGGTTGACTTCCAAAACCGCGTCCAAAAATAAAAAAGTATGGGAACACATTTAAAAAAATTTCGCCCTCCAAAGGGGTTTTAACCCCCAAACGCCCTTGGCTACGCCACTGCGGTTGGTTAGTCTCGACCACTAGGCCTTCTCGTACAGCAAAATCCATCTGGAATTTGTGACTGAAACGAGACGAAACTGCAGATGGCCAAAAACAGAAAGACGAGAACGTGAATGCAAGTAGGCCTTTGACTTTTGACTTACTCCCGTGAGTAGGCAATAGTTGACAAAGACACGAGCGTACACACACACACACACACACACACACACACACGTTTACAGTAATTCAAGAACATTGACCATGACGTAAACCGTATAAATAGCAAATCAGAAGACAAATCGATAGAACATGGGTCAGGTGAAAACATTTGATTCGATCAAATGCACACGCCCGCCACCAGGGCACACACACACACACTCACTCACAGCACACACGCACGCGCGCACACACACCCACACGTGTATTTCGATTTTTTCAGATTTGATTGGGTTTTTGTCCAATCTGATTTGATTGCGTTTTGGTCCAATCGATGAAGGCTTTTAGAACTTATTTTTCGTTTAATATCGTCGATCGATTTACCCAAATTCGCGCAGATATGAATAGAAGAATTATTCGGCAAAAAGAACGAGAGTCATCAATGGATGGAAATGAAGGTGAATAACCGCGGATCAGTGAACTCGAAAAGACGTCGAACAAGAAGGGAGTGACGCCGATGGTCACGCACAGGCCACGCAGTGCCTGACCGATGCATGTCAGGAGTGAAAAGAAGGGTCACATGGCATCGAGAAACAGAATCCGCACAACTTTTGTTCAGAGTCAGATTCAGAAATAGCAGCATTTTAATCCAGACCGCCAATCGCTGCTACATGTATATTTTTCGTTCGTTCTGATTTGACGAGAGAGAATGTCTATTTCAAACTACAAAGTGCGACGCATAACACGGAGGGCCACAACCAAAGACTTTGCAAAGAAGAATGCTCACCATTGAAAGTAACTGTTATTTAAAAAACGAACAATAAGAACCCGTGTGTGTGTCGAAAAGATCATAAATGACCAAAGCAAACCTTATACTGTAAAGAGTAAAACAAAGGAAACTCTATCTATTTGGACACATATGCAGAATGAAAGAGGACAGATAGAGCGAAGCCCTAAAGTTTGGAATAATGGAGGGCGACCAATAAGAAATGAAGACCACACTACTGTAGGGACGGTGTGATGATATTGAAGACTGTCGTGGGAGAAGTTGACAAGGATCTGAGGCACAGACCAACGAACAGGAAAGAATTACAGCAAACTATGGAGATGGCATTATACGCCAGCAGGCAGCAGGCGACGAGCCCACGGTTAATGATGATGATGATGATGATGATGACAGATTTGTATTTAAAAATTACTACAACTGACAGGATCAAATAGACTAATTAATGCTGTGAAGATTCAGATGCTGTCTTCGTGCAACAAGATGACTTATGTTAGAAATCAAATTATAAAACGCTGATACGGAGCATTAAGGGCTCCTAATTAATAATTAACAATAGAATCGATGGCTGTGTGGCGTGTGCTTGAAATAGAGGGTAGGCCAGGGCCCCAGGGATGTCAAACTCATTTCATATAGCGGGCAACACAAAAGTCTGTGTGGTTGTCGCAGGCCGGATTTGCAGGCCTATTATACAAAACATTATATAAAAAATTGCTTTAAAATTTTTATTTTAGTTCTGTCGTATGTAAAAAAGGAGTTTCTATATGTATAATTTCCTATTTTCATAGATATACCAATAATTATTATACTTTTTGAACACACCTTAAATAAAGTAGCTTTGATTAAATATAAAATTTTTCTAGTATTCAGCCACATACACGCGGGCCGGATGAAAAGCTTTTGCGGGCCGTATGTTTGACACCCCTGGCGTAATCTAACTAATTCGGAAAAGTTGCTCGACTTGGTGTTGCTGTTGTTGTTGCGGATGCTTACGATCGGTGTCGACCCTCTTGACGATCTGTTTGACTTCCTTGAGAGAGATCTTGATTCCCAGTGAGATCATCGTCTTCTGAACCTCCTGTACGCTGATCTGACCGTCTCCGTCCAAATCGAACATGGAAAATGCCACGCGCATCGCTGCAGCAAACAGTCAGCCACGATATTAATTAAATCGAAGCATGCATCGAAAACAAACATGAAGAAACTTATTTCCTAACGAGCCAGTTGCTAATCGACGATTAGTTAATGCGAATTTATCTCTTGCTCCGTTAGCATGGCTTCGAGTATTCTTAAGAGGAGAAGAAATACAGTAGCAAACGACCAAATACAGCTCACCTAAATCCTCTAAATCCATATCAACAGTGTGCCACGTTTCTTGCTAGTAATCGCAGTGTTTTGCTTTACAAATTCATATCCCAGCTGTTTTCCCTTATACAGTTAGTTACCATTATTGCTATTATAGAATGTCGATAGATTAGTGAATGACGATGACTTCTTCGCTTTGAGCGTCGACGTCTCCTGTTACGTCACCAGAAACTATTACTTTGACGTCACTGAGAAAAATACACTAATCGATTTCAGGTGCAACTCTGCGACCACAAAATTATATATCGTGAAGAGATATAATTTCTTAATCGCAAAACATAATACTGAAATTCCTGTCAATAAAAGAATGATCCTTAATATGTGGCCACGGCGTTCACCACTATAAGTCTCTCTCTCTCTCCTCTCTTTCCGTCTCTCTCTCTCTCTCTCTCTCTCTCTCTCTCTCTCTCTCTCTCTCTCTCTCTCTCTCTCTCTCTCTCGCTCTCTCTATCTCTGCGCCTCTCTCTCTCTCTCTCTCTCTCTCTCTGCGCCTCTCTCTCTCTCTCTCTCTCTCTCTCTCTCTCTCTCTCTCTCTCTCTCTCTATATATATATATATATATATATATAAAGGCTTCTTTGAGCATGTCTTTTAATCTCCAGATGCTAATCATTAATCATTCTGCACGCTGTTTCCAGCTATTGGCAACTCATGACTGACAACTAGGTCTATCACCCTTTCGTTCTTTCAAGACTGACTGCGATTATTGCGCGGTTGTTGCGCTCATTAGGCACTACTGCTCCAAAAATCAAATGCCACTTTAACGATGGGGCATAAACCAGTGAAATGACGAAAGATGTCTGCGATCAACACTCAGTCGGACCATAATAAACTATTTGCCTATAGAAAAACTACCGACGGAACGTGAATTCTAACGCAGGTCGAACGCTGTGGCGCTTCGGAAGACCATTGTACTAAAACGAAGCTGCTCTCAGTACGGTTTTATTTTTTTTAAAATTGATTCTAATAATTATTTCCCTTTAAAACGAACGCTCGACCGAACGCCCAATGACCGCTTCAGATTTCAAACTTCAACTTGACCGCGCCATTCTATGATTAAATTGCATTGCGTTTGTCTGTTCCAGTTTCATAATTCTTCTTCTTCTTCTTCTTCTTCTTCTTCTTCTTCTTCTTCTTCTTCTTCTTCTTCTTCTTCTTCGTCCCTACGAACTTCATTTTTCTTATTTTAATTCAGAAAGTATATAATTATGTTCTTGTCTACTTAATAGACGTAATCTCGGAAGTAAAGTCGAATGATAATTTTCAAAACGTTACAGATATGATCAGGAGTTTGAACCGAAAATAGATCTAACTCGTACAGTGTATGCAACTCACAGTTCATCACATGATACAGGAGCCAAATCTAAATAAGGAATGCCATACCGGAAATCGGATGACAGTATATGATGAATAAACTGGAAAAGTCGCTAAATGATGTTGCCGACAATACTGAAGATGCATTTTCCTCACATTGCATTTCAACTGTCTCTTTCATCGAGTAGTAGTAGTAGTAGTAGTAGTAGTAGTAGTAGTAGTAGTAATAATAATAATAATAATAATAATAATAATAATAATAATAATAATAATAAATTGTTTCAGGAGGGTCTGTTCTGGGTGATAACCACTATGCTCCACCTATCCATTCATCCCTATTATGGTAGTATATAATGCATACGTACCTCATTCATTTACTGTACTTTGCAGACTAATAGCTCTACAATACCAACAGTGCTTAATCTAGGCCGTTTCCGGGGGGAAATTGCCCTTTCCCTCGGAAATTTCAAAATCCCCTCGGAAATTTTGGCATACTACATGGACTAACAGCAGCTCCCTAGCAGAAATCCCCCCGGCTTTGTCAATTCCTCTCGGATTTTCCAGTTTCCGGAGTCCAGGAGTCTAGATTAAACACTGAATAAAAATCTCGTTTCCTATAATAGGCCCTACAGTTTATCTTTATTTAAAGTATTTACACTAGAAGCCATTACCTGTCTTCTCACTGGCGTAATCCTGCCATCAGCATTGGCGGATTAAAAACATTTTAAAAGTATACCTGGTAAATATTATGTTGAAAAATCTAGTGATGACCCTTTTTGCTCGTCAGACACTTTAGAGCGTTAAAGTAGCATCAGAGAACAAAAGAACACAAAGAAGTACATGTAAAACATTGGGGATAAGGGGGAGGGATAAATGATACTTTACCCCCCCCCCACACACACACACTATTGGGAGAACCGCGCCCGCAGTCCCCCTCATGGATTGCGCCCCTGTGTCTTCTAATTTAATTCAGTCTATCTATCAATCACTCGAGCGCTACAATATTGATTGATAATTCGTCATGTCCGTTCTTGTACTGATCGGACCTTCTTGTACTGATAGGACGGCGATGAGCAAACCTAAGCTCACCACGAGTGCGTGGATAAACCAGGAACTGGGCACACACGAAACGTTTGTCATGGACTTCAATGAATATGATTTCAAGTGCCACAAAAGGAAGGAAGCCAGCCCGTCGTCACGGTGGAGTGACTGGTCAACCAGCTGAAACTGTGCAGTGTGCATGACACAGATTAGACGAATCCCGTCATTCACAGGTGGATTCATCTGTCAATCATACGAGATTGAATTGCAAATTAGGAAGACGAGGAGCGGAGAGAGAGACAGACAGACAAGACAGAGAGGGCATAAATTCAGAATTCGCCTCAAGATCTAATAAATTCTGTAGCCCCTCCGCATAATCGAAGTTGAGTAGCTAACAATCTATTGTCTATCTAATCTATTGTCTGCATCGTTTGCAGTGTTTCACCTACCCCTTCGTCCTCAGCTTCGGCGCAAACTTATCAGCAAAATCTCTATAGTCGCGAACATTGATTTCCGACTCGTCCTGCAATGATTTTGCGCTATAGTAGTTCTCACCAATGCTCTGTCTCTATACTCACCGGCTTTTGATCTTCTGAATTTACAGAAATTTCAGCGTTATCTGAGCGTCAAGTCAAACACGTGGGCGGGAGAGAAATCGGCGATTCTTCATAATGAGAAAAAATCAGTCTTCGAAGAGAATGAGGACGAGAAGGAGGAAGAGGAAGAGGAAGAAGAAATACATGGAAGACGGTGGTCGGGGGTTCGCCACAAATCGATTGTCAGTGATTGTCAGCGGGGAAATTCCGAACACAGCCAATACTCTGAAAATCGTTGGAGAGAGAGAGAGAGAGAGAGAGAGAGAGAGAGAGAGAGAGAGAGAGAGAGAGAGAGAGACTACGGCGTTTATGTTATATTAACATCCAAACAAATGGTCGATTGTTTCGATAGAAGACCGATTACACTAAGACCGCGTTGCTAATAGCAAGGACGGCGTAGAATTTGCTTGCGTTGTCTGCGTGTCTGTCAGTCTGTCAGTCAGTCTGTCTGTCTTGTCTGTTCTGATTCGTTCGGCTTCACTTAACTTCTCTATCTTCATTTTTATCACTTATCTCGTAAGCTATAAACCTAATTTATCGACGCAATTTGATTTCTGGTTTGTATTGTCCATCGGCGTTTTCCGTCGAATTTCCATCTTCTCTTCTGTTAGAATCGTTTTCCCATAAGTAGACGTTGGAAAAGTTTCAAAATCAAATCATCGGTTTATGTCACATCTCAAAGTGTTCGAATTTTTTTCTCTTTCTTTCTTTCTTTCTCTTTCTCTCTCTCTCTCTCTCTCTCTCTCTCTCTCTCTCTCTCTCTCTCTCTCTCTCTCTCTCTATATATATATATATATATATATATATATATATATATATATATATAATACAGTGTATCACTCAAAACGGATTTTTATGTATTATAGTCCTAACGGTTAGTGAACAGCGACGTTTTACTTTGGATATACAAAAAACACACGCTTAGTATAAAATATAAGTAAAAGTTACTGTGTCACTTGATAAAAGTTACAGTACTTTACATAAATCTCACTAACTGGAACCGGAAAGGCGAATGTTGTTATGCTAAAAATAACAGTTTGCAGTTGTGTTTGCGACATTTCGACTACTGAGCCTCGCGACAACTGCAACTAAAATCTTATGCCATCGTTCAACATGGTTATCAGTTCAGCGAATGATACAATCAGAGTTGTTCCTATAGCACAAAGCATTAAAGTCACCCCTTTTTTGATACGTGAGACCGTAGGAGGGACAAAATAATGCAAAGCGGTGGAATCGAAATTGATGAAGGAAGGTTATTTTACTCACACCCGTTGAACCATCCGCTGTAAACCAACCACATCTCCTCCGTTATTGGCTCCAATGAAATAAATACAAAAATGAATCTATGCGCACTTGCAAAGCATGGCTTACAATGGCTTTATTGTTCCTTATTTGATACTTAGTCTTTCAAGGTTTCAAAATTTGAAGCAGGATTCTAGAGAACATGCGTACAAATCGTAATCAAGAGAAATTACTCGATAACAACGAATAACTTTTGCAGTCATCAATTAATTATAGGGCGCTGAAGAAAGTTACACTGTACGGCTTATTATGGCCGTAACTCATACTTAGTTACGGCCGTAGCCATATTGATGCCGACTATTATACACGTCATTACGGCCATAGCCGAACGTGGCCGAATCTGACAGATTCGTTAGATTCGGCGCCGAGGCCGAAGCCGAAGTTCGTTCTCTCTCTCTCTCTCTCTCTCTCTCTCTCTCTCTCTCTCTCTCTCTCTCTCTCTGTCTCTCTCTGTCTCTCTCTGTCTGTCTGTCTCTCTCTCTCTCTCTCTGTCTCTCTCTCTCTCTCTCTCTCTCTCTCTCTCTCTCTCTCTCTCTCTCTCTCTCTCTCTCGTACGCTGATCAGACACATACGACGCGTTGCCTTCTTGAGACTTCAATTGGCCGACGCTGTCCAATCAACGATCGCCAATCTGCTTTTCCTATCTAGTCGTCCTTCGTTTTCGCCATCCATGGCTTCTGCGCATATTTCACCCTCACAACGTGTTTTGTAGCGGTCTGTTCAGACGACAGCAGCAGCTGCAGTAGCGTTCTCTCGCTGCTTTCGAGCCTGGCTCGACGACTTACGAATCTGGACGGGTCTCTTTACAGCATAGGCCTATCAAGCTACCTACCTACAAAGCCATGAGGGCAACTGACAATAGGCAACAATGGAAAGGGATAGTCCAGGTACATCTATATAATTTATATATCGAAGTCCCTGGATAGTCCATAGTGCGACCAACCCTCGGAGCGAGGGAGGTTAGGGAAGAAGAAGAAGAAGAAGAAGAAGAAGAAGGAGAAGAAGAAGGAGGAGAAGAAGAAGACGCTGCTTCTGACGGTCAATCTGGTAGGGTTTTCCTCTGTCGATTTCGATTGTTCTTAGCTATTCTGCTATTCCCATAGAAGGTTCCATACTCGGACAATCCTTAATCATAAGTTTTGTCAAAATTCGTTCGATATATATATATATATATATATATATATATATATATATATGCATTTCATGTAATAGCTAAGCAATACGGTGCTCTACAAAATAACAATTTACAAATACTGAAAACCAGACATTTATCGCATCATCGGATCAATTGCATTCTCCCAGCGTTTCAAGCACAACAATTGCTACATATCCTCTATATGTATTACTTTACACCATTCTATCGGTTATGAATGCTGCCAAATAGTAATGCTATAGGGTAGGCTTATAGCTTTCAGTACGATGTTGGGCTTAATGCATGAACTGTTCAAATCAGTCTCAAACAGATCAAACTGCTTCACGCGTTCCTGCGTTAAGCGGGATATTCATATAGCTTTCGTCTGCAAAAAATGAAATCTTCTCATTTTCCTGCTTTTGCACCGACGCATTCAAGTCATGCACGGAGCGCTGTAAGGAGATCACGTAGGCAATAGCTCCCATTTCCCATCAAAGGAAATTTCATATTCGCAAATACAATCCAGGAATTAAAACGGGAGAGAGAGGCTCCGCTCCTTATCCAAACACGACGCTATCTGGAGAGAGAGAATCTCAGAATTTCATCATCCGAATTATTTCATTCCATTTCTGACGTCGCCATCGTTTTATCAGTCTCAGCTGTCGACCGGATGCCGACAATCATCCGACAGCCAGCAGCAGCAGCAACAACAGCAGCTGTCATACGCGGCGTCGGCGACTAGGCCGTCAATTTCCGTCCAGTTTAAATGCGGTGGTTTATGTCCAGCGCCGCAAGTACAGTAGAACCTCGTTAAAACGGCGTCTTTTGCATAGACAGCCTGTTTATGACGTCACAGCACAGCGGTTTCCATTAAATGTCCGCAGAGACGTTTACGCCTAAATAGACATGTGCACTCTGATATAAAAGACGGCGGCCGTGCGAATGTCGTCAGAACGAAGCCATACTGTACTTACATTACATTACATTACTCTTATGCTAATTAACAGGAGACACGAATCGCGTATAGTTATGCTGATGATGGCACAATGGCATACCTTGCACATCGTTGTCCTCCTCATCATCTTCGCAAATGGAATAGGTCGAAGGTTCTTTGTCGTCACGTGACATCAACAAAGCCTAAAACATAAAAACACAAAATGTACGAGAGACGTTGAATAAAGAAAACGCCATTTCGTAGCTCTGATCAATCATAATTAATTATTATCATTGCCGTTTCCTCCAAGATCGTCAAAATTACAACAGATTCGAACGTCAGGCGCATAGTAGTCCTCTGTGCGTCATCTCTGACGAATAAACTTCTTTCTATAGCGCCAATTTGACGATGCGCTTTGCGTCAGCCGACGATAGAATTGCATTATGGAGTGGGTATTCAGAATGGTATTCAGCAGTTCTTGTTCTGAAGTGGAGGACAATGACGTGTTAAAAAGGCAGGTACCTAGCTGTATGTACTTAGATCCGACTGAAATCCAGACGAAGAGTCGTGAGGAAAGCGTCGCCAAGACATACACTGAAGCATTTAAATCTTCTTCCACAAAGTTTCGGCGATCAACTTTTTAAAGATTTTGAACCATTAGGCATACTTTCTTGGATGTTGATGAGCGAAATTGATAAACGCATTTTATATTCTGTAGTTATTAATCATCATCATCATCGTCGTCGTCGTCGTCGTCGTCGTCGTCCTTGGACACATTGCCCGTAGGCAGGGTGCGATTTGTGACCTGGAGCAGTGGGGAGAATATGTCGAGCTTGGGGGATGTAGTTGTTGGAAACTGTAGCAGTGGGGGGATGTAGTGGTGGTGATGTAGCAGGAGGGGGATACAGTTGGGCAGTGGGGGGAAGATTCCCCCCTTCGCCCCGCAAATCGCGCCCTGCCCGTAGGTGTCCAATGCCCTTTGTATGCGATTTCTTCAGAATTGTCTGTCCTGTGTCACGTGGAGTGCGTGTTGACAGCGATGAGCTCCATCAAACCATCGACGTCATTTGCCATTTTTCGTTAATATTGAGAGTCTGAGACAGAATGTTAGCTACAAATAGTTTCCATTGTCAGCATCCTGCTGCATCCTCTAATTCTGACTCGTTCTCGATTCATATTCTGCCTCCTTAGTGGCACCGAGGAGCTTCCAGCGTCCAGTCGTGACGTCCTGACAAAGCGGTGACAGTCAAAAGACGAAGATCCAGGAGGCCTTAAAATGCTGGCAAATAGATGGGTGGGATCGTGTAGGAGGGACACTACGACGTGTAACAGCGACGTCCGTCTTCTTTAGCAGAATAAGAACACCCCAGTGATTCAATTAGTAGGATCGTGTGAGGATGACCAATATTATAGGAGGTCTCTACATATATTGATGCTTCCGCACGTCTGACAACTCTGTAGTTGGCTAATGTCGAAGTAACAACGGGATTTAGCCCGTTATCAATTAATTTCTTCATCATATTAACTAATGATACAACGTGCAATTTTCAATGCAGCAATTAGTAATTAATATAGTAATTAGTCTCCTAGTAGGCCTAATTAGTGTCCTAGTAATTAGCATCCTAGTAATTAGTATCCTAGTAATTAGTATCCTAGTAATTAGTTTATTCTCTTAGGAACCATGTTATCTTAACAGAGAATCATGCTTGCATAACATTCAATTGAGCGTCAGAACGCGTGAAGACGTTGCCAACAATACATTGTATAGATCATTACTTCCGTCTGAATTGCCTTCAATTTTTTGTAAAACCAAGTCAGTTAATTAATGTCTGGTAAATCTATCTTGAATCGGCCTGAGGGATTTTTACCAGCCAGATTAACTGATAAAGACAGTTAGTTGGAAAACACCAATTCCGGAACAAATGAAGCATCTGCATATTCTTAGCATCCGCAGGAGAAAGAAACCGCGAAACTGAAATGAGACACAGCGTCTCGTATTCAGTCGCAGCAGACTCCGGGCAGTCAGCGAAGGGAGAAACCACAGAGGAAGGAACGCCTTGAGGCCTAATATTTTGGCTGGAAATATTTTATTCGAGATCGAATTCAGTGGGAAAGCAACAGAGGCGTAGCGAGGGGGCAGGGGCATATATGCCCCCGGGCGCCGAAGTGAGAGGCCAAAATCGGGTATTTGGGTAAGTGAAATGCATAATAAATAAGAAGAAATATGTGCGGCGACCATTTTTGTTTTTTGCTCGTCAGGAGTATAAGGAGAGGGACGCCGTAGAGAGTTGAGGGGCGCCGAGAGAACGATGTGACGACCTTTCTTTTTGCTCTTCAGCAGTGTTAGGAGCGCCAACGGTAGCCTACACTTTGCCCCGGGCGCCGGATACCCTCGCTCAGTGTTTATTCTAGGCATTCTCTGGGGTGGGGGAAATTCCCCCCACGTTTTAAAATCCCCCAAATGTATATGTTGCATTGGCATTGGGGATGGAAATTTTCCCTCCAAAAGTGTGACGAGTAAGGGGTTTTTATTTTTGAGAGGGGGAAAATAAAAGGATGATAATTTTTTGCCCGTCAGAGCATTGGAGAAGGATAACAAATATAATGAAGATGACCTTTTATTCTTTTCGTTTTTTTGCTTCTCACCACATCCGGAGAGGGGAAAATTTAAGAGCGAGCGACCTTTTTTTGCTTGCCAAGGTTTTTGGGGAGAAAACCTTCTCCCTCAACATTTCAAACTCCCCCCAATGTCAAGGTGGCTAGAATAAACACTGACCCTCGCTACGTCAATGGGAAGCAATGCTGACGCGATTGATAACACTCGATTCCCGGGGATAAACTACAGATCCGATTCAGTCAAATTGAGCGGCTGCACTGTTTATGAACTCCACATCTGAACTGCGACCTGCGCCTCAATTAATATACACTAAGATTCCGGCATTTGACGGACGCGTAGGTTAATTCAGGCAACGGTCAAAATGTGTAGCGTAAAAAGGTTGCCACTTGCACGCGAATCAAACGAATGAGAAAGTACACATAACTGCAGACATTTTCACAAATTCAGAAATCATGATGCAAACGATTCGCCAAGAAATAACAAATACTGAACACTTCGAAATCCCCTTAAACACATTTAAAGGAAATGATAAAGTAATTTAGAAGTAATAGAGGTTCAGTCCATGGCATGAATGGCTGGTGCCTGTCTGAACTCATGTATTGGCTGAGATGCTCCCTCTCTAAAGCGACTAAGCGAGCAAAAATTTAAAGTTCTTTTTCGTTTTGGGGGAATGTTTAAAACTGATTTTAAAATAAAATGTCATAATTGATTGGAATCGATTGGCCCATCATGGCGCCTGATGAAAAAAATACATCCGACAACAAAAAAGGTAACTTAATTCTGATCACGCGATTTCCTTCAAATGTTAAGTTTATCGTTCAGTTGCCGGATATATATTTCGAATAAAAAAGGAAAAACTTATGTCCGACTGGAGACGGTATGACAGTAGTCGATTATAGAACAGATCTATAGGCACGTACCGCAGAATCTGAGATCTTTAAAATCCAGATACGATATCGAATGAAACGCATCGCATACTTATTTCACGACCACTCGTTGACTTGTTGCACACAGTTTGCGCGTTTTAGTCTAAGACGGAAAATGGAAGAAGAACGTTCAGAGGTCTAATATTTTCCAGAGATCCTAACTCAACTCCAGTAGAAATAAGCAGAGAAAATCAACCGACCTAAGTATAGGACGTCAATGTATAGTCATGGGATGCCCAGAGAGAGAGAGAGAGAGAGAGAGAGAGAGAGAGAGAGAGAGAGAGAGAGAGAGAGAGAGAGACAGACAGACAGACAGACAGACAGACAGACAGACAGACAGGCATAGAGAGAGACAGAGAGAGAGTGAGACAGAGACAGACAGATAAAGAGGGAGAGGGAAAGAGGAGAGAGATATGGAGACAGAGAGAATTTGGCCTTATCTGTCGCTTTCCCTGCATAAGAGGGACTTTCGTCGTTGTTGCTTAGAGATTCTCCTGTTTGTTCAGAGCGGTTTTCTCCTTCAAACACAGCACAGACCGTCGTCGTCGTCGTCGGTCAAGTGGCGCCTTATCGTATGCACGGCCTGTACACTATGCTTCGAAGCATAGGAGCCAAATGCACCGGGTGCAATAGCAGCAATCGCGCCTAGAATTTTTGCCACCTGTGTGTCCTGGAGCGAGCGACCGACCGAGTGTAAATGCAGCAGACTAAAAATTTACATTCACGAAACGAAGTGCCCGACGCACACGCATAAGTCATATACTGAACCGTACAAAGACAACGGCGCAGAGGAGACTTTCGCTCTTAACCTCGTACGTGATATAGGGCCTACACTGTACGTCATCGAAAGCCGCCAAGACCAGGAACCCCTGTATTTATTAAGAGTGTCTGTTGTCGAGCAAATGCAACGAAGGAAATTCGACGCAAAAGAAGAGAAAACCAGATACATGACGGTCATCATCATCATCATCATCATCATCATCATCATCATCATCATCATATCATCATGAAGCAATCGATTACGCTCTGATGTCTTAATAGCAACGAAAGAGAGAGAGAGACAGACAGACGGACGGACAGAGAGAGAGAGACAGAGACAGAGAGAAAAAGGAGTCAACGTCAAAGTCTGCGAATAGAAAGATCGATATAGTCAGCCGTAGATTAATTATCAGAGACTAATCGTAGACACGGTATACTATAAGTTAACATCTAATGTAAAAAAACACAGCGTGCAAGAGTCCCTGCGAACCACAAGACGGCCTAAAGAAGGTAATGCACGTTACGACGGGACAGCCTGGAATAGCCCAGATGTCTAATTTTTGTTTAAATCGGCATTTACCCTCTAATCAGAATGGCTTCCAATTCCAGCATTCTGCTTTGAAAACCTAAATACAGTCGAACACACTTATTGGCAAATAATTGGCTTACACCCAACACACACACACACACACGCACGCACGCACAAGCACACAAGCATATTATATGCATACATCACACATATTATATACATACAATGTATGTATATAATGTGTAATATATATGTATATAATGTATATAATATGTATGTATGTATGTCATACATACATACATACATACATACATACATACATACATACATACACACATACACATATATATATGTTATATATATATATAAACACACGCATATATATGTATAATTGTGTATATATATATATATATATATATATGTGTGTATGTGTGTGTGTGTGTGTGTGTGTGTGTGTGTGTGTGTGTGTGTGTGTGTGTGTGTGTGTGTAAACAGAGAGACAGACAGAGAAATGTCATTGTCAGCATTATTTTGGATTTGTATGGAAATGGAAATGGAATATGCAGATGCTGACTGTTGCTGCTAGAAGGAAGAAGGTTCAGTAATTATTTGACAATTAGGTAAGTAACAGTAAACAGCAAAAGTGTCGTCGATGTCTTACCTTACGATGGGTTCTCCCAATCTTCCCTGTCATCATCTTCACGAAATCTGTTTTAAAAAAACGGCGAATCACTTGAACGATCGATTTCTTACAGACAATGACAATGTGCACATGCAAAGGACTCTTACTCGAACATTCCACGTCAGGGCTATTCAGATTGAAACCCGCGGGTCAAATACGGCCCGCGGGGGCTAGGATGTGGCCCGCCGCGGATCAGTCCCCAAAACGGTAATGACAAAAGAAGTTCGCATTAAACTTTTACATCACAATTATTACAAGTAGGCCTATAGCCTACACAACGGTGTCATTTATGATACAGTAGAGGCGTCGACCAAAGTTGCCACCTGAAAATTTCTTAAAATTATTGTATTGAGTTGAATTGAGCTGAAACTCGGACCTCTAGACCATGACGTCATTCTCCAGTTTCGGAATTCGTCCCCTGAATAGATAATATAGTTGGATAACCCCCTGCTCCAAGTCATAAATCCCTCTAAAAAACGGTCCAACGCCTAACTGCACCCAGAAGGAGACAAAAATTGGGAACTGCGCCGATAACAAATAGATTGGTCACAGCGAAAGAAGGAGACAAAATGCCACGACCAAGCAAGGACAAAACTTCGATACTAATTGACTGTCAGCATCCTCGTCACCGTCGTCGTCATCATCATCAGCAGCAACTGCAGTCAATGTTCGATTTGGTGGAGGAATGAGTCGAGGTGGAAAATTCTTATATGAAAGTAATCTTTATTACCTCACCTTCTGTTAGCGGCAGCAACAGCAAGATAACAACAACTACTACATCTTGTATTCTGATTTAAGATAAAAACAATGATATATTTGATTCTAGAAGCAAGAATAATCGAGATTAAGGCTCCAGTCGGAATTCGACGAACAGCAACAACAACAAAGAATAGCTTTAATATAAAGTCTTTACAGCGCTTGAAAGAATGCTGCATAGCGCTTGCATGTCCTGTTGAATGCTTTTGCCTTAGGTAACGTTTTAGAAACAGTCCGTAAAAATGTCCTGATAAGTTATATTTAATTTGTCAGTTGCGATTGATTTCCGAGTACTTTGCTTCTATCTAGGTTCTAGAGTTTCACAGCCAAAAATAGACCAATATCAGATGTAGCAATGGTAGCCGTAGGCGGACATTAGCATCGATGAAAATGGACGCTACAGCTGACAATTGACGTCAGAACTTGGACTATGGTCACGCCCCAGAACAAAGCTTCCATTTGTACGGAGAGTGTCAATACGATGACTTCGCCACCCCATCCCCTCACCGTCCTGAAAAACTGCTGCTCTTAATGAACGGAGAACCAAAGAGTCTATTCACGAAGAGATTTATTCAGCTTGTCCTGCATCCAGGGTTTAGACTGATTCATTTGCATACAAAAAACAGCGAGGTGAATAATATTATTTGCAATAGCACACAATAGGGGTGCTGAGAGAGAGAGAGAGAGAGAGAGAGAGAGAGAGAGAGAGAGAGAGAGAGAGAGAGAGAGAGAGGAGAGAGAGACAGAGACAAAGACAGAGACGAGAGAGACAGAGACAGACAGACAGAGGAGAGAGGGTTTGAATCAGGCCAGTTGAAAACGGGACGTTCAGTTTGATAGAGATGTACATGTCCCTATTACGCTGATGATAAGGGCAGGCATACTTTCGGGGCCAATATCTCAGCTGATCTGTCTCCTAGGATTGACGAAGATAAAGCAAAATTGTATCGCTGTCTATCCATCTGTCATTTTCTCTGCAACCTTCTGATGTGTATCACTGCTTTAACTATAGAGCAGAGAGAGAGACCAAGACCGTAGAAATCGATTGGCTGTCCTGAAAACTGCATCGTATATATCTGGTCTACATAACAATGATACCTTCGTAGAAGATTCGGTCTTTGATGACGACTCCCGCCGCCTTCATCATCGTGTCGAGGTCTTTCTCGGACAGTTCGAGACCGACTTCGAGCATCGTCACACGAAGTTCGTTCTTGTCGATGTAGCCGTTCCTGTCTTTGTCGAGCGCTCCGAAAAGAGCTCTCATCTCGGCGTCCTGAGATCTCCAGCCGCTGGAACTGCCGTCCATTTTACCCAGCTCAGCTCTTGTTGTTCCAGTCGTAGGCAGTCATGTCTTCTGTAAAACAGACGAAGAACAGAGAGACGACAGAGATTAGATTACTGAGAGATGATTACTGTGCAGTGTGCATACGCAGCAGTGTGCGTGCGTCGGAAGAAGAAGACGCAGCCGCAGCTGTGCAGCTGATGCACCGAATTGCATGCAGAAATATTGGCATCAGCGACGCATCAGACAGCAGTTCGTGGCGTTCTTTGTGTACCGAAGATCCCGAAACTAGAGCACCTCCACGGCGGGGCCCCGAGAGAACCGACGGCAGCGCAGGGAATATATTCCAGGAAGTTCAATACATTTCCGGAGATAACTGAGCTCTTATTTTTAGCTAATTCGCCGTAATCGTCTGCCTTGATTGTTATAGTCTATCACTGTTGAATCGTTTGCAAGCTATATGTTCATATTCACAGATTTTGTTATAAATTTTATTCATTTATTGAGTTAAATATAATTTAGCTCAAGAGCTCTGTGCGGCCTTTATAGAATCAATGCATGACTGAATCAAATACGTAGACAAATGACATCACAAGAAAGACACCACTGATCTAAATCTTTGCCATATCGAATATTTCCCTCAAAGCTATAAATCCTCTCGGGTAAATGTACATGCGGCGAGAAAACAAACCTATCAGCGAGAATATAATAATTATATTAGGCATATAGATTAATCGTTAATATACTGTACAATACATTTCAGAACCCTTAAACATCAGACAGATAATAGCATAATGTCGTAAGAGCTTTTAAAGTGAATATATCAAAGAATATGTATAGCATTTCAATTTTCAAAGTCATCAACGTATTGACACGCCTTATTGCCTATATCGAAAACCCGATATATCAGCGAAACAATAACTCAACTGATCACTCTTTGTGGTCATATGCACTGAATGTTTATCAGTTACTTTTATTTGCGAATTCTAATGTATGATTTAACGCAATCTTTGACTTTATTTATTATTACGCCATAATAAGACTGTCGCATAATATTGTACGTTTATACAGAATACAGAACTTATTAAAACTATATATGACGCGAGATATTTCATATATTTGTTTGACCACACAACGTACTAAAAGCGATTTGGAATTTTTGTAGTTCACCTCCTTACTCTTGCAATTGTACAACCGGGCAAACAAACTAGTTTAAAGTTGTAGAACACTGGGTGTTGGTATGGCCGTTCCGCTTATGGAGAGGGAGAAGATATATAGAGATAGTCTGTAGCGGTTCTAGCCGAGAAAAACTGGGGCTATACCCTCGTCAATGACTGCCAATTTCACAACTTCTAAAAACTGCTGAAAAGTCTGATGAGCAAAATGTCGTCCACTATTATCATACGAGGTCAGGCTGAAATATGGGGGCTACAGCCCTGCACCCAGCTCCACCATAGAGCCGAAAACTGCTGTGCATATATTCTGTATACAACGAAACTAAAACAGGTAAAATAGCTTAAAATGGGCATACGTCGCCAGGTCAAAAACTCCTACGCCACACCTAGAAGTACTGGTAAATGCCTGTAGGTTTGAAAGTCCTAAGAACTTGCGTAACTGAGAATAAAAGTCCGTTTGTTACGCCACACTTAACACACGGACTCATGATTCTTGGTCACACAAGTTCTCAAGTTCTTAGGCCTTTGTTCCAGAGAGAGAGAGAGAGAGAGAGAGAGAGAGAGAGAGAGAGAGAGAGAGAGAGAGAGAGAGAGAGAGAGAGAGAGAGAGAGAGAGAGAGAGATACTGTAGAGTTTGATTCGCCCTCACACTGTATATTCCAATAAAACGTGTCTGATAATTATAACACTGGTCAACAAATTTTATGCAAGTTTTTGTTTCCTCTACAAATTTTGGTGAGACTAATAGATTTTGACTTGCTGAACACAAATATGTAATTAGAATTTCTGTATCACGTAAGGTTTTTAAGAAATCGACAATTTAACATTTAGTATTGTAACGTCTTCTGCAACATAATCCTACAGAAGGATCTAGGCAAGAATGACAAGACATGAGAAAATTAGAAATGTTTTGCTGTAGATTTTCGTTTGTAGTCACTGTCCTGTGCTTCACGTATCAGTGACCAGCAGTAGTCTCCGAGCATAGACGGACTCCACTTTCCCTGGTAGCGTTTCTCGATGCTGGCAATGTCTTTGTGAAATCTTTCACCATGTTCATCACTGACGGCGCCGAGATTGTCCGGGAAGAAGTCCAAGTGAGCATGAAGGAAGTGGGCCAAGGTTTTGATGACACCACTGATTTAAGTAATACGTTGCAAAACTATTTGCAAAAATAACAACTATTTTCATCGATTCGGTTTGAAGCGCACAGCCAAATTGATATTAAGTAATATTCTGGTTGAAAATTTGCTCTGATGAACCACTTTCAACAAATACGACAGACGAAATATTGGTCGAAGGATCTTTCGAGTCTCAAAATGCCGAACTTTTGCTCAGAGCCGTAGCTAGGGTTTGCGGCGCCCGGGGCAAGATTCATGTTTTGCGCCCCTAAATTTCGGTGACGACCTTTTTTAGTCGTCTCAGGTTACTTGTCCATTTTTAGGGCTGATGACCTTTTTTTCTTGTTTTTATTCCGCAGAGCTATTTTTTATTTTTTTCACATCCAAAATGCGCCTCCCCCCACCGGTCGGCGCCCGGGGCGGCTTGCCCCCCAGCTCCTCCTAGCTACGGCTCTGCTTTTGCTTTTGGAAGCGCGATTGCCTCGCTGCTGTTTTTTCCTTTTATTCCCAGTTTCCCACGATGCCAGACAGCGACTCCCCGTGGGGAGGCGGAACGATAAAGCAACAGCCAGAATCCACAGCCGAGAGAGAGCATCGGACAGTGGAGAATTCGTTCGCACGAACCGGAGTCTACCGATCCAAGTCGCCCAGAAGTCCCTCCGGTTTTTCCGATTTAATTGAATAAAAATCAAATATTAATAGTTTCCAACCAACTTCTATAGCGCAGTGTTTTCTCCCAGGTCAGAAACGTCGATCGGAGACACGCTCAAACGCGACATCTGTTGCCAGTTTTGCTTACGTAGGAACTAACTTACTTGGTGCTATAGAAAATAAATTGTTCACTATACACATCCTATACAAGTCTATATATCTCCGCTATACGTCGCCTATATACAAGTCTAAATAATACAGCCATTGCAAAAGAAGTGAACCGATAAAACCCCGATCGAGTTGATGCGGTTCTCTTTACCCAGATGACGAATGTAGAACCCAATCACACATTCGTGGATATATATAGCGATCGCAATCCCGGGATCCAGAATCCCGATCGGTTATTCCGATCCCATAATTTCCGGATTGACGTCGCAGGATCGCGGGTCGTTATTCCGACTTGTTGACGACACCGCCGCTTAGAGTTGGCCAGTTATTGATGGCGGATCATCATCCGACAAGAAACTTATGAATACCATCAAGACAGAGATGACCTCGTTTAACAACGCTGGAAAGCGGAACACGGTGCTTGCAGGCTGCACCTCCCTATTTGCTCATCAGTTGTGGCTGAACATGCCTTCTCTGCCGCCGGACTATTCAGCACAAAACCGCGCTCCAGACTGAGCGATCAATCAATCAATCAATCAATCAACCAATCAATTAATAAATAAATCAATCAGATGCTTTGCTTTCTGCGTGCCTTCTAGAGTCAGAAATCGCACTTAGGCCTACTTTCAAACTAGACTTGGAAGTTGGAACTTAATTTGAGGAACCTGTTAACTTTCACCAGGGCCTCCAGCATTGTTATAGTTCGTACTTATAGCTAAGCTATAGCTACTTCAGACCGGCTAAACTGGATTACTTGGTCTTTAAACTCCGTTAATAGTGATACTTATAACATTCGTATATAGGCAATACAATGTATTACTATTCATTATCCATAGTTCAATCATGCAGCTCAACGCAAATAGTAAGCTTAAGCAATCGACAAATCCATAAAACGCAACCTAATTCTAAACAAATTCGGAATCCCTGGAGGCTGGATCCGTCCCATTTAATCCCGAATCCAGAGATTTAAAAAAAAATTAGCGCGGGATTGCGATCTCTCTAGTTGTGGCTGCTAAGCTGTACACAGTACATCTGCATAATAATTAATTCAGTGGCGTCATTTCACATTTTTCTTGGGGGCGAGAAAATTTTTTGCAAATTTTAGGCATTTTTTCCAATTTTTTTGCAAATTTTTTGCAAATTTTGAGCAATTTTGGCAAATTTTAGGGCCAATGTTGGAAAATTTGCAAAAAATTTTGCAATTTTTTTATATTTTTGGCAATTTTTTGCACATTAATACATTATAAATTAATATTTTCATTTCCTTGGGGGAGGCCGTGACCCCCCAGCCCCCCCCCCAAATGACGCCTCTGAATTAATTACCTATAAGCAGTGTTGGCTTGCGTGCTTAGTGCTTAGAGCGGTCAGTGGAATTAAACTTTCGTTTTAAACTGGAACGGCCGCTAACAGTTTCCCAGATGGCAACTCGCTTCTAACAAGAGAACGACAATTTAGCGAGCCAATTTTTAACTGTGAAAATTTTTGAAGGTTAAATACAGCTGAAAAGAAAAAGTCAGCAGCAACTTCGGCTGAAAATGCAAAATTCAAATCTGCTGACAACTTTTCTCTAACAATAGTATATAGGGTGATCATATTCTCATCATAAGTCGCTGTGGGCAAATGGTCTCGGCCTTAGCTGCGACACTGCAACGAAACCATGAACGAACTTCATCATCATCATCATCATCATCATCATCATCACCGCCGCCGCCGCCACCATCATCAGACACCAACGAACGCTAAGTCTATAGTCATCGAATGATCGATGATGATTATACGAAAGATTTAACTTAAATATTATCACTGAGCGCTCCACTGGTCTATCGGTTGGGGACGCGAGTGAGACGGATCTAAGACTGTGTTGTTTCGCTCTGATCGATATCGACCCTACCGACGACGACGACGACGACGATCTAGGCCCCGCAGGGAATCGGCTGCTGAAGCCATTGATGGATCGTCGCAGCATCGATCCAGTCGATAGATTGGCTCGTTCTTACGATCAGTTAAAATATTACTGAGAAAGCTCGAGATTGCAAAAACAAAACAGAACATGAATTTACGGGACGAAGACAGAGATATATGCAAGCGTAGATGAATACGGACGCAGCAGAACAGGACGCAACAGCAGCAGCAGCAGCAGCAGCAGCAGAAGCAGCAGCAGCAAGAGGATAATCGATTTAGCGAATAAACAACGCCCGAGTAGTGTGTGTGTGTGTGTGCGTGTGTGTGTGCGTGAGAGAGAGAGAGAGAGAGAGAGAGAGAGAGAGAGAGAGAGAGAGAGAGAGAGAGAGAGATTAACTCGGAACGGGGCATACACAAACTGACCCTGTAATTGCAACCTAAGATATACTGTATTATCGATCGGTGACGTGATCCGAATGCAATGTATATACGCTGACTATTATTATATTTAGTGGAAAACCGTTCGCTGCAAGCACCGCCATTAGATGTGTCGACGGTCGGTTTCAACTGTAAAGGACCCGACGCCGCTTAGACACAGAAGAAGAAGACCTTGGCAAAACCAACGACCAGTCGTCGGAGAACGGAGAACGGACGGCTCGTACTCAATAGTCGCACAGCTATTTGCAGCAGGCGTCGAAGGAGGGCGGGTTGGCTGACTAGCACGTGTTAAGGTCCTTTGCTCCATAGAAAAATCCAAGTTCAAAAGGTGTTCTTCTTGCCAGGAGTTACTGACCACCTGAAACGCCGCAGGCTAGTAAGATCGGCCTTCAATCGGGCATTTGTTCGAAAAATAGGATTGCGCTATTTGTCGGGACTACTGGTTGGAGTTTGTCGGCACTTTGGAGGGAGGGGGAGTAAAGTATGAAGTTCGGATTCTCTGCTAATGCTTTCAGTTCGAAGGTTTCTACGTTGGTGGCATCTTCGTAGGCGGGCGCGTCTGTTTCTTAAGCGATCAAACAACCAACACAGCGAGAATAGTATATATATATATATATATATATATATATATATAATTGAAGCACTTAAAATTTTCTGGTCGGCACAGGACCTCCATTAGTTGGATCTAATTGAATCCAAGGCACAATAGCAGCAGCAGCAACAACAGCAGCAACAGCAACAGCAAGAGAGATCGACGAAGGAAGAAACGCGATCGATGCAGACCTAATACTCCAGGATTTCGTCGTTCTCTTCTCAGTGCCTCGATCGAATGATCGAATGACGTCAAGAGAGAGAGACAGAGAGAGACAGAGAGAGAGAGACAGAGAGAGAGAGAGAGACAGAGAGAGACAGAGAGAGAGAGACAGCGAGAGACAGAGAGAGACAGAGAGAGAGAGAGACAGCGAGAGACAGAGAGAGACAGAGAGAGAGAGAGAAAGAGAGAGAGAGAGAGAGAGAGGAAAAGAGGGATAGAAAGAGAAAGAGAGAGAGACAGACAGACAGACAGACAGAGAAAGAGGGCGAGAGAGAAAAAGAGAGAGGTCCGTTCATCATGACTGTGGCAGGGCAATTATGACGAATTCCCCCTCCTCCTCCTCCCCCTCCCACTCCGGTTGACTAATAATCGGCTCTCGTACAGAGTGCGACTGAACGAAGTGCGTACGTAGGCCTATACGTCCACCGGTGCACTCCGAACGCGGTTACCCGCAGAGCGGACTCGAAACTGGCGGATCTACTTTTGTCTATCGCAGCGAGAAATTCTTTCGCTGAGATAACGGCAAAATGTTCCGAATACACTGGCTGGTTCAATGCATGCATGCCTTCGTAAGCCGATACCTTACTTATCATTCGACCAGAGGCAGAAAAATACAAGCAGGCAAATAATAATAGGCCGATAGGAACGGCATAAGAGAAACTCACGTCGCCTCCGTCAAGTTAACTGTCTGCAACGACGGAACGTCAGCAACTGCAGAACGAAATACTGCATATATACAGTGTAGTATTATAAACGACGGACTTTGAACGATGCACAGATGTAGACAATTCTAGGCAGTTGATTAGTTCAACTTGTCTTTATTTTTATGCACAAAATAGCCCGCGGTTTTTATGTCCTGTGAGCAAGATGCTTAGACTCGAACTCTGAAAGTCCGTGGCTGAGACGACGGTTTAAGTAAGGCGATAAACGCCTGACGGTAATGTTTATGTCGTCGATAAAACAGCAAACGTTTTCGTCAAACTCTGCTCCACAGAACAGCATAACATATTGTTCAGCCCCATAGACAACGTAAGACAATATTATAGGACTAGGAAGAATGATTACTATTAAGGTATGAAAAATAGATGTAAAAATAAAATGGAGAAATCTAACCATGTCATCTGCGCAATAAGATTGACGGTGTGTGTTTTTACCGCAACAGTTCTTGCAAACTACAAACGCAGTGTTGTTCGTTCAGATGAATGACTCATGCCAGGTTTATAGTCACACGCACCGAACGACCCACAATCGGATCGATTTAACGAAGCGAACCAATTAATGAGCAGCTTTCGGCCGTAAATAGTCTCCTCCACACTGCTGCCCTGCTTCCGACCTTTTTCGAACAGCGCCGGAGTCGACCACGGCCCATTAAATAGTCTGTTCAGCTCCTCACAGATGTCCGGCTATCTATACCCTGCCACATCCAACTGCTCGTAGAAACCGACCGACTATAGCCGTCGTCACTGACGGTCGGATGGCCTCGTTGCAACAGGGGGTTTCAACCGGTCGAAAACCATTACTGGAATTCACGGGAAATTCATAAGCCGAATTCCGAACGAAAAATAATCCGGGTGTGCACACGGCTTAACGACCGCCGCGTCGCGCAGAAGTCGATTCTGTGAGCAAACAATGCGAACACGGCTGTAGCCGACGACGCGCCGACGGGTATCGGTCGTCGAAACAAAGGAATCCACTCTCAGAATAGCGGGACGGATCGGAAACACGAATACCAGATGTCATCTGCTGCAGCACGAGTTGTCTTAGAAGCAGTGGCGTAGCCAGGATTTTCTGAAGGGAGGGTTACAAGTGTGGAAAGCTGGTAATGACTTTTTTGGTTGTCAGTCTTCGAAAAGTGTTAATATACATATATATAGGCCTATACGAAACATCAAAATTTACACAGAATTCAATACAATGATATTAGAGCACACTCAGCACAGAATAATAATATGCGATAAAAGGTGAATTTTTTGGTCTGCCAACCAAGGGGTTAACCCCTACCCCTTGGCTACGCCGCTGTTTAGAAGAGAGAGAACCGCTTTGGTCGTGGATGCTGATTGGCACATTCGGCCTCAGCCATCGTCACCCCCCGAAGTGAACGATTCCACGGCGCCTCAGCTCCGTGCCGTTTGGTTGTCGATCTTGGGTTTGATTCGACTATTGGGGACTATTCTCATCTCTGGCATCCA
Organism: Metaphire vulgaris; assembly: GCA_018105865.1. NCBI lineage: Eukaryota > Metazoa > Annelida > Clitellata > Crassiclitellata > Megascolecidae > Metaphire > Metaphire vulgaris. The sequence goes on from CM030833.1 coordinate 20,912,918, forward strand.
CATGTTCGGGTGGACGTTAACATGGCTTGCGTGGCGCTCTAGAAAATCGCTCATTTGGTTAATATCGAGGCGTTATAAATTGAAAATTTGAGGTCGAATTGCCACAGCACGAGCGCAATCCTATAATCAACTATCAGTCGATGAGACGGGCAGACGGACGAGGAGAGAGACAAATGGACTGCAAGATGGACAGACAAACTTCGTCCATCCGTTCGCTCATCTGTCCATGCATCTATTTACATATCAGTGTAATCCTCAAAATTTCCTTCAATCATATGAATCTGACACAAGATTTAGACGCGTACATTGACTCGTACCATCTGAGAACTGTGCTGCAAGTCACAATAAGACGTTGTTTTTAATACAAGATGACTGTGACTTATCGTTGCTTTGCATTCGCTTTTATGCGAGGATTGAATTTCCTTCTCTTCATGCAGGCAAACCGTCAATTAATCATTAACGATCGCCTGCTAATTTATTTATCATTTAATTAATTCGTCGGTTCGATTAACTAACGAACGCAGTATCAGATATAATATAGATAGTAATTTAATTTTTATGGCGCAAGATCTGAAACACGAACGAAATCTATCGATCACGGGCGTTGTTCGACAAGGCCCCTTTCTTCACCTGATTATTTAAAAATCTTGTGTATAGCCGATGTACTGAATCTGGTTTTTAATTTTAAAAAATAGTGGTCTCTGATAGCATCAATGTGTAGACGATAGGAAACTTAATTGTTTCCGAAAGTCATTCGGATCATTCTGGTTGCAGTAGGCCTATGAAAGGCTATACGGGACTGTACATTTCCTTTTACGATGTTGCCTTTTGGGCACATCGGTTAGGCTAGACGGATCAAAGACTGAGATAATCTCGTATACGCAACTGACTGGCATCTATAATTACGAGCACTAGACGGCCTGTCCATGCCACTATACGCACCGTGTCGAAATCACCAGTTCCTGAGCTTGCCATATCTACCTGGACTTTGAAATCACAGCATGAAGCCAAGAACATTCGCATTACCACCACGGTATTACTATTAACTCCAAATTAGATTATTGTAACTCCCTCTACTATAACCTTCCCAAAGCCTCTATCAACAAATTGCAATCAATACAAAATGCACTTGCTCGTGCTGTTACTAAGTCACCTAAATTCTCCCATATTTCACCCATACTAAAATCATTACATTGGCTTAAAATAACTGAACGTATCCAATATAAGATAATAACACTTACACATAGCTCACTTCAGTCATCAAAACCTGTCTACCTTAGATCACTATTAACCCCTCAGCCTCCTCGACCCACACGTTCGTCATCTCATCTCACTCTGTCACGCCCGCTAAATCAATCATCCCTGAAAATTTGCAACCGTGCCTTCTCATACGCCTCACCTGAACTTTGGAACTCGATCCCAGCTTCCCTTCGCACACTTGGACACTTTCAAACAATAAAATCTGAATCCTCATTTCCTATAATTCCTGCATTATCTCCTCAAGTCTTCAGGTCTAAGCTTAAATCATTCCTTTTTCTAAAATCATATCCTCCATAGCTGTAAGAACCTAGCCTCACTGCCCTTTGGATGTTGACTATTGCCTGGCTGATAACATACCTTCCCCATAGCTATTTTAAGAGAGGCTGAGCGCCTAAGAATAAGCAGCTACTGTTGTGCTGCTTTCCAAGGCGCTATAGAAATCCACGAGATTTTACTTTACTTTACTTTACTTTATTAACACCATAGTATTTTACAGTAGCAATCTGCATAACAAAACGACGTGCTGTGCCAACGTGCGTCTTTGAACAGAGCAGTCGGTCTTTTTTGCGTTTGTCACCTCACGTCTTGACTATGGCAATTCTTTAATATATATGGTCTGTCAATGCGCCAATAAATAATGAATAATCACGAATTGATGTGCTGCTAAACTTACTTTCGGAGTGAATTACTGTACGAAGCCGATGCTTAAGGAGCTGCCCTGGCTTAACTCGCACGCGGACTGAGTTGTGCTAAAAACTCGCAGTTCTGGAGTTCCTCTGATCCGAAGTGTTTGGCGCCACTATAGTCACCTGTGGATAACATATACGATTCGCCTCTCAAAGTCGATTTTGCGGTACGCATCGTCGAATAAGCCAAGAACACCGCTATTAACCGCAGAAGAATGCCTCCAGCTACAGCCTCTTGTGAATGCACGGGACAGATTTCCTTTAAAAGTCGCTTTAAAATATTAAAAGACGTCTTTAAAGAACAAACTGGAAACTCATTTCTTCCGAAAAACATATCGTTCGAATCATCTTCAATATTGTTTCTGCAATTTTAACGTCTTATGAAATGATGCCTTTGTTTACGCGCAAATGCCAGAAGTGTTAATACACTAGCTCACTTTAATCTGCAACGCTGATTGATTGATTGGCTGGTTGATTGACAAATTGATTGATAAATAAAATAGTTCATTCTTTTCACAAGATAGTCTTAGAACGGTTAAACGTTGTTAATTTTGCTTCAGCATGTGCGTCCGGAGAGGGGTGCAAGAGGGTGCAATTGCATCCCCTGGAAAATGTGTGAAATTATTGAAAAAAGTAAAATTATTAAAAAGTAACAACTAGTCGTAATAACAATGCACTTTAGTACTAAGCTAAAATACTAATTTATCCCAAAATTCGGCGAACTTATTTGTAGCTCTAAATAATTTATGATTACTCCAATAGACCTTTGAGACCTTTGACCTTTGACAATCTTGCACGGTACTTTTCATTTCTTTCGTCGCATGACCCTGTTTTGCACCCCTTAGAAAAATTTCTGTGGGGCGCCATGCATGTACGCCAGAGACACGACGCCGCAAGTGAATCCGAATACTCTGTTGAAGAATTACAACATTACAGAATTACAACATTACAGAATTACAACATTACACAGATCGCATTGGTTTGATTTGAAGGCGGTGTTGCGTAACGCCAGTATGATGACTCAGAAGGCCAACAACCATCGCCCAACAGACAGTAAGTAGTCTGAGCTTATGCAGGCCTAATGCATTGCTGCGTCTAATGTCATCGACCTACAGAGCGTATGTATACCGTACAGTGCGGCGGCCATCTGACTTTCATTCAACGCCGGTAGAATTTTATTCCTAGAACCTCGGTTAGCATTCGATCTACTATACTGTTGCTATACGCCCACCCACTGTTCTTCCCACTATTACTCTCAATCACTCTACTACAGTACTTACTGCCTTCTCTCTAACTCCTCGCAGCCGCTGAGCCTCAACGCGCGTGTGGGGCTGTTCAGATGAGTTAAAGAGTTGAGTTCCTTGAAGTCGGATGAGTGTACACTGATGCAGTGAAGGAAAGAAAATGGGATATGTACATAAGAGCTCATCTCTCTCTCTCTTTCTCTCTCTCTCTCTCTCTCTCTCTCTCTCTCTCTCTCTCTCTCTCTCTCTCTGTGTGTCTGCCTCTCTGTGTGTCTGTCTGTCTCTGTCTCTGTCACTGTCTGTCTGTCTCTCTTTCTGTCTGTCTGTCTGTTTCTCCGTCCGTCTATCTGTCTGTATCTGTGTGTCTGTCTGTCTGTCTGTCTCTCTCTCTCTCTCTCTGTCTCTCTCTCTCTCTATGCGTCTCTGTCTGTCTCTGTTTCTCCACTTTTGAGCCATCTCTGTTGCATCGCCCTTTTGAACATTTCCTCTCTTTGAGCCGAAGAAGTCGCTGCAGCCTCCTCCGTGTGATTAATTTCTAAACGGCAGCTGCCGACAGTGAGGCTTGCTTCAGCCGTATTCGATGCTGCAATGTGTTTACGCAAGAGGCTCGCATTCATTCCGAAGAGTTATTGCGACTGCAGAGAAGAAGAGAAGAAGAAGAAGAAGAAGAAGAAGAAGAAGAAGAAGAAGAAGAAGAAGAAGAGAGACCATCGCCAGACACCTTTAACAACCCGTTGCCGGTCTTTCTCCATAGAACACGACGTACAAAGCAGCGTTACAAGAATTAATTCAGCTCTTGGTCTGAGACGGCAGCGATTGCTCGGCTGATGAATGTTCTCTACGAGCGACGCTGTGTTCCTGTTGCCGCCGTTGAACGAAGAGCGGTCGGAGATGAACGCAGCAGAGAGAGAGAGAGAGAGAGAGAGAGAGAGAGAGAGAGAGAGAGAGAGAGATTCTAAATCCCAAAAACTCTTCAGTCGTTTTGAACACTTCGTTAACCTATCGATCTGTCCTATACGCGACTGGAAGAATGTCAACAGTAGCATAGGAGAGGCATACCAACCGACAACCTTTGCCGCCATTATCGATTACTATTACAATTTATTATTACAATTGTAGTGGTTATCGCACAGTGGGCAGACCCTCCTGAATCACTTTAAACCTTATAACCCAATTTTATAACCCAACATTATAACCCAACCCGCTGCCTTATGGATATACCGACCTTTGCATGACTGACAATGCACTTTGCCTATGGCCATTTCAAGCGAGACTAAGCGCATAAGAATAAGCAGCTACCGCGGTACTGCCTCCAAAGCGCTATAGCAATTCACGAGATTTTACTTATTTGCTTACTTACTTACTTATTAAGGCCCACACAATTTCAATATCATATGCTGCTCAAAGCCGCTTCAGAACGCACTCGCAAATAAAAAAACAGCCAGTGTGCAACTGTGCATGTCGAGTGAAAGGATTGCTGATGAGTGATGATAATTAATTATTAATGTTCACAAATGGCATCAAAGTCTGACGGATGTTGCATGGTTTCCGTTCTCTTGATTTCTGAAACGACAGGATTTTAGCTGCCCTTAAACATCTGCGTATGTCTACGCAATCTTAGGCGAGCGCTACAATTCACATATATTTAAAAATCTCATTACTAAGTGTAGTAAGTGGTAATAATTTACAATTGAGTTGCCAAGTGTCGAATATAGAGAGAATTTAAATAAACGAGTGTATACAGAGCCCTCTTATCTCCAGTATTCAGCCCACTTGTAATTTCGGTAATATTGCTTTATTGAGTCACTAGTTTGTACCTTGACAGTAACCCAGTTCCTAAAGCAATTTTTTTTCATCACTAATCACAGTTTATAGTAGTAGGCCTAAGCTCATTGGAAGGAGACCGTGCAGTTAACCTACAGTTTTTTAAAATAAAAAGTCAAATAAATGAACTACAAGCCATCTGGACGTAACATTTGTTACTCATCGGAGAAAGAAATACAAATTTTTATTTACTTGGCCTACTGTTATTATTTGTGAACTTCTATAGCGCCGTTTTAATAATGCATTTGGCATCGGTCGATGGTCATTCCGTATTTGAATCGTAAACCCCTCTTTGTCAAATCAATCCCGTAAGTCAGTCCGTCAAATGCATAGATAAGGGCCTTGATGCTTTCTAAAGTCTCACAGGTTTCTTTGAAGAAGTGCTGGATGAATGAACAGTCCTTGCAGGCTCTATAGCAGCCGTCGTGCGCTGTGTTGGTTCGAGTCTCAACAGTATATCAGACATCTGCGTCTTTCTCAGCATCACTATCGGTAAAGTGCAGCTTGTGCTTCTCGCTTCTGGTAACTCGGAAGTTTTCGCAAAATCCGCGGAAATTCGGCTCAGTGCCTTCGATGCAAATGCTCGAAACATTAAAGAAATCGCAGAGACTGGTCGTGTCTTTCAAGTTTTGCCTCGTGTCCTCTCCGAATATTGTTTTCGGTTCTAAGAATTCGCCGCAGGGCGAGACAACTGATTTCAACTGCACGACTGGATGGCGTTGACGTCCGTTTCGCTAAAAGCAGCAAGATGGATGAAATCGTGAAATCTAAAGGAAGTTCATTAAGAACTGCGCCATTCGTTAGTTTTCAACGGCTTCACATGTCTGTCTGTTTTCGTTTTCTGCTTTACTGTCTTCGACGGTTGTTGAAGCAAAATTCAATCGTCAAGCGTCTGTGTGTGTGTGTGAGTCTGTACGCCTGTCTGCATGTCTGTGCGAAGATTAATGAAGGAATGCACTGATAAAAAAACAACGGATGGAAACAAGAAATCGCTGAGAAGTTGGAACACAGCTTTAAAAAACGATTGCAGAAATCATGAACCAAAGCAAACAAGAATAAAATGTCCAAAAAGACGTGCGTATTCCAAAAACGTCAGAGTGAAATAAAACAAGTCAACTTCATGGTCAGAATTAACGACCGCTGTATGGGGGCCCATAGGGGCCTACAATCTAAGACAGGATGTCTTTCACCAGCAGACGATTTAGGCCAGTGGAGCATTTCATCTGCTGTCTCATCATCATCATCATCATCATCTCGTAACGCCGTCTTGTATCGAAATTTAACACTTTTGCCCATTCATTTGATAGGAAACCCATTACAGAGAGGATCATCTGTTAGATTCCCCGAGATGATGAACATTCTTACCCACTGCCGGAGATCTGACACGTTCGTCTCAATTACAACAGATGTGAACTGCTGTGTCTGGCAGCCAGTTAGTGGTGAAGATTAGTTGAGCTGTTGAATTCCGTGCAATAGACCCGCCATCTTTCAGATAGGCTACAACGGGCAGTCAGTGTTTAATCTAGACTCTGGACTCCGGGGGAAAGGAATTGATAAAGCCGAAGGAATATAGCTAGGGGGCTGCTGTCAGTTGATGTAGTATGCCAAACGTTCCCGGGGGAATTTGAAATTTTCGGGTGGAGGGCAATTTTCACCCCCGGAAACGGCCTAGATTAAACCCTGCGGGCAGTTCAGTTTGGTTGGTTATACCCGACTGAACCCACTGCCCCCTATTGAATGACTGCCCCCTCTCCAGTGGCCCTCGCAGTGGGGCCTCGTACTTTACTTGCGTTTGAGGGTACGACAGAGGAGTATGAGAATGCACACAAGTACCGGTAGTTCGAACAAAGCGGAGCTAGAGAGGACGACGTTTTGGACGACTCCTTTTTTGTTCATGTTCAACGCTTTGTTTTAGCCGAAACTCATTACGGAATTCTAAAAATCCGGAGTTAACTGGAGCAGAGGCTACGGCTTTCATTTAGTGTACTCGTTCTAAGGAACTAAACTAGTCTGGCGTTTATGAAAAATAGGAAAATAGTTGACCCTCATACTGAACCCACTGCCCCCTATTGAATGACTGCCCATCTCTCCCCAGTGGCCCTCTCAGTCGGGTCTCGTACTTTACTTGCGTTTGAGGGTACGACAGAGTACGTTTGAGGCAGGGATATTTTTAGAATTGTGAATTGGGGGGTGTCGACCTCAAGTTGGGGTGTCCGGAGCTAATTAGTATGCATTTTGTATGCATACCATTGTCATATTACCAAATTTTGGGGGTGTCAACCTCAAATTGCGGAAAGAGTGTTGGAGAGAGTGTTAGGGGGTGTAAAACTATCCCTGGTTTGAGGAGTTGCCATCCCAACGGGTCGCCCCACTTGCCATATCCTAGAGCCGCCACTGTTTGAATCAACTATTACGCTACTTTTTTGCAACGGGGACTCAGGCCCAGGTCCCGCTAGGGAGCAACTAGCTATTAGTATACTCACGAGAGGGCACGGGGGTGTCGGGCCCCGTCACGGGCCGTCAGACTGGCCGTGAGATTCGTGCAAAACCGATGAAAACATATTAGGCCTATCAGTTGAGGGGTAAAAAGATTGCCGATAGGGTAATATAGTATTAGAACATGCTTAAAATCTCAAGATTCAATTATTACATTACAATAAATTTTTCAGCTGGGGCGTAGACTCCTTTGGGAGAGCTCTTGACGCCCCCGCCGAACCATTTATCGCGATGATAACGTCGGTTAGTACAGGTATTGGTGTCCCCTTATTCCCAAATTCTGGCTGCGCCAGCGCTTCAGATTTGATTTCTTCTTTTCATTCAATTTCAAAGCAGAAAATTTCAGCAGAGAATTTGCAGAGCTGTGCACGTTTCACGGCAATCCTAGACGACAATAATAATTATTAACAACAGACTCACGATTCCGGGAATAGACAGCAGCAGCAGCAGCACATCACTTGCGGAGCTGTATATGTTGGCGCGTGGGAATCTACGGCCTGGATCAAACAGAAACGATGGTTTAAAATTTCAGGAACTGCTGAGGGGAGATCACGAGGAAAGACGCTGCTTCTAATTTCACGTTCTCTCGTCATAAAAAAGTGCTTTAAAGTTTTGACGAAGAATGCAAAACCTACTAAAATTAAGGCATTGGGGCATATTATTGTTGTGCAGAATTCAAATGCACGAGCAAGTTAATGCGTAATTAGACGATGGTAATTCGCTTCTGGCAACCGCGCTATCGTTGGGCTTTCTCTTTGGGTGAATGACTGACGATTCACTAACGGGAAGACTGAACCGAGAGATAGATAGGATAGATGAGAGAGAGAGAGAGAGAGAGAGAGAGAGAGAGAGAGGGGAGAGAGAAACAAAGAGAGAGAGAGGAGAGAAACAAAGAGAGAGAGAGAGGCCCTGAGAACGAGACAAAAGATGCCGCGCAAAAACGAGGAGCGTGTTAGATAAGCAGGTTTTAAGAGAAAAAATAGCAAGGTTCGTGAGGTTAGTGCTTTAGTTCAAGCGTGAAAAAGATCTTCTAGATGCGAGGTTGTAATACGCAAACGATGAGAAACACTATCGCCTGTAGCAGCAGCAGCAGCAGCAGCAGCAGCAGCAGCAGCAGCAGCAGATACGAACACCGGGCGAATACATCAGCATCGGGTGCACCGTGTCCGACACTGGATTCGTCGTCGCAGCAACCGAAGTTTTTAAACAAGTAAGATAGTCCCTGCAACAGAAACAGCGCGCTTGTGTTTCTTCTGTGCCGTCTTTTGCAATAATCAACACTTGAGCTCTACCGACGACGCTGTTCCCCGTCCTGGCGTTAGTTTCACGGCGTACTTTCAGACGCCGCCAGCATAAACCTCGCCGTCATCGCAGGAACCTATAGGAACGTTTATACTTGTCCAGGAAAGCAGAAAGAAATCACACAAAAAGAAGCGCTGAACGAAAATATTCGCAACGCGGTTTTGTATTTTCCTAGTTCACCGCTGAATCGTTTCTGCTGCTGCAGCTGCTGCTGCTGCTGCTGCTGCTGCTGCTGCACGGTTGTTGCACATGTATTACAATATGGGCAGCGTTTTTGCCTCCTCCTTCTGCACGTTGGATCTCGACTGAGAAGAGAGTGTGAGACTGTTATCGAACGAGATATTACTCCTCCGGGCCTGCTCATACGGACACCAATCACGCTCAGCACGTGCTAGTTACAGTATACGTCGACCTACATACTAACCATTCAGTGCATTCGATTAGCTTAGAGGCAGTTTTGCGGCGGCATGCGGTCGCCTCAACAGGCGCCCGGTTTCGACGCCAACGCACTCACTCAGCGACGGCATTGCCCAGAAAATTCCATGACTAAGGTTAACTTGAAATCTGCATAATATATCTGCTTAGATTACATATGCTTGCGTGAAAGGGCACGTTTATCTGTGCATTATTATCTGCTTTTAGAAGGTTACGCGTTTCTTTAAGCGAAAATACTCATCGGTAGTCTCATACTGGCAGATAACGATTTTGCCTCAAGAGAGAGACCGTCAATCGATGCCAAGCGGCGCTATAGAAGTCTGTTGAAGCAATTGTAATCGTCCAAGCATCTCTGCATGGGACAAATGGCAAGACAACGCAAAACAAAGAGTTAGATTTTCGAATGAGTCTTCTCTTACTGTATATATGCCAACAGGCATTTCAGTCATCTCTGCTGCAAATCAGATGCCCAGCATACTTTGTTATATAGAAGCGACTTAGGCTTCGGGCGATTAGGTGCTAGGCGATTTAAAATATTGTTTTAGCATTTATGAAATCAAAATAACTCTCAAGTTTCAACCATCAATAACTAGTCTATTCTAAATCACCGAAGACGACGGTGATAATAATCTCAGTATATTCTGTACCATATGGCGCGACATCTGTACGTCGTACATTAGCGATAGTCAAAAACACCACACACACACACACACACACACACACACACACACACACACACACACACACACACACACACACACACACAATCTCTCTGTCTGTCTCTGTCTGACTGTCTGTCTCTCTCTCCGTCTGCCTGACTCTGTCTCTGCCTGTCTCTGTCTCTGTATCTGTCTCTCTCTCCCTCTCCCTCTCTTTTTCTCTCTAGCATATTAATTGTACGCGTCACCTTAGTTAAATCATGCAAATTACAAAGCAGGCGGGCATCTCATAGCTTCGAGCAAATTAAATTCAAGAAAACAACGATGTATTTAAACATTATTCTTTATTTCCCCCCAGTGGCAAATGTCAGGTCTACGCAACATTGGTTTGTACTCGGCGTCGACCTTGAGGTATGCCTAGTGAGTTTCGTCGAAACGGCGAATTTTATGAGGCGAAACCAGGGTCTTTGAAAATTTGTTAGTCAATTCTCCCTGTATTATTCGCTACTCGAAACCGCTGACGAGCAAAGCGATTCGAAATAAAGTTCGGTATATGGAGTATGGAATAGAAATCAATAAATGCAAAACTAAAACAGTGATAATAAGTAGGAACAAAAAATAAAGCAATATTACAATCGCTAATCGGAAACATAATTTTTGAACAAGTTAGTTAGTACAAATATCGTGGATGCCTCGTAACAGAAGACGTGAGATGTGAGAGAGACATATGAATTCTGATTGTCGTAGCCAAAAATGCCTTTTGCCTTTGGAAACAAAAGAAACTTTTACAAGAAATTTAAAGTGAAAAATGAAAAAACGAATATTAAGGTGCTAAGTATTATTCTCTGCCCCTTATGTGCTCCTATGAATGTTGGACACTCACAAAAATGATTAACAAGACAGGGTCTTAAAATGTGGTTCTACAGGGGAATCTTAACAGTCAGCTGACAGGGTAAAGAAACAAATGGAAAAGTTCTACAAAGGATGAGAGATGGTCGAAATCTGATTAAAGAAATCGCCAGGAGAAACCATTAAAATTATGCGTGAGAGGATCTTGGACAGATCAAGCGCTGAACGTCATAGAACAGAGGTCACCAAAAATTTTTGACGGCGGGCCGGATAACTGAAGGACTGACGAAGGCAGACCGCATAACAAGTCTGTTCGATACTTACACGCAAAAACGGAAGGTCTGTGAGAAAGAAAAAAAGACTAGGTTTAGCCTTCTACGTTAGACATGAGTGAAGTAATGGGTAGGAAGCGTACAATGCACGCACAAAAACAAGAAAAGCAAACATATTCAATTTTACCAAAAGATTACCAAAGAAGCGAAGCTGGCGTAAAGGCGACAGGCCGGATAAACTGACCTCGCGGGCCGGATGTGGCCTGCGGACCGCAGTTTGGTGACCCATGTCCTAGAAGGATAATACGAAGGAATTGCATCACAAAAGATTGGCCGTCAAAGCAATGGTTATAGATGGCGTTAATGATTAGACGAATATTTTAAGCTATGAAAAATTAAAAGAACTGTTGAAGATGAAGATAATAATGAAGGCGAATCGTAACTGCCAACCTTCGACCTAAAGACAGCATATGATGAGTGATAATGGTGGTTGTGGAGGTGGTGGTGGTGATGATGATGGTGGTGGCGGTGATGATGATGATGATGATGATGATTGGATGGTGGGGATGATGATGATGGTGGTGGTGATGATGATGATGGGGATGATTATGGTGATGATAATGATAGTGATGGTGATGCTGCTGCTGCTGATGATGATGACGATGATGATAGAAGTTCGCTCTCATTTGACGTGACGACTCTATTCTGGGCCAATTAGACTTCTTGGAAACCTCAGATTTTATTCAAATTTATGCTGAGTGCTCGCATACACTGCGGCATTTGCCGGGGAAGGGGCTAAACATAGTTTAGCTCATGCTTTTATGAACACATCCTATAGCAAGCCTGCGTTTTCACTAGTCACTGCACTTTGGAATTCTGAAAAAACCCTTAAAACGACCGCATTCACAATATAAATCGCAAAATTCCAGGCATTTTGACCCAGAATTGTCAACAAATTTTTACAATGAAACTGGGTAGTACCGGTTTTATTGAGTCACCATGTATAAGTTGGGAAAAGGGGAACTGGGGACATTTCCTACCCGCTGGCTTTATCCTCAAATATCACTCTGCTGACATAAATATAGAACATTGTTGAGCACAGGGGAAGACGAAGCGATAGAACGGTTAGACTAAGATCAGCTGCTGATAACACTGGCTACATTATGAAATTAAGATGGGCTAAGGGGCGGCGCTGGGTTTTGTTGGCTGGGTGGGTCTAATGCAATCTGCACAACCAGGACCCGGCTCAGACTACCCCTCCCCCCAAATCATAATTTCTATGCGGATTTGCACGATTTGCTCGGGAGTCGGGTGCCCCTGCCCGAGGCTGCGTGGGTCCGGACCCGCGGACCCACCCCTCTAGCGCCGCCCCTGGTCATGGGCTTAGGACGATTTTTGCCCTCCAATAAATCTAGTATTATCAAAACTTCAGTTAATTCACGTCTCTTTGCTGCTTCGTTTTTCTTAGCGTGTCTTGTTGCTTTCCCACTTCCACTCTGACTGAACTTTGGAATTGGCCTGGCCTTCTGCGGTATGGATTTGGAGTACCATCGAGTGATACCCTTGGGTATTAGAATTGGTGCTATAATAATAATAATAATAATATAATAATAATGATAATAATAATAATAATATTATTATTATTATTATTATTATTATTATTATTATTATTATTATTATTATTATTATTGACAATTACTGTAGGCCCTATTATATATAAACACATGCAAAGCTTAATTATATTTAATTATTAGTAATTGTTAATTGAATTGTGCACTCACCAATATTAGGTTTTCCGAAATATTTTTTATCTAGCAGTCGTTTTCGATATTAACTTCTGTAGACTTCAGTTTGGAAATTAGCTGTCAATCATCAACACGTGACCAGCATTCCTCTGCTGCAAATGCGGTCGAAGCGAAATTCGGTATCACAATGAAATTGATTCTGTTGGAAATCCTTCAATCGAAGCACAGCTGTCACAAAAGAAATCTCTACAGAAACGATTCTTGTATTTCTAAATTTACAAGAAAATCACCGAAAACTTTCACTACTGTCACCGGTTTAAAACGACCCTCTCAGAAGACACCGATTTCTCGATGGACTTACTCGACAGATTGATAGGTTCAACGAGAGAAAGTGCAACTAACACACCCGCACACCCACTCACTCACCAAGTCTGACAAATTCTGTATTTACAGAATTACCTAGACGCAAGACGTAATTAGGCTAAGACTGTAAGTCATCCCTCTTTCCGCGAAACGTATAGAACAACACTTCGTAAGGGACTACAGACAGAGAGAAATTTCCGTGGAAATTTTCTCAAGATCTCTCCTCTGTTTTGGCGAAACTTCAATGAAAAAACATCATATATATAGTTTATATACTCTGCCAGCTGTTGCAAAATAAGTACTATTACTCGACGGTCAAGATGGCGGAGATTTTCACCAGAGGACCGGTAATCCACATGGCAGAAACTGCCGTTCCTTTCAACCTTCGTGCACTCGCGTCGACAGGATCACAGAATACTTGATGAGATTTCGTCTACGCCCATACTGTGACGTCATAAATCGGTAAGTTCGTTCCCAGAAGTCAACGCCCGGCTGTTCGTTGCCCGCCGTCAGAAGTCCAGGCGCACTTCGCGTCGAAGATCGGAATTGGCCACTGGCTGCTGCTGCCGACGTTCGGTAGATCTTAGGCATTTCCGGGCCCCGTTCTCGGACACGCTTCCTTAGCCCCCTATACTCCCCAGCGGTCTACTGGCACAGGCCTCCGGGGCCAAATGCAGCGGCGGCGCCGAGGCGAGGCGAGCGAGGCAGCAAAGACGATCGAGTCTACCTACAGGCAATGGGGGGGGGAGGAGGAGGGGAAGAGGGCGCCAGTCAGTTAGGCAGGCAGACAAGCACGTTCGCACAGGTAGCTGAGTGTCGAGAAAAAGATTTCAACGCAAGGCTCCTCCGTTGTCTGACTCATTCTCATCATCATCATCGTCATCGCTGTTATCGCCTATCATCAATATTAAAACGGATGTTTTAAACGGAGGCTGCAGCGTTCGCAATCTACAGATCGAACCGCGTCCGAAGATTCGCCGAACTTCCTTCTATCGAGCGAACTTATTGTGTGACTGTATAGGTGAAATGGAGATTCGATTATACCTATGGAACAAACAGAATGGCTGACGCAAAAGGCAGAAGCAGCAGCAGCAGCAGCAGCAACCGTCGGCGTGCGTTCAAATGTCTCTCAGCTCATGAAGTCTTAAATACCGACTCACAGTTCGTCGAGCGACTTCTAACACGCAAGAGCGTCTTATTAGCTACGCCGCTGTCGAAAATCATCGTCCCCGTGTCGCAAAACCGTTTCTGCTGGACTCAAACACACACACAAGCAAGTGCCGCACATACTACTCCGACGGCAGCTGCAGCAGCTGCTGCTGCTTCTGCTGCTGCTGCTGCTGAAGCGCGATTTCACGAAAGACCCTACCGCACCACGCACGGCGCCTGCTTAAAATGCAAAGCGGGGCAGCGCCTCCGTCCCTCCGTCCGTCCCTCCGTCCGTCCCTCCGTCCCTCCGTCCGTCCGTTTGTCGCCGCAATTGGAGACCGACGCAGACTCGCGCTGCGCACCGAACAGAAGGCGGTCCCCATGGAAACGTCTATGACGTCAGATCGCGCCGCGTCGTCCAATGTCAATCGATAGAGCGCCCGTCTAAGGATGGCAGCGGACGGCGCTCCACTGCGCACCCCGCCGCACGCACATCGGCCGTCGATCGGTCGGTCGGTCGGTCGGTGCGTGCGTGAGTCGACTGCAGAGAGCTAGGCTACTTCTTCGTATATCGGTGTTTGCCATCGGACAGTTATAGATTAGAGCGGTGACGACGGCGGCGGCGACGGCGTCGGCGGCGGCGCAGAGGGTGGGAGCGGCCGTGGGTATGGCGCTAGACGCCGGGGTGGACGGGTCGCCGCTGCCGCCGTCGATGTCGACAGGGATGAGCTTTCCACAGCGAGCTCCCCTCTGGCTCCGAGCTCGAGAGAACTACGTGACGTTGGAGCCGCCACAGCGAAAGCACCGTCTCTGCAGAAACTCGGGGGTTGTAGCAGGAAGCGAGGAGCGGGTCGTGTGTGTGTGTGTATGTATGTGTGTGTGTGTGTGTTGTAGACCTAGAGAGAATCGATTGTCGTACAGCTGCTGCTGCTGCTCGTGGAAAATGAGACGATTGCCGTTTCGTAAGAGCGAGGGACAGACCTCAGTCTGTTGTGCTGTTGACCGTGCGTTTGTGAGACTGGCAACAGTTTTCTGTATAATCAGTCTCCCTTTGCACAGAAATTTTCATATAAAACGTCGTACAGTTAAACGCCAGATTGCCTCAATATGTTAGCTGCCATGTTCACTGAATCGTCGTTATCGCTGCCTATACAGACTACATACAGTCCACCATCCACGCCCTGACACCAAAACCTGCTCCACATTCGCCACTTCAATAGATTGCTGCAAATTCTTCTACTATACGACCTTCCAAAAAACCTCCATCAGTAAACTGCAATCAATTCAAAAAGCACTAGACCGAGCTGTAACAAAATCACCACAAAGTTCTGCCATATCTCATCTATACAGAGGTCCCTGCACTGGCTTAAAATATCCGAAAGCATCCGGTACACAAGATAATAACTGTGGACACCTCGCCGACGCCTACAATCTCACACTAAGTCTCCGACTAATCCAACTTAAAAATCCTATTAAATCTCCGACTAAGCACATAAATTCACCACAACTCGACATTTTGGTACGTTTTATTAAAACTTCAACTAAAACTCAGTCCCTTCCCACTCCGCACATCTCTACAACTCTATAGCTGACTATATAAGATGACGACCCCTTCTACTATGTCTATGATTCCACTCATATAGCCCATCATTATTTAAATCCTAGATTTACATTTAATTAATGTATGACTCGAAAGCGCTCTTACATTAACGCTTACACCCAGTTCACTTCATTCATCAAAACCAGTCTACCTGCGAAAACTTTTAACGCCTCAGCCTCCTGGACCTACACGATCGTCATCTCAGCGCACACTTTCACGCCCGTTAAATCAATCAACTCCCAAAATCTGCAACCGCGCTTTCTCGTATGCCGCACCAGAACTTTGGAATTCAATTCTAGCTTTCCTCCGCAGCCTACAACATGGTAAAACAGCAAGTTCTGAATCCTCATTTTCTTCAATTCCTTCATTATCTCCGCCAAGCCTTTCGGTCTAAACTCAAAACCTTCCTATTCCAAAAGTCATTTCTTCCGTAGCTATAACAACCCGCTCCACCGCAGCCTAGTGGATACACTGACCTCTCTGACTGGCTGACAATCCACCCTGCCTATGGCTATATCAAGTCAGACTAAGCGCATAAGAATAAGCAGCTACTACTGTATACTACACTCCACCAAAACGCTATATAAATTCACGAGGTTTTGCTTACTTACTTACAGTACCGTTTATAGCCATTCTTCCTCCCATTCATCCACCAGATTACTTGCATGATGTAGGCGGTTTGTTCATTTTGCGGTGGGGAGAATTCTTATCACACACACCCCCACTGTCTCCAGCAGATGACAGCAAATAACTACCCAGCTGGACTATTCAGGCGCAAGATCTGCTGCTTTTCTACCTTTGAAGGGGGTTGGATTCTTGCTCGTATTCCTAATAATTCCTATTGAGCCATGACAAAAACCTTGCAGGGACTGTAAACGTCGTGTATCCAAGCTGCGACCGTACGTATTATAGGCCTTATTATAGGCCTATTACACAGGTTTACTTAGCCTCCTAAACCACTTAAAATCGCATTATTATTATTATTATTATTATTATTATTATTATTATTATTATTATTATTATTATTATTATTATTATTATTATTATTATTATTATTATTATTATTATTATTATTATTAGGCCTACGTATCTTATTGCCGTTGAAAAACTATATGTATAATACGCGCACGGTAAACTTTTCGTGCGTTAAAATACGTTGACTGACATAAGTGAAGTGAAAAGCTAAAACTTAGTTGAAAACAAGTTCTGCTTGCTATTCTATTGGTTGAATTTAATTAGGCATACAGTAGAAGCTAATAAATGACAGATCGAAAAATTACCTGACTTCAACAACAGCATAACTAAATGTGGTTGACATTGCAACACGAGGTGTATAGATAAAAGACAGGGGCGTAGCCAGGAATATGATTTGGGAGGGTATAAATGTTTGGGGGTATAAACCTTAACTATAAACCATATAAACTACATATAACCACATATAAATCACATAAAAAACTTTAAGGTAGACAGATTTTGGGGGGTATATATACCGATATACGCCCCCGTCGCTACGCCCCTGATAACAGAAACCCATAGAAACTATGCACAAGTTTTATTATCGCCAACGCATTTTTACGTATAATACGCTTATTTTAGTTAATACGCGTATTTTTACTGTGTGACCCAACGTACGGTCGTATTTTGGGTGTATCGAGTTCTCTCGGTTCCTCGGTTCCTACTGTCACAATGGATGGGCCTGTATTGAGTTTGTACATGTTCACAGATCAATATTAATGTCGGAGGTAGGCAGGCAACACAGGGTCTTATTTACTCTGCGGCTGAAGATTGCCGAACAGGGTCCCCGCAGAATCCGATATCTCGTGGAAACGGCTCTTCCTCCGGTCACTCGGTACATTACTTGTTGCCTCCCAGCTCCGCGACTGCGTTAGACACCCCTTCCCCCCGGAGGAGAAGCACAAACGCTGGCGCGTAGCAGCGAGGTAGAGAGGTGACGTCCTCTGCGAAGACGACTAAGACGGTTTGTGGCAATGGTCAACTGAATCTAGATTCTGCTAAGACTTCTTATGTATTACATATGAAGTTCCTTGTTTCCAGTAACGTTGTTTTTGTTGTAACGTTTTGTAACGTCTTTGTTGCCGCTACTACAACGTCCGGGTTTCAATGTAATAACAATTTCTAAAGAAAGATATTTGGTTACTGCATGGAATCCAATTAATTATTATTGTTCAATTCCCGAACATAACGCAACGCATATTAAACAGCAGTTCACAGAACTTCGGTGTCTGTAGATTGATTGACGAAGGTATTCGATTGCGGAATGTTGAAGATTTACCCTCTATCTGGTAATAAAAAAATATTGGGTTTAAGCTCTCCGACCGCCGCCACAGAGGAGGAATATTTGGGATTGTAGTCACCCGACTTCTCATTGCTTTTTCAACTATCTTGCGCCGATTAAAGGTAAAGTTTAACGATGTTGTGAAGAACTTGATTAATTCAGTTTCGATTTCAATTTTATCCAACTGCTTGGAGTTGCATTTTCAGTTGACAATTCAAAGACGCAGGTCAATATTAATAATGACTTATTTTACATCGAAGTCTCTTGTGGAGCCTATGTCCAACCATGACCTGGTCGAATCGCCTCTCCCCCACGCCGCCCTCAACGAATTGTTATGGTTTTCCATCGTCGACGGAACCTTCGGGACTGTCGAGACCCTATGGGAAACGTCCGAACGACTGCGCTCTGATGCCATCAAAAACAGGCAAATGAGTGACACGGGACTTGGATATTGTCACTGATTTTTTGTCATCAGACAGCGTCAACCGCAGGTGCGGCAGCAGAAGCGAAAACTAGAAAGCACCAAATAGTTTGTCCCTTAGGAATCGGAGACATTGAACAATGGGACCAATCAACAAGCAAGATCTCATTTTCACGACAGAGGTCGCAGTCACCTAACATCACATTCGGGAGATGACAGAGAAACGTTAATTCTCCTACACCGTATACAATAATAATAATAATAATAATAATAATAATAATAATAATAATAATAATAATAATAATAATAATAATAATAATAATAATAATAATAAATAAATAAATAAATAAATAAATTAATTAATTAGCACCTTTCTAGCACCAGCTATAATACTCAATGGCATCTTTTCAGTACCCTCTCCGCTCACTCCTCTATTTTCTTCCACACGGCTGCCTTCCTCTCTCTCTCCCTCCCTTTCCCCGCCCCAACTACGCCACACAAACATATCTTCTCTTTCCCAGTCCCTTTTCGCCCTCCCCACTTTTTCATCCAAGTTTACGCCAGTGTACGCAGTTTATGCTACAAATAAATGCATACACAAAAATACATATATGATGTGAATAATATAATGTCACCATTGGCGGCGATCATGGAGTTGTCGGGGGTGTCAGGACACCCCCAGGTTTAAGCCAAGGGGGTGTCCAATAGCTGCTGGACACCCCCACATAACCGATGCAATTTTATCATCTACAAGAGTTGCAATTTTATCATCTACAAGAATTGCATCAAGTTTGGCTTTTAGAAACAGTCTGTGAAGCGATCTAGTAAATCGATCGAGGGATGACCTGCGTCCTAAGCTACCTGGTCCATTGTACGCCAGGTTTAATAGACAACAAGAACACCATTTGTAATTAATTTCGCGGTGCAACATAGCCAATTGAAGGCCTATTACAGTGGGTGTATATATCTGTGACGCTGGGGGGAAAGATCCGTGACCCGCGGCAACCCTCTTCTCTGGAATGCTCTTCCCGCCTCAGTGACATCTATTACACCAGTGGCGGCTCTAGGATTTCGCAAGTGGGGGGGCCGTTGGGGGGACAACTTCTAATCAGGGGGGGCCAACCATTGGTTGTTTAATGTATGTAGCATTAAGTATAGGGTCCCAACTGGGGGGGGCCACTGGGGGGGCCAGGCTCTCAATAGGGGGGGGCACGGGCCCCCCCTGGCCCCCCCGGTGGAGCCGCCACTGTATTACACTGTACATCCTTCGAAGCGTTTGCGACTGCCCTCAAGACGCATTTATTTCGTACATCTTATGAACATTTGTAAATCGCCCTTTGATTTTAGCTCTAGGTATGTTATAGCGTTAAATAAATTATCTAGGGAATAGAATAGAATAGAATTTGTAAAAATTTCAGCAAATTGGTGAAATTATCTGGCGAAACCCACATTTTTTCTTGTTCCATCTTCGTTGCTTCAAGGTCTCTTGAGAATGATTAACATCGGCCGCCTCAATTTCGAACTACAGCGCTCGAAATGGGACACCTACTAGCCATTACATGCCACACGATAGCGCCAACGACTATTATAGGCCAAAGAACGAGAGAAATAAAAACTGAAAGTCCTGCCGAATATCTTATGCAATGGTTAGAAAGTCGATGGAGGGAATTTCCAGTGACATAGGCAGCCAATGGAAGGCCTATTGAACGGTAAGTGTATTGATTTTCAATTGAAGTGAAGATATCTGGCCTAATCACAGGTTTTATAGTCAACAAAAACAATTTATAAATAAAGATAAAAAGGTACACTTCACCATAGGCTCAGCACCTGTACGGAGCTTAGTGAGGTGACATGATTTTCTAATCGTCTGGTTGTTTACGCCTAGACTTTGGTACAGACATGCATAAAAATGCATGCATACAAACTTGCGTGTATAATGTGTGAATAATGTCACGCTACTGTATGTTGGTGGGCGGAGCTTGGTGAGATCACGTGATTTTCTAATCGCGTCACTTTAGGTGGGCGGAGCCTATGCCCTTCACTGGTTTACGCATTAATGGAGAATATACTGTAAAGTCGTCAGAGGCACAACGCGTCTTCAACGCGGGCCTTCGTCGGAAGCGCATCGAATAAGTCTACATTTCCCGTCACGATTGACGGCCATAATTACTAGACAATTTCTCGCACTGAATTTCTTACACCAACGGACAAAAACAGCCTAGCCTAGCCTTTCCGTCATGCTTGACGGGAAAACCAGGGCCTGTTTTAACGTGCAGTGATACACAAAATGTGCAGTGATAAATTGGAAATGTGCAGTGATAAATTGGAAAGTGCAGTGATAAAAATGAAAATGTGCAGTGATAAAATTAATGTTTTTTGGGGGGGACACAAGGGCTAAGTCTAAAAAAAGGTCGTCACTACTTTTTGAAAGTTACAACTTCGATGAAAGGTCGTCACCTTGTGCAGTGATAAATTTTTCTTAAAACATGCCCTGGGGCAAACAGCTAGTTATTAGGCCTATATTATTATATTACTTAATTAGTAAATGAGCAGTTTTTAATGCCTACAGTGTACATATCATAATTTCAATTAACAAAATTTAATTAAGCCCAGAGATCTATCTAATTAACTTTAAATGTCAGTTTATCGAAAACTATTCAAGAGCACCTATGTTAAGAACATCAAAGAAGGCAGATGAGGCCTTTTAATTAGTTCTGAATCAAAGCCAACGATACGTCTATTCGTCTATTTCTATTTCTTTGTTGTATCCTATTTTAAACTCCCTGAGCACCGGTGCTCATTAGGCAAAAGTACAGGTAATTTTGAAATCAGATAAAACGCGCACAGGGGCCTAATAATAATTAAAATTATGTATTTGGCATCGCTTGAATGGCTGCAACTTGCAAATAGCTTCCATTCAGCATTTTAGCTGCATTTGTAAATCGCGAATAGCCTACCCCACTGTGCTGTTTTGCATATATAAGGCCTATATCAGGATACAGTACCGAACATAGATCATGTTAACTTTAGGTACCTTACAGGGGCGTAGCGACGGGGGGCGGGGATATATCGGTATAGATACCCTCCCAAAATCAGTCTTCCTTAAAGTTTTTATGTGATTTACATGTGGTTATATGTGGTTTATATGGTTTATGTGGTTTATAGTTAAGATTTATACCCACCCAAAATATTTATATCCTCCCAAATCAAATTCCTGGCTACGCCCCTGGTACCTTAGTTAATGAGTCTTGTCGAGTGCGAATGTTTTTGATTGCTTAACAATGATTTCTGAAAGACAGAAGTTGGTCGCGTGGCAGTACTTCATTAACTAATAGTCCGGTCTTAACATTTGACTATCTGCTCGACAGGCAACTAACAAAATTCTACGAACAGTTTAATGTCATCATCATCATCATCACCTTCATCATCTTCTTCTTCTTCTCCTCCTTCTCCTCCTCCTTCTTTTTCCGATCACGCTTATGAGTTTTAGTGACGGATCTGTCAAAAGAGTTCTGGATCATCTGATGGTTTTGTACATTGATTGGACTTGGATATGCAGAGTCACGAAAGCGTATACTGTATAGTGTATACATAACAAATAATGAAATCGAATAAAAATGAACACGAAAAACTTCTGCAACTAAAACAAAATGATGCACTAATTGGTATCAGTCGATGGGTGCTTTAAGTTGAAATCATTGATCAGACTCATGTTCGTGACATTTCATGGGTTGAATTCAAGAATTCTACGATATATATATATATATATATATATATATATATATATATATATATATATATATATATATATACGTCCATAGACATTTTTCCAAGGGTGCAAAACATTGTTTTGTGAGTCGTGACGAAATAAATGAAAATAATTTTTTTCAAAGGTGCAGAACAGCTAGGGTCATGCGAGGAAAGAAACAAAAAGTGCTGTACAAGACTGTCAAGATCTATTGGACCAATTATAAATATTTAGCGCTACAAGAAGTGCATTGGATTCTTATATAAATTCATATTTTAACTTAGAAGAATGGGTTACATTTTACTTTATTCATAGCTTCACAATTTTTTCAATTTTCTTGCACCCGTCCGGACGCCAATGTACATGTATGTATGTATGCATGTATGTATGCATGTATGTATGCATGTATATATGGCATTTTTGAAACAATATCCAAAAGAACAGAAACGATCAGAAAAGCAACAAGCAACTGAAAACATTAGAAAAATAGAGCAGTTATCTACAACATAAAACATTGCATACATGTACATATCACCATCGAGATGCCATCAAAAAGACAGTGGACAAACAAACTGTCAATAAGTTTACAATATCTTGTTGCAATAGTCGAAGTAACACACGCTGAACACACACTCATGTAGGCCTATTTCAGGCGAACATTGAGATGACCTCAAGATAAATGCATTCATCTACATTACTCTCTCTCTCTCTCTCTCTCTCTCTCTCTCTCTCTCTCTCTCTCTCTCTCTCTCTCTCTCTCTCTCTCTCTCTCTCTCTGTGTGTGTGTGTGTAAATATCGAAGTTTTTTACGCAGCTCAGAATCGTAGCCACCTGGTGTTTGAAATGCGAAGTGAAAATTGTCTTCGTTGAATCAGTAGGCCTACCGTTGCGAGAAGTGGCGACACCTGTGCGCTATGAAATAGATATTTCAGTTGCTTTCCGAGATTATCCTGAGTAGAGACATTTCATTCGACAGTTGCTGGTTATCACTGCCAAAGCTCACTGAAAAAAATATTTCTACACTAGAAATGCGAACTTATACTAAAACGTCAAACAATTCCCCTTCACATCCAACATCAAACATATTTCAGCCGCAACTAAGTCAGTGCGAACATTTAGTCAGGGTCGTTTTTAAGCATGTGCAGGCGGTACACATGCCCCCACAAAATAGGAGGTCCCGCAAAAATGGGGGAACATTTTTGACGTGAATAAACGTCAAGTGGCTTACTTATTTATTTGGCATCAGTGATAAGTCTTAATTGTCGAAATTATAACATTGAATTCAAAATTCTAATATATTATATTATATAGTCACAGTGTGTTAACGTACCGCTTTTATTTCTTGCTCACGAACATTCTATATGGCCTCCACATTTCTTTCTGCACAGGGTCTCCACTTCTTTAAATGCGGGGCTTGCATTTATTCATGTATTGCCGGGAAAAATATAATTTGGGCGAGAAAGGTGATCGCGTGAAGCGAATTTCACTTCGGACAGAGGCATGGTTGCATGTAGGGTTAGCCTATATTTGCTTGAGTTGCTTCGAAACCGAAGAGCGATTTGTGCCGCCGGCATTCAAGTGCAAACTTGTGGTAACCAGACCAATGCCAATTTCTCCAGCGTCTTGAGAACGTTTTAAAGATTTTGTTGCATTTTGGAATCAATTTCTCACGCTTGCATACCACTTTTATGACGAACAGGTTTGCACAATTAGATCGCAGACACACTTGCCAGAAGGCCAATCCCCAATTTCTCTTTCTCTCTCTCTTCCCCTAAAATTTAACTACTCATTCTCGTCCCCTTTACTTGAAAACTCCGCCCTTTTGTGGCTCAGTAACCTGTGACTTCAGAAATATAGCACATGCAATATGCAACAGACTCTGTGGTGAAGAAAATTGGAAATGCCTCAGCTCTCTACGTGAACTGCTAATCGCGTTACATTGTGTGAAATGGAACCTCGTATTTCAAAATGTGGGTGCGTCTTTGGGTTCTTTCTAGATAGACCTACGCTGCTGAACCAGATTTATTCTAAAAAAATTTAACCAGAATCTTGCACAACTGTTGCAATCACTTTTAGCCTGAATGAATATTTTGATTTTTAATACTCTCAAGAAACCTACAGGTGGTTTATTATCAGGGACGTCATTTGAGGGTGCAGGGGCCCGTTTCCCTCTGATTTTTAGGACAGAATTGTTGCGCTTTTAAATTCATTGTGCTCTCAATTGATTTTATAATTTTATTACAATCACTGGTGTGTACTATGTGGTATCCGAGGTATCGTATGTAGCATGCACTATGGACAAAAACCAATTTGCATGCTGCACAGGTATTTTAAAAAAATACTGGCTGCCTTGCAGTCGAAAGTCCCCTCCCCCCTAGAAAGCAATGAAATGACGTCCCTGTCTATTATATACAGTGAAGTTTATCGCCATTATACGTCTATGTCTGAGAGAAGCTTGCAGAAAAGAATTTAAGCCAAGTTCTTCGCCTGTCTGAGAGCAATTTCAAAGACCCCAACAACGTTGCGTTTGTGGAAATAGTTTGCAGTGAAAGGCTGCTTGCAGACAACAGGCGGAGGGGTTGTCAGTCTGGGCACGAACAACGATGTACAGTAGGACTTCGCTATAACGGCATCGGTTATTGCGCAGTGCTTATTCTAGCCACCTTGACATTGGGGGGATTTTGAAATGTTTGGGGGACAAGGTTTGATGTCTCCAAAAATCTTGACGAGCAAAAAATAATAAAAGGTTATCTTCCTTTTAAAATGTGGTGACGAGCAAAAAAGGTCATCTGCCCTTTTTCCTTTCTTAAACGCTTTGTGACAAGCGAAAATGTTCTCTTCCTTATTTTTCCCCTCTCCCAAAAAAACCCGTCGCCACACTTTTGGGGAAAAATTTCCATCTCCCCATGCAACATAAATTTTTTTGGGAAGGGGATTTTTCATTGGGGGTTCCCAGAGAAGGTCTAGAATAAACACTGGTTATTACGCATCCTCGGTTATAACATGTCGCAATTTACGGTCCTGTGTGATACGCTACAGTGTTGGATTGCATGGGACAAAACGTACCTCGGATATGACGTACACAATTTTACATACCCGCTAAGCACGGTATAACGAAGTTCTACTGTATTCGGTTTTTAATAATTGCGACAGAATGTGAATCGTGCAGTGCATAGATCAAATAGTCCGACGATAAGTCGGCGTAGAGGCGTAGGCCTAAATGACTGATGTGGGTAATTCTTGCGGTCGTTACGAGAGACTTAAGGCTTGATTCACAGCGTTGTTTCCTTTAATAATATATAATTATACCTAAGTTGTATCCTGTGCATTGTGTCAGACCAAGCGTGCATATGTGCAATGAATGCCACCACTTGGAGAATCAGCCCATCTATCCACAGCAGATTGAGTTATTTAATTTCTATCGTAGAAACAGACTCGTCAGGTGTCGGTTATTTTCAGTCATCAGAGCTTAAAATCGTTTTGTGAGATATGCAGCAACTGTACGACTACTGTAATGTACAGTGACGTAGCCATCTTTCTAACCCCTCTAGGGTAACATTCCGACAAATTCTTATACATTTTTCATTTTCGGACACGATTTTGGGGGTCAAACCCCCCTTGGCTGGATTGAAAAATTTCTAAGTGCTATGGAAAATAGAAAGAATATGAAGGTGACGACCTTTTTCTCTTGTCAGCTTCTAAGACAGAAAGAAAGGAAAATACGCATTTTTTCCAAGGTTTGGCCACGATCGAAACCAAACCCCCCTTCCCGGAATCCTGGCTACGCCACTGGTAATATATATATATATATATATATATATATATACATTGTTACTTTATAGGCGGCATATGAACTGTGGGGGCTGAACGCCTCAACTTTTAAACGTATGCGAAACGGGCGAGATCAGTCCACACAGCGTTTTTTCGCGAACACCTGTATGTAACCAGTATGTCCTTGAATGTGTATGAAGTTAACTATGACAGCATTTCGGCTTTCGAATCTTTTAGAAGGATTCAGGTGTTGAAAACTAGCGAACAAAAAAAACTGAATTGTCGACTCCTTCGCGTACACTCCACGGCCGATTTCGCTCGTCCCTTTTATAACCCCTCTAGGGTAACATTCCGACAAATAATTCTTATACAGCAGCAACTGTGACATGCCGAAATGTGATAGCCTTTACGTGGTTAGACTAAACTGTCCAAGTATAGCATAGGGTCTAATAGACACACTAGACCAATACAACTGTGCTGCGACATGTCTCGGCCATATTATATCGACAATATCGTTGCCTCTTGCATTGGTAACGTCATAAAAAGTTTTTAAAAACGAAGGTGAATGTCGCTAAAACAGTTTAACGACAAGCGATAGATTAAACATCAAGTTGAATGCTTCCCATCGGATTCAAAAAGAACCTTCGCATGACACTTGGATGGGGTGAGTGGGGTGGGGGTGGGGTGGGGTGGAGGGGGGAGTTGCTGCTGTCTACAAGCCAGACCTGCTACGACTAAACTCTTGCATTGCGCAGTCGAAAACCCCACGACCCCGTTTCATGTTCAGTCGTGTGTAGCCTGTCGCGTTCGAATGTTTTCACGCTTCCATGACTTATCACGAGATCTTTAACCATGCCCTCGGACAACTACTTCGCCCGTTTAGTTGCTCGATGTCGCCATACAGTCTGCGTGTACGCCTGTCGCTATGTGTGCGTGCGTGTGTGTGGTTCATTGAGCAGACTTAAACTGGAGCTGCCCTTATGTACTGTATAATAGCTATATGCAAGCAGCTACTTTCAACACGATCCACCTTCGCGTTATCAATCGAATTCCCTTTGGATTAGTTATTTGGTTATCTGACGACTTTGAGCCATCAAAACTGCTTTTATGATGATCAGCCATAAGCTAAAACACGGTATATGAAATAGGTAAGTTACAGTATACTAACTAATATATAACAAGTAATAACAATGGTATAGAATAATTCTATATAATTTCTCGTTTGAGCTATTTATTTTATTGAAGCTCAATTGACACGGGTTTCAAAATCAAGTGCCATCATCATCGTCGTCATCGTCGTCGTCGTCGTCATCATCATCATCATCATCATCATCATCATCGTCGTCGTCGTCGTCGTCGTCGACATTATCATCATCATCTGGAGACATAAATATGAAACTAGTCGTAGCAGTGTTTCAGAAGGGCCTCCTCGCACATACAGTGACACATACAAGACCCTCAACCAAGAGATTAGGCAGTCCACTTTCGACAATTTTCTTTAAAATCTGGCTGTTTTTTAGTTTTGCGGTCTGGGAGTGCTCTGACCTCCAAATTTCTAGTATTGGAAGTATTGGAATTGAAAGTAAATCAGGGTCTCAGTTAAACTAGTTATCTGAGGCCGAATATTTTTTCTACGAATCTGTAGAAGAGTGCGACACGGGGACAACTTTTAATCCCCATCTCCACCCCAGACAGAAACATTTATCCCCTCCCGCTCAGTACCCGTATTCCTTCTCTCTGTCCCACCCCATCCCATCCCGCCTCACTTGTTCGGTGTTCCCATTCCCTTACCATCCTCGCACCATCCATTTCCATCCCTCATCGTCCCGCGGTTGGCGAATTCATAAGTTACAAAAGCACTTTTAGGATTATTTGCTGCAACGTTTGTTCTAAGTTCTAAAGTCCTGTTTTCGACGATTAAGTGGTAGTATACCGTAACTGTTTAAAGTTTAAGTCCGTGAACAAAATTAAGATTGTGGCCATACATCACTAAATCCGTTATATCTTGTGGGACCGTCCATAAAATGCGTCGCGCTCGAGTGGGTCAAGGAAAGCGTGACATTTTGCGACGGGGTAGAGGGGTGATAAAGATCGCTGCGACGTCACACCTCAGTACATACGAAACCTGACATACACGGTGATATCATATTTTACTTCATCTTCTAATGGGTGTTTTCTAATGATGTATATTAATTATATTATCTAAGCTAGGTAAATGTAGCTTTAGATCTCAGTAACATTCGTCATCATTGCAGGAAGTTGAATATCTCTATGCCTCGCTGCTGAAAATTGAACGAAAAATTCGAATTTATTAAATAGAAAACCTTCGTGAAGTAATTCATGGACGACGGTTGGGGGAGGATGGTTCGAGATTAGTGGCGCACTATAAGGGGGTCCGAGAATTGTGATAGGTTCTGCAAGGAGGAGGGAAGGTAAAACGGTAAAACTGTCAAAATAGCGTGACGTACTTTATGGACGGTCCCTGTGCACGGCATTGGTTCGCTTATGCTTTCAATCAATATATCGATGCCGCATTTTTTTTCATTTTTACTTGTGAGCGATGAGAAATGACATCCAGACGCTCAGAACAATGGAAGTTAAACAGGACAAAGAGAAAGAGTATGACTGGACAGAACATCTGCTACACTGTTCAGTCTGTTGGCTGCTCTGCGTCATCAGAGCACCCGTACCTACGTACCGAGTAACGCGCCATCGGCTGATGTCCTGGGCATTATGATAATGGCGCTATAGAAGTTGATTGATTGGTTGATAACCCACTGGGTTACTAAATCCTCTACATCAGATGTATTCGAAAGTTTGGCCGCGGGCCGGGTTCGGAACTTCGGCCCGTCAAGGATGTGAATTGGCCCGCGAATATACTGAAACGATAAATTTTGTATCTTATACCTACGAAATATTTGTTATAATGTCCTGCTGTCAACTGTCCTGTGTTTCTTCTTTGACTTATAAACTATAGCTGTTGCAAGCGCATAAAAAGAAGTAAAAAAACGCTAAAAACGCTTTGTTTCTGAAATTATAAAAAACGAAAAGAAAGCTGTGGGAAAAACGTTCATTTACTTTTTAGACAACACAAAAATTTGCATGTTATTTTTCTACAGTGCTGGCGTAACTAGTTTATAAGCGAAGAAAAGCATGACAACGAGAAACATTCATTAGTAACGCAGAAAACGCTCAACTCTAGCCTATATAACTTAGCCTACAAGTTTTAAAGACACGAAAAGTCAAAAGTTTAATAATTATGCATTAAGGCAAGAACTCTCGATAAAAGTGGAATTTGCAAAAATTTCCGTATTCTTCATCATCACCTGACTGGTCTGACCACTCTACGGTTTTTCTCCATATACTTTATAGTGTCCTGCTTTTAGATTAGCATGCACAGACACTACATATCCCACCGCTCTCTTGCTTTGCATGCGGTTTCGCTTGTTCGTGTGGATAGAGTCAAAAGTTGATCAATTTCTCTCGTAGTCTGAGGCAGGCAGGCAGGCATCACCTGTGCTAGTACTCTGGCCGCAACTTGTTGCAGCTTCGGAACATGAGCTCCAAATGACATCCACCATCGATATGCTGGCATTTCTTCAGCAGCTGCAATCGCCATCGTCGTGCAAACAAACCCTAGCATAATTGAAGCGTCTAGCAATAGAGTGGGCCAACCCCGAAAAGTTCATTTCTGGGAAAACGACGTTAAATGTTCATTATTATGGCGTTATATACAGTGTTGATTCTAGCCACCTTGACATTGGGGGAGGGGGCAGTTTGAAATGTTTGGGGGAAGAAGGTTTGTCTGCCCAAAAACCTTGACGAGCAAGAAAGGTAATCCTGATATTAGATTTTTAAAAAGGTCATCACATCCTTTCTTATCTTTCTTCCCCTTCTTCTCCACATGCTCTAATGCTCTTCTGAATATGGTCATATCCTTATATCCTTATGTTTTCCCCTCTCCTAAATAAAAAGCCCCTCTCGTCACACTTTGGGGGAGGGAAATTTCCATTCCCAATGCAACATATAGAAATTTGAGGGAGAATTTTCAAACTTTGAGGGGGGAATCCCCCTAAAAGGGTCTAGAATAAACACTGGTTATGTAGCTTGAAAGTCTTGAAGAGAGCCATATAGTGTCATATATCGAATATAACGTAGTGTATTAATGAAACTGGGATGGCCCACTGTGGCAGTGAAAGAGTTCATCTTGTGCTTTATACATGATACTATATGTACTTCAAAATAACCAATTTGCTAGTTGGCCCACTTTGACGCAAGACGCCTCAATTTAAATTGTGTAGCGCCTTGATAAATATCCGAAAATAAATTTTGATTTACCAAGAACTGCTTGTCTAACCGAGGATTTAGAAATAATGTAAATACTCTATTGCAAAAGCCGTTGAAAAGCGCAATAAAATAAAAAACGTAAAGAAATTTTTAAAAAACATAAAACGCGTATTTTTGTTAGAGAAATTTTAAAACCGAAAAACCGTTTGCCACATCTAGTTTTTTTTAAACCAAAAAGTATATAATTATGTACCTGGCGCTCGAGAATCAATCATAACAAAACTTGGCCCTTCCAAAAATTTAGAATTTTTTTTAGATGAATACCTCTGCCCAAAAATTTAGATGAATACCTCTATTCTGCATGCATGCATACAGAAAAATCAAGAACGCCTTGGCCTACACAGCGTCACCAATAATAATAATAATAATAATAATAATAATAATAATAATAATAATAATAATAATAATAATAATGATGATGATAATAATAATAATAATAATAATAATAATAATAATAATAATAATAATAATAATAATAATAATAATAATAATAATAATAATAATAAGTAGGAATTTCTTGGGAAGATCTGACAATCAGATAATAATAATAATAATAATATTATTATTATTATTATTATTATTGTTATTATTATTATTATTAGCCTATTATTATTATTATCAGCTTGATAATATACTGTGACCTCCACCGCGGTATTTCCGAAGTAAATGTCCCCGTTTCCGCTGCATTGCCGTACGACAAGTACCCGTTACCGCGGCAATACTGCACTTTTTGGCAAGTTTCCCCCATACTCTGGTCACAGCAGGATTCCTGCGGAAACCGTTACCGTGTCGCACTCTACTCTAGTTTGTGGCGAAACGGAGGAATTTAAATCCCTTGAATCAAGCTCTTGTTCACGGACATACGTAGAAGCGCTAGACCAAAGGGTAGGGCCTACATAGCATCGACTCCATGAATGTTTTAGTTATTTTAAAAAGCAGCTTATGCAGTAGCGTGCAGAGGGGTGGTGGGGCAGTGGCCCCGGGCGCACACCAGAGGAGGACGTAAAAACTAACCCGACGACTTTTTTTGCTTGTCAGCACTTTTTTAAAAAGTAAACTACTTAAAATTTTTTCGATTTGGCCCCGAGCGCGCTCCTGAGGAGGGGGCGCGAAATTTGACGCGGCGACCCTTTTTGCTTGTCAAAACCGGGTATCCACCAGATGATGAGGCGTCAAAATTGACCTTTGACCTCGGGCGCTTACCACTCTCTGCACGCCACTGGTTTTATGTATTTCTATTTCCAGCTTGTTCACTTCAACAACATCATCCTCTGCAGCAGCAGCAGCAGCAGCAGTGATGAAGCTTCGATCGCCGAGACCAGCATCGACATGTCGAGCGTTGTCGGCTGTGGCAGCAGTTATCCTGATCCAACTGACCAGACTCTGCCAACCGGGGTCAGTGTGCAGCGGCATATGTACGGCGGTCGACGAGTCCAAGTGTACGTGCACCGTCAAACCGCTTATCGCCGGTTCGAGTCAAGTGGGAAACTACGTCTCCTGTTCGGGACTCGGCAACGTGTCCGCCGTACCGGCGTTCTCCTGTTTCTTGACCTTGACCGAGTTCTCGATTACCGATTCTTCGATGGCGGCGATCCAGCCGTCGGCGTTTGCCGACTTCAAGGCCGAGTCGCTCTGGATGACGGGGCTCGGCATCCGGTCGATCGACGCGCGCGGTTTCGCGGGGCTCGAGAGCACGCTGAAGACGATCAGCCTCGGATACAACGGCATACGACGACTGGCCGGAGATACGTTCATTCGTCTCGGCAGGTTAGGGTCCGTGATTCTCGAGCACAACAAACTGACGGAAATAGCTTCCGGACTGTTCCGAAATCTCTCTCAGGTCGTCAACATCAACCTGCAGTGGAACAACATCAGTACGCTGCACGGCGACGCATTCGACGGACTGGACATGCTGCAGACGTTGGACATCTCCGACAATTCCATCGCCGACCTCCCGGCTAATTTTCTCATCGGCGCCGCTCAAGTTCGAGAACTGCGCCTGGCTGGGAATCGCCTGACGAGCCTGACATCGCCGGCGTTCAACGCCATGCCGAACATGATAACTCTGGACTTATCTCGGAATCTACTGTCCTATCTGCCGCCGAACATGCTCCCCGGATGTCCGAAACTGAACGTGCTCTACCTTTCGTTTAACAGCATATCGTCCATTTCGTCGCTGGCCATCGCTGCGTTGAATCAACTGCAGATCATCGACGCCGAGTACAACAACATCACCCTGATTCCTGCCGACGCCTTTCTTAACGCTGCAACGCTGAAAGAGGTGTCGTTCGCCTACAACGACATCGCCCAGCTCGACCCGGGACTCTTTCGAAACACCCGCATCCTTCAGACCCTCAATCTCAGCCACAATTCGATCCGCTCGGTTCCCGGCGACGTCTTCCCGGCGGACAGATCGGGCGTCAAAATTCTCGACATATCTCACAATCGCTTGAGTGAAGCGAACTTTCTGGCGCGACTCGCCAGTCTGTTAATCGCCGACATTTCCCACAATCAAATAAGCGCAGTGAATTTTACGATAACTCCGCAGCTGAGCGTCCTAACGGCCTCGAACAATCAGATGAAAAATCTCAGTAAAGAGATGCTGTCTCGTCTTCCGACGCTCAGAGAACTCTACCTGGATTACAATTTCATAGAATCCTTAGAAATCGGATGGCTTGATGGCAATCGTTACCTCCAAACGTTGTCTCTCGGTAACAACCTCCTATCGACGGTGCCGCTGCTCAACGGAACACGATTGAACGTACTAAGACTGAACGACAACAGACTCAGCAGCATCGCCTTCCTCAACTGTCCCGCTCTGTCCGAACTTTACCTTCAGAACAACCTCTTCGGAACGATCGCCAGCGACATGTTCAACGGACTGACGAGTCTAAGGGTTCTCGATCTGAGCAACAACTCCATCGGTATCGTTCCGCAGTATGCCTTCGAAGACGTAACCAACCTCCAGGTATTGAGACTTTCCGATAACGGAATCGGCGTCGTCTCCAGCGAGAATGTCTACGGTTTAGCGAATCTCAGAAGTCTCGATCTGTCCGGCAATGACCTGTCTACGCTGACCCACGCAGCGATGTCCGATCTGTTGGCCGAGAAACTGACCGCCGTGTACCTTGCGTCCAATCCGTTCGTCTGCTCCTGCGACGTTCTTTGGATCAGAGGAAGCCGGGTTCTGCAGGACAGGAACACTTCCGTTTGCTTCGTCGACGGGAACTGCTATCGTCTTATGTGCAATCCGGTGAAATCGTGTCCGCAAACGGTCAGTCCGTTATACAGCGACGGCGATCCGTTCTGTCTGGAAGTGCCCGAACCTTGTCCAAAATTATCGACGAAATCATTTTCCAGTACCGCCTCTACCGCCGCCGCCGCTACGCGCACGGTCAGCGATTGGGTTGAAATGTCGGAGCCGACGACGGCGGCAGCGATAGCAGAAAAACCGAAGGAGACGTACATCTACATCATCATCGGCGTCGTCGTCGGCGTGGTGCTTCTCATCATAATCGTCGTCGTACTCGTCTGCCTGATCCGAGGACATTTCCGGAACAGAAAGGATCCGCTGAAGCAGATCCGGAACCATCGCGGATCGATCAACGACACGGTCGGAATCCTGAAAGAGCAGACGTCGGAGCTGGAGGACTCGCCGCCGACGCCGGCCGCGGATCTCAGGGAAAACGAGAAACAGGACCAACTGTTTCCGATTCCCACCATGTCCGATCCGGATCTCGATTCCGGTTTCAGGCCTCGACCGAAGGGCACCGTCGGTTTTCCGTTCGGAAACTTTCGAATCCCAGGCTCCGACGGTCGGAGATGGCGTGCAGGCGGTCAAGTGGATAGACCGCCGTGCGAATTCGACAACGAAGCTCTTGAACCCGATCCGGAAACAAATAAAGACGACGGTGACGACGACGACGACGTCCCTGATCGAAAACGACGGAAAAACGAATCACAGTTTGTCGACGACAACTCTGATAATTCTGGCGATTTTCCAACGAAATTCGCCAATTACTTGCTGTGGCGAGGAGGCCACAAGGGACCGTACAAGACGGAAAAGTTGCCGAAAAACAAAGACGACGACGACGAGGATAATGTGGCTAAAAGACAGGAAAAAACGAAATCAGAGTTTATCGATGATCAAGAAGGCGGCAGCATAGATCTTCAAGATACTGCCCAATCTTCTAAATACGGAGGCGATTTGCTGTGGAGAGGTGGTCCAAAGGGACCATACAGGACGGAAAAATTACCAAAAGACTGGGGCGATAGCAACGAGGATGATGGACCTAAGAAGAGAAACCAAGAATTTATTGATCAAGTGGACACACAATTTTCAGATTTAGACGACGCCGATCAGAATTATAAACGTAGAGGCGATCTGCTCTGGCGAGGAGGCAAAAAAGGACCGTACGATGCTGAACGACTGCCCAAGGGATTCGACAAGGAAGATGACGTCGAAGAGACTGACCAAACTAAGCAGACACCGTCAAAGTCAAGATCGAAGTCTGAATTTAACGACGACGACGACAATTTTCCGTCGCCGAGCGCTGATCGTTTCAGGTTTCCCTCTGGCGTCGGATCGGATCTTTTATGGAGACAGACAAAGAAGGGACCCTATCGTTCTGACAAATTCACAATCCATGAATCCGATGACGAATCCTCCAAGCAGAAGTCTGAAACGACGAAGAAACACCAGAGCAACAAGGGTAGATCGACTGAATTCACCGAAGACGAAGAAAGCTATCCGGGTTTAAGTTCCGCTGACTATCGGATGCCCGTCGCCGGAGCTGATCTGCTGTGGAGAACCAACCAAAGGGGCCCCTACTCCTCTGCGAAATTCGGCGACGACGGCGGCTCGACGGAAGAACGAAACGCGACGCGCGACGCGTCCGCGACGAGAACGCGATCATCGAAACCGGACAAACGGAAATCCGAATTTGTGGGCGACGAAGAGAACTTGGCGGATCATCCGTCCTCGGAGGGTTTCAGGCTTCCTTTTAAGACGGGAACGGATCTTCTCTGGAGAGGCGCGCCGAAGGGTCCGTACGCGACTTCGAAACTCGCTAAGGCGTATTCCGTAAGCGAAACCGGGAACGACGCTCCGGAAAAGACGGAGCGAAGACGGCAGCGGAGGCGGAGAGGACGGACACATTCCTTCGTCGACGATCCGAATGCCAACGAGATGTACGCAACCGGGAACTTCCGGTTTCCGTCGACGATCGGGGACGACATTCTTTGGAGAGTGGGACAGAAGAGGCCGTACAATACAGTTCGCCTGCCGAAGGATTATTTCGGCGACGGCGACGTTTCATCTTCCGCCGCCATCGCCTCGTCGCAGACTCACGGGAAGAGTGGAAGACGACGCCGGACGCCGCAGCGCCAGCAGTCGAACGAGACGGAGTACGTGGACTCGGACGGAAACGTCAGTCCCTACTCGTCTTCTTTTGGCGGATTTCGCATTCCCGGAGGCGTGTCGAATTCCTCGAATACCCTCCAGTGGCGAAACTTTGGATTCGGAGACGGACCCGTGTATGCGGATCGAATCAGCCTCGACGGCGGGCAGGGAACGAGAGGTCGACGGGGAACCGAATCGTCGTTCGATTCTGACGCTCGAAGCAATCTGTCGGAACCGTACAAGAAGACGTTTCAGAACTTCAAGACCAATCCGAACAAACGACCGAATACTCTCTACTGGAAGGCAGACCGGATGGTCGGTGGCTTTGCGTCGAAATCGACGCCGTCGTCGCCCGCAGCGTT
Source organism: Metaphire vulgaris (assembly GCA_018105865.1). Classification (NCBI taxonomy): domain Eukaryota; kingdom Metazoa; phylum Annelida; class Clitellata; order Crassiclitellata; family Megascolecidae; genus Metaphire; species Metaphire vulgaris. The sequence continues at coordinate 20,949,148 of CM030833.1, forward strand.
GATCGAAGAAGAGCACAACCGACGAAGAAGCAACTCCGGCAGCGATCTGAGCGTCGAATCCGACGAAAACCGGAAGCCAGAATCGCCGTCTAGCGACCACATCGGGAGACCGTACGGAACGGCAAAAGCGAAAACCGCTAGGAAGAAGACGCACAGGCAGGGGAGCGGAAACCTTCCCAAAATTCAGTCCGATATTGACTGTTGATCCTGCCATGTATTTCGTATTTATATTTCTTGATACAGCGTCGACATATAATTATCAGTGGCGTAGCCAGGATTCCAGATTAGGAGCACTTTACATTTTCCGTCCAAAAGTCTTGACGATCAAAAAGGTCGTCGTCTCAAGCGCTTTGAAATCTGCTATCTAGCACTTTTTTAGATCCAATACTACTCCTCCACCCCCCACTTCGAATCTCACGAACAGTCCCGATCCAAATAGGGGTACCAGGCCCCAGTGCCCCTCGTGGATGCACCAATGTCAGAGATTAAATTTTAAGCGCATATGCTTTCAGGTTGATAATTATTGATTTGTGATAGTTGATGGCGTGTATTTTGTGTCTCATACTTACTATGACAATCACTGAAAGTCACTGGAGAGTTATTTAGCCAGAGATTCAGAACAGAGAACACCAAGGTTTCTACCGACCGAAAATTCCCGATCCGACTAGAGGGATTTAGGGGAACGTCGCTATCGAACAGAGGGCCAACCTCCCTGTGCCCCCCGTGGCTATGCTAATGTTACGTAATGTAATGCAATGCAATGCTAATGACTGACCTTTCTGGCTTGACCTTGCTCTTATTCGGATTAGATTTGGTGCGTCATCGGGTGATACCTGGGCATTATGATAGTGACGCCAAAGAAGTTTTTTGATTGATTGATTGATTGATTGATGTTGTATAGACTGCTTTTAGAATAGGCCTAATATTATAAGCGCTGTAAAGTTGCCAGACTTTTCTATGAACCGATATTGTTTTTGTCATGACCTGATATTATTACGGATTCTGTGTGTGGTTTCTTGTAGAACAATCGGCTTGCTATAATACACAGAGCTAATTCTACTGAATGCTTGTGTATCGATAAGTTTAGTACAGTAACTGTAATGCAAATATTTATGCCTGCAATTTGTAATCATGGCAACACATTTGCTCTATCCATCGTACATGTTCGAATGTTTGCCCTACCTCTACATTTATTATACTCATATACTGTAAGACTAATTCCAGAACTGGCGTCGTTTCATGCAATATGATTCTGACGTCGTAGGTCAGTTAAAACTAAAATCTGGTGATATTTATTCCTAATCAATTATAAGGACAAACAACCGACTGATTTCCGCTTTTATTAGCTACGTTCATCAACGTCTTCTATTATGGTTGCAGTGAGGTGTCGCAACGAACTTCTTCAGTGGCGTAGCCAGGAATCATGATTCCAGAATAGGGGGACATATCGACATTTTCTCGGCCCAACAGTCTTGACGGAGCAACAAAGGTCGCCGTCTCAAGTGTCGTGCGCTCTCCTTGATCTTAAACTGCTGATCTAATATATAGCCTTCTTCCCAGCTACTCATCTGTTTTGCTCGAATCTCACGACCTGTCCCGGGCCGAATAGAAGGCCGAGCCCACTGCGCACCGTGGATATGCCAATGCACTCTTCTCTAACCCAAGAGCTGCCTATAAATGTACTGAGCTTTGGCAGAATTTAAGACAGAGTAAGAAGTTCTTTAATTTTTACTTCTTGTTCTTGAAATTTTGAAAATTTCGGAATTTCCTCCAAACAATTCGCAATTTCCTGCAATTTCTGAAGAGCACAGAAGAAAGAAAGTAGTAAGGATGGGCATATTGTCTTAGTGGTCAGTCAGTCCAATAATTTTCCCCATATCTCCATCCAAATCTTCCGGTGGTCTAAATGGAAGGCATACGCCTCCATCCACGAGTGTGTGTGGCGCCCGTGAATTTGATCTCACTGTTTGACAGCGAAATTGTTGCGGGTTTAAGAAAAATGACTAGTGTACTCTATAAACTCAGCATTCTTTGTTAAACCTGATTGTATTGATAATATTGCTTGCTAGCAATCGTCAAATAGATGCAATGCTCAGAGCATCCATAACGCCAAGATCTCTGTATATATATATATATATATATATATATATATATATATATATATATATATATATATATATATATATATACAAGATCACAATGTGCAGTGAAAAACTTATGTGCATGCCGCGGTCTCCTGTGTAAGCGCATTAAAATGTATGTATGGACCGATGATATAACTCGCATAAATGCTGCCATTCATCGAATGGTTAAACTTGTAAGTTTTATGGCTGTCGATCTATACTACTGAAAAAGGGACGATTGATGAGCATTCTGACTGTACGGCGTTCCAGAACACAGACTACACTGCATTCAAAAAGTGTCACAGCCTAATAAAAAAACTGCTTTGACGACTTTTCAGAGACTTGACCGCCGTGACGAAAGTACGTTTTTTACCCAGACACTCTCGTGCCCGCAGAATGACGGTTAAATTTGAGAGCGCCGGTCTAGCAGACAGAAACACCCTCTTTTTTATTTTGTGACCTATAAGTGACTTAGCGTCGCGCAAGACGAAACATCGACTGTCATTGGCGTCTCTGTGTGCCGACGTTTTTTATGCACTTCTGTTCTGGCAGAGAGCCATATCTCTCTCTGCAGCGCTAAATCACTTGAATAGCAGAGTATGAATATAGAGCCGGATTGTGAGACTGCGCTGTGACTTTCAAAAATAAATCCTTTTTGGATCTTTTCACTGATTTTGCAGTGATGACAACAGGGACCGAACCTCCAAGGACGAGAACAGACCCCCCAAGAACGAGGACAAGGACGAGGACCTAGCCCCAAGCAGAGATATTTCTAGGATTGTGAATTTGGGGGTGTCGACCTCAAATTGGGGGGGGGTGTCCGGAGCTCATTAGTATGCATTTTGTATGCATACCATTGTCACATTATCAAATTTGGGGGTGTCGGCCTCAAATTGGGAGTGGGTGGGTGTTAGGGGTGTAAAAATATCCCTGCTGGCCCCAGGCACAAGGGACACAAGGGCTGACCTTTAAGGACAAGGATCAAGGACAAGGACCGACCTCTGTCCGACAAAAAAGGCCAGAAAGGAAATAACCAAACACAATTTCAATTCGAATCACAAAATTAGAAAAGCAAAAAAGAATGTTGTAAAACATAATCTAGTCAACAGCAATGTTGCATTTCAAATAAACAAGTGTTTCCAACAACAACATGACTGATTAGTTACTAATCAGTCATGTGCACACGATGAGGTCTAATTATGAGACCACTTTGCGAAAGCATTCGTTCAACTGGAGCCGACGTCGTAGCAGGCCCTATAAGAGGGGAGGGGGCAGCAGAGCCATTTGCCCCGGGCCTCCAATTCTGGGGGTCTGTTTTTAAGTTAATGTGTAACTAAGACCTGTTAAATACCCTACTCACGTTACAATATCTAAAAATATTATACCTCTGCGTTATTTTATTCGCTCTTAATATATTAAAATGCTATAACTATGGATAGTATGGACTAATAGTCCATAGTTATAATACTACAATAGTCCGCAACTGTTGGAGTCTAGAGTCTCAAAATGTCAAAATGGCCCGGGCCTCCTTCAGCCTCTGAAGGCTCCTGCGTCGCAGGGCAACAATTAAAGAATTCTGCTAAAGAATCAACTCCTCAGCTGGTATTATAAAGGAAACTCCTCAACTGGTATTATAAAGGAAACAACGACTAGGCCTACACATTTAGAGTAACTCAAAGCAAGTATGTAAATATAAATCCACATACTACTCTTACCTTGGAACATAATTATCAGTACAATTGAAAACGGTATACAAGTAATTTGGTCCTTATAAGGATTTTTCAAGGACTAAGTTACAAGGACCAGGACAAGGACCAATCTGCAAGGACGAGGATAAGGACGAGGATCGAGCCCCCAAGGAAGGGGATAAGGACGAGGACTGACTCCCCAAGGACGAGGACAAGGACTTCAAATTGGTACTTAACCCTCATTAGATCATTAGAACTTTGGGGGTGCAAACACACCCCCAACGTGTACATAATACCTGTTAAACATTGTAAAGCATGCGAATTTTGGGGAATGGTTTCATGACATTGTTCGTATACATTAAGCGCCTAATAGTGTTCAGTTTTTTTTAAATAATTAACGCATCTCCAAAGTAGTGGGGTTTACTGTCTGGGGTGCAAATACACCCGATATTGTGAACATAGCAGCAATACGATTACATTTACAATAAATTATTTTTGTATGGATGGATATATTGATTATCAAAGCAGTCACGGTTTTTTAGTCGAACCAGTATCCAGTCGGCCATTTTAGAGGTCTGTAATTAAACAACTTTTTTTTACCAGCATTGCACTTGCCGAAGAACTTCTCCGAAGAACTTCTCCGACAGGGCTTGATGTATGCTGGGGAGGGTTAGGGTTACCCTAACCCTAACCCAACTGTCAGTAGTTTTGACAGAAGTGAATCTATTTATAGTAGATCCTTAGCTATCTTGAACAGTTGACACAGTGTTTTTGCTGAAAACTAAATAAATAGAGTTGGGGTGCGTTTACACCCCAAGGTTCTGGAACGTTACACTTTTAGAAGGTTCTAATGAGGGTTAAGGAGTCCTTAAGGTCAAGGACCAGGACAAGGATTAACATCACTGTGATTTTGTTGATCCATTGGATTGGCGATGTTAGCAGATCTCGCTCAAATAACAGCTTATACGTCTACGCGTCTTATCTTCGATTCGAAGGCACCGGACCGTGGCGGCGTTGCTATTGAATTATTGGCAAACACTGTAGGTCTTGCGTGCAGAGCATTTTATTAGCCTATTTAAAAATACACAGAGCAAGGCGAAATGCAGATATTTCGATTATGCCTAGTAGCCATTTTACAGTGTAGTACAACGATTTGTGAAAATTTGTTTAATACATGTATCTCGTGCGTCGTTCTGAAAATGTATTTTGTATTTTGGTCTCCTCCTGGAAGTATTTGAGAGAAAGTATTTGAAATACATTTTTAAATATGTTGTATTTGAAATACTTTCAATAGGGGGCCTATATCTCGTGCGTCGTTATTTCAGTGTGTCCATTGTTCCATCGAAATTCTACTTATATTAAGTTATGTCCGCTCAATTCCATTCCCTCAAATAGGCCTATTTGAGCAAAAATTTGGTCTCGGAGTAAGCAGTCCAAACATCTTCGTTGCTTTTCTAAAAAATGAACAACGAGTGTTTTTCAAATCGTTGAGATCGCAAAAAGTTCTCCGGGGTCATGGTTATTTCTAGGATTATCTATCGGGAGTGTTGATATATTCTGGGGCCCCTCCTCCCTTTATGGCAAGCGATAGCGAGCGTTAAAAATTCATAATAGGGGACTGTTGCGCTCACTCAGATTGGGGTGGGGTGGGGGTTAGGAGGTGTAAAAATATATATGCCGAGGGTTGCGTAACCATGGACGTTTCGACTGCTGTTTCTAGGTCGTAGTCATGCAGGCTACAGTGGCGGTTCCACGTCGTGGGGGATGAGTGGGGATGCATCCCCACTGGACTTTTGCGCATTTTTTGCTTGTGAAACCTATTTTTGGGTTTTAAAAAATCAAGTAAAACTACTGGGAAAACTGCGGATGACCTTTTTTGCTTGTCAGCCTATTTTTCGGTAAAAGTGCAGTAGGCTAGCCGCTAAAACTAGGGGATACAATTCCCTTTTGTCAGCCCTTTTCGGCAAAGTTTATTGGCTTTCCCTTCTATTTTCATCTCCTACCAACTTCCTGTGAATTCATTTCATCCCCCACCAAGAAATCCTGGAACCGCCACTGCCCACTGGTCACTGGTCACGTAGGTAGGCCCAGTTCAAGGCCGAGCGTTTTAAAAGTCGATCGTTGGATCAAGTTTGCAGACTTAGTCACTTAGGGCCTAATAGGACCGGTGATATAACAGATGCCGATTGATGAGTCATTATTAACGACACAGTGGAAAACTGGTTAGAATTTAATGCTTCCTACGGAACAGTGGCGGCTCTAGGATTTGGCAAGTGGGGGGCCGTTGGGGTGGCAACTTCTAATCATGGGGGCCAACCATTTGTTGTTTAATGTATGTAGCATTAAGTATAGGGTCCCAACTGGGGGGCCACTGGGGGGGGGGCAGGCTCTCAATAGGGGAGCACGGGCCCCCCTGTGGAGCCGCCACTGCTACGGAACATAAGAGATCGCGCGTCTGTTGCTAAGGCTTCATTCACGAATGGCTGTTTATATAATAATAATAATAATAATAATAATAATAATAATGTGATTTTAAGTGGTTTAGGAGGCTAAGCAAGCCTGTGTGAAAACCACTGATGTAACCATCTGCATTTGGACACCGAAAGTCCTCAAAACAAAAGTAGGCTCCTGTTGTCGAATACGGAGAAGCGGATAGTAATCTTAGCAACTGGACAGGTGCTAGAGCATGCTTCCAACTTAACAAGTTGGTAAAAATGTGGAATAACAAATCGGTCAGCAAACTTGCAAAGATAAGACTTAACCAGGGCATTAGTCTGACCCGTTGCCTCGCACGGTTGTGAATCATGGACATAAAGAATAAAGAGGAGGAAAGCCGAATTGAAGCATTTGAAAACAAACGCACGAGAAAAGCGCTGAGGATTTGTTATACTGATTTTGCATCAAAAGAGACACTGTACAATATGGCTGGAGTAGACCAAGAATTTCCGACACAGATCAAATCAAGAAAAATTAGTTATTTCGGACATAGCACCCGGGTTTAACAGAATGAACCGTTAGAAAAGGCAGACCCAGTTGGAGAGAGATAACATTGCGAAATGGACTAACAAGAAAGGAACACCATTAATGGAGGTAACTAAAGAAAGAAAACAGCGGATAATTGAAAGTTGCAGCCAACGTAGTCAAAGCCGCGTAGAGACGACGCACCGATCATGACATAACAAAACCTTTTAGTACGTCTCTGAATTTGAAACTCCCACTGCATAGGCTACTTTAACAGTTTGCTCACTGAACAGTCAGTAGTAGTCTGTAATTAAATTCTAGTTGACTCATCCAACAACCAAAGCAGTCTAGCAGGTTTTGTCAGTGAAGTAATATTTTTAAGACACAATCAAAAGTTGACGGCCGTCTCGCTGTAAGTACTGTATGCTTCCCTCTATTAGGTTACACTGAACGAGTTCCTCAACAGTTGGCGCTTACCGATTGGCCAATGACGGCAATTTAAGTACTATATATGCACATAGCAATGACATCGATAAAGAATATTACACATTTTTATGCAATTGTGATTAGGTTTACACAACAGCTGTTCTGCATAGGCCTACCTAGGCTACCTGTGATTCTAAGATTGACACATGACTTGGTAACACTCCACTTAAACCATAACATATAATTAGGTTTACACAATCTCTGTTGGTGATAATGATTCAAACAGACTTGCTTATCTCTGAACATGCATGCTGTAACAATCGTTGTCTGCATAGGTTTATAGTCAAATTATAATTATTCAACCAGTGTTTATTCTAGGCCTGTTTTTTTGGGAGGGGTAATTCCTCCCCCCAGTTTTAAAATCCCCCAAATTTGTATATGTTGGCTTGGGGATGGAAATTCCCCCCCCCCAAAGCGTGGAGACAAATCTTGTCCCTCCAAACATTTCAAACTCCCCCCCCCCAATGTCAAGGTGGCTAGAATAATTCAACTACTGTAGTTTTCAGGTTAGACTATAAGTACTTTATTGAAATTCTAACCAGACTACTAATAGTCTAACTCAGATGATGATTACAAGTACAGTAATTCTTTCCAGCAGGTGTATTGCAGTCTACCAGGTCAAAAACAAAAACACCAATAGTACATACAGTATTATTCTAAACACTGTTACAAAGATCATAAAACAACTCAACAAATGCTATATACACAAGCAATGTTTACACGAGAAAACAAACAGGAAAGAGCAGCTAGTAGTCTCCCACTTACTTGATAAGTAATACCCTAAAGATATTATCATAACTGCAAAAATATTATCATAACTGCAGGATATCGTTTCAGGCTATAATTAGGAATACTGGTAAAGGCAGAGAATTTGCATTATTTAGAGTCTTAAAGGCTCTTGACAGTCATTCTGTTATTTCATTTTTGGTCATTGTAACCTATAGATCTAAAATCTCCCTTTACTTGTCATGCTGCTGGTTAGCACAGCCAGAGCCACTTTAACAATTGATTGAAATAATTTCTACACAAGTCAATTAATTAAAACAGGCAAAATAAATAATAGTTCAGTCTAGCTCCAAGTAAGGTAGCATATAGTCCTTAAAATATTGAATGCTAGTTTTCAAGTACAAAACTGTATTTCCAAACTGTTTAAACATTTACAGCGTACTCCTATTCTGATCGACTTTGCCATATTTAAATTGTCCAGCTTAATGAAATAAATAATAAAAATGTTCGATTTTCTTTATTTGTTAATTGTCTGTTATAAACGGTTCATAAAAATAGCAGAAGCCACGAGCCATCCTAACACTTAGACTCCAAATAGTTTTTACCATACTAGAGTCCAGACTCTACAATCTAACTAATACATTTAATTAGTGACTTTCATTATCACATAAGCTATAACGAAAGTGCTTTGAAGAAATCACCATAGTAAGATACGTAAATATACGAAAATGGAAACAATTATTCATCTTAGATAATTCTCAATTCATTTCCTGTTAACATTTTGATTATTATACATTAGTAATTTTCAGATTCGTGTGCACAGCTCTACAGAATTCCAAATGTATCAGGAAGAAATTTCGATCCAACAGAAGAAGATGTTCATCCATTGAAAATAACAGATTAACAAGATTTACATTCAATGTTACAGTCGACTATCAGGCTTCAGGAACTGTAAAATGAAGTTATTGAGCTCTGTGTCAATAAACTGAGCCTTATTCCTGAAAACAAAAGAACACATTCAAAGTCATTTCTTTTTTTCATATAATTTAAAGCTAAAGCTTTTTTGTCTCCTGCCTCTTCTAGACTTTTAATTCCCAATAGTTGTACAGACATAGTTCACTACTCAAGTATACATACTCAATCTCATTTAATATTGCTAGTACAGAAGTACAAAGCATCTTTGCTTTCACCTGTTTATCTAGTTTCGGCTGTCTTGCTATCTACACTTTAGCTTGCCACAATTTGTCCGACGTCAAACTCTGGCGAGGCAAATTGGCAGCTTAACGAATACAATACTCACCTCTGAAACTTGGCTAGCTCCACACGGGGTGGGGATGAGAATTACTGGCACCCCATGGGTGAGGAATTAACTCCACCGAGTACCCATGGGGACGGGGTCAGTTGAGGAACAAATGGCATATTGATGCATTTCGTCTCACGTGTAGTTGGCCGAACTGCTATGAAAAGCTGTAAACTTGCAAAGGAATGTCACCGAGCTACACTGTAGTTGGCTGCGTCTGGGTTTTGTAATGTTTACACGCAGACCAGAGTACATGCTGCTGTTGCAATACAGGAGTGTATACAGGTAAAAGTTATGTAAACCGATCCTTTGCAGTCACGGAGACAGGCAGGGGTTGGATGTGAAAGCCACAGGAGTAGGGTTGGCCATCACAGTGCAGGGTAGGGTTGGTGGAAACGGGGTTGACTTTGTGGGGTGGGGACAGAATCTTGCTCCATGCAGACCTCTAGCACAATCTCTTCATCAATCATTAGCTCACAGGTTGATAACTGATTATCAACACCAATGTATTCATAAGGGGTCATTAATTGTGTAAACGCTAGTTCAAGAGCTTGGCCTAAACGGTCAAACAGGTTACAGAAGTCGCGATTGGCTAGCTAAAGAGGTAAAAATACATAGGCATGGAATTCTGAAAGTTGTGGCGAGGATGAGGGCCGAGTCTAGTGGCTAAAGGAGGTAAATTACATGGGTGGATATTTGTTCTTAATCCATCCTTGGTAAGAGGGGAGTTTGGCGAGCTAAAGAGGGACGAGCTAAAAAGGTATTACTGTATTGTTGCAATGAGTAAACTTGAAGATGGTTAATATATAAATTACTGATTATATCGAGGATGTTATGACCTTTAGTTTGAGAATTTCACTAAAAATTGAAAATTTCACAAATCAAAAATGCACAGAAATTCATTTTCCACATAATAGAAATGGCTGTAAAAGATTTAATAAAAGAAGTTCACAGCACTAGGGCAGGTCTAATTGGTATTTACACCACTTGGGGAAGAGATGAGTGAGGTAGTTTCCCATTGCCTTTCTCATGCACAATTACGAGGTGATCAAATTGTTCAAGGTCACTTTACAGTGACTAGAGTCAGATTTGAGCCTGCAACCCCTCCCCCCCCCCCATTGCAAGCAGACCTGAATATCCAAATAAATGGAATACGACACATTTAATTTGTCAAATGAGAAGAGCTACAAAAACATCAAATAATTTTTAAAACCTCTAACCCTTCTACTGCTCGTTTATTTGTAACGTAATGTAAAATGGATGAGTGTTGTCGAGGTAAACGGTAAAAGGATTAAAAAGCTTTACAGTAACAATTAGCACTAGAAATAATAAGTATAGGCAAACTACTTCATTACACAATTGATTGTTTGTGACATCAACAGGAAAGCTCATCAAAGTTCATTCAGCAAATTTTATTTTAAAAATTAACTATCAGTTTTTAACTCTTTCACCCCTGCAACCCCTGCAACTAATATGTTGCAGGGTCTAAATATCAGCTTTATGGGGTGAAAAGGTAAAATTTGAATATTTTTTTTTGAATTTTTGGAATTCATGAAGTCTGGTTTCAGTGTACCATGAAGCACACAGCTCAGCTTCTGTTCATTCAATCTTTCAGCATTGAAAATCATCTGGGAAACACTGGATATTATAGAGACAAGTATTGAGAAGTGAAACTGCAATACGCTATCACATACAGTGCTTCTATAGCATCAAAATTCCTTCCTGCTTCAGGCAAAAGACTAGGTCATGACAGCAAACCAGGCATCAAATTGCATTTTGCAATAAAAATGTAAGCTCCCTGTTTTACCAGTAGCTTCATGGTCACTGGACATAGTAAGCCAAGGTATAATTAAAAAGCTATTTCAACAACAGAAGCAGTCATAAAGCAAAATGCAACAAAACCAGCTTTAAACCCACCAGTAACTAGACACTCTACTGTTAAAGCATGAACAATTTGAGAAATCATAGCACGAATAATTTGAGTCAATAAATACTACCAAACATACTTAAGAATGGTTGTCTTCTTCACTGCATCATCAAGTTGTTCAACTGATTCTTCTAGATGATTTAGTTCTTCCCTAAGTTCTGTTTTTGTTAAGTCAACCTGATGACAGAGGTGGGCAAATGTTGAGTTAAGCTCCCTGACAAGTGTAGAAATGACACACATTAAAATCATCCTGATAAATGTTCTGGTGTTCAATTCTTATGCAATGCTCATAACAAACAAATATTAAAACTGGAGAGAGAGAGAGAGAGAGAGAGAGAGAGAGAGAGACAGAGAGAGAGAAAGAGAGAGAGAGAGAAGAAAGATCATAAAAATGTTATGAGCATAAATCATTCAGTAATAAGTAATAATAATTACTAATGAATGAGCAACATCTCTACTCAAAAGAGAAAATTAAGCAGCATTTATTGCTGAGGCATAAAATAACAGTGCTAAAGGTCAATCACAACTTATACTTGTAGACAAATTATTGTTGCACCAATACAAAAATATAATAAGATCAATTTGGATCTATATTCACTTTCATTTCTCATATTTTTAAATTGTCATCATAAAGTGAAAATATTGCTCCAATGAATGGCACTTAATAAAGATCAATTATTCCGATGAATTAAACTTAAATTGAATTGGTTAACTTCTCTGAAACCTACCGATATGAGAAAATAAAAAGTTATGTGCGACTCACTGCTGAACTTGATGGCTGCAGTTTGCACTGGTGAGGTCAACAATAAGGCGAAGCTTGCTGCTTGCGTAGTCAACATACTGCCGCTTAAACGCCTTTTCTTTTGCTTTATTGGTCCACATAAGCCGTTCATAAACGTACAAGAGCCCATAAACAGCTCCAAAAACTGCTATCAACCTCCATCCAGCAGCTCGACCAATCTAATTACATTTGCACAAAACATTTTTAGCATTTATGATGATTTTCATACAAGAAAAAGTTTTTTCTAGGTTTAATGAAATCCTATGAATTATAAGTGCAACTGTTAACACATTTGGCACCCAGGATTCATTCTTATGTCCAAAATATGGCCATATGCTGGGCCCATGAAGCGCACAAGCAAGCACACACACACACCATTCATAGGGAAATCCGTGTAAGAGGACTTGACAACATTTTTTCCGCATCAAGATTTTGGTACACTTGACCCTGGACATCAACCAGCCTCTGTACTACACCACTGCAAGTATGAGTTCTATTGCTAAACCAAACCGCATTCAGGTTTAATTCAACTCATTTCAATGATAACGCTGCTGCATGTCACCTAAATTGAGCAGTCCCTTGAATATGGCATAACGAGGCTTTTAAAGTGCATTCCAATGTAACAACTCATCAGTTGTATACAGTAGAACTTCGTATAACGTACATAGCAGGTCTGTAAAATTTATTAAGCTATATCCAAGGTACCAATGCCATCCAATATGGTGGTGCATCACACAGGACCATACATTGCGATACTTTATAACCGAGTACATGCAATAACTGAGTTCATTGCAACAAAGTTCTACTGTACATCAATGTTTGACATATGCTAACCAAAGCTGCTACGGCTAGCACTCCAACAGTTGTTCCTGAGTAGAGCGACGAAAATGTAGTCAGCAGCGTAAGCATAAGTTCACTGTCATCTTGCACATTCTGTTGCACAGCAGTTCCAGGCGCATTCTGTGACGACAAAGGACGCGGAATCTGGAAATTAATCAAATAAATTCGGTGAGCAACTTCAGTCTTGTAAAATATAGACTTCTGTCAAGTAAATGATTGCACACCAGAGGCGTAGCGAGAGAGTGGCAGGGGGGCATATGGCCTGGGGCACCGAGGTGAGGGTGCGCCAAAGTCAGGTTTTGGTGGTTAGTTAAATAAATAAAAAGCAATTGCGACGACCTTTTTTTGTTTGCTCGTCAGGAGCACGGAGAGAGGGGCACCATAGAGTTTAGGAGGCACTGAGAAAACACAGGCAATGACCTTTTTTGCTTGTCAGCAGTTTCCCGGGTGTTGTGTTGTCGGGGGGCGCCAACAGTACACCTTGCCCCCGGGCGCCAGATACTCTCGCTACGCCTCTGTTGCATACCCAGACTCTGATGACAACAAAACTTAAATGTATTTAGCTGATGGATTAGACATGTCACTAATGTCTCTCTGATCTCAGAGTCTTCAAGCAATGCGTCCTAGAAACAACAGTTTATTACTACATAAGCCGTGATCCAGTTACAATTAAATGCAAAACAGCAAAACTGCAAATTCAGATTTCTCAATCCCCTGATCAGTCATCACAAAGTATGTTCAGCAAAGATTCCTATCTGTACAATAAGTTCCTATGACGATTACACAGTAAACTTACAAGCTAATACCATGCATCATATCGCATCTTCAACAATATATCCATTAGCATTAAAGTTGCAATACCTCACTGTATCCTCTAATTCTCTGCTGAACTCCTTTGGTTCCTATAAATCGACGCATCAGATTGGTTATTCCAAAAGTAAAACGGAATTCAACGTCCTCACAGAAGTCAGCACAAAGATTGCGACAGTCAAGACGATATGCCATTTCAAACTTCTTTGTTGGAAGAAGGCTTGACACTGCCTGTCTTCGAGCTTCATCAGGTATCAATGCCATCAAGCGATCTAAAGCATCAGTTCAAATAATAAATACAAACACATCATTTACATGCATGCCCAAGTTTATATGACAAACTTACTTGAAACTTAAACAAGCCTGAAAGAAGTTTATTTATCATGGGAAATCAAAGTCATAGAATAAAACAACTCAACAGGTTACAAAATAGCAAAGACAAGACAAAGGCAAAACTGCTATTTAATATCAACCGCTTGAGAGTAATTGCCTAATTGGTAACATAACACAAAGAAAAAACCATTCAATTGCTTGTATGGTATAAGTGATATGAATCAATAAATTTGAGTCGATGAATCAATCACAGTGATTGATTCATCGACTCAAAAACTTAATCTTGAATTAAAATGTTCAAGAGCCATAATAATTAATAAATTAGATTAAACCCACATCATCAGAATACTATGTTAAAGTCCAACATATAAATATTAAAAGAACTTGCAAAAATATTACGATAAAGATGCATGCATGAAATTAATTTGCCAATATATCACATGATAAATCTTATTATAATTGGTTATGCCAATAACAAACTTAGTCTCTAACAGCATCATCCCAAAAAACAGACTCAGATGATTCTGCACATTACAAAATAAGATCTTCAGGTCCTCAAAACCAATTAGCAGTAGTAGTAGTAGTAGTAGTAGTAGTAGTAGTAGTAGTAGTAGTAGTAGTAGTAGACTTCTTTAGCGCCATTGTAGTAGTACATCTGCACCAGTCGATGGTCGCTTCAGTGAATAATCGTAGTCGTGAATCATTGTCCGTGGTGAATCGAGGTTGTAATCCAAAGGTCAGTCCGTACTTCCAGATTCCAGGTTAAGGCGGATATGCAGTCAGGAATAGATGTGTTTTAAGTCTAGACCTGAAGGTAGTAAGACAATCAGTTTGGCGGACCTGTACCGGCAGAGAATTCCAAAGTCTGGGTCCGGTAACAGAAAAAGCACGTTCTCCAGTAGTAGTCCTGCTATAGGGTATGTAAAGAGTAGTAGCATCAGATGACCTCGCTGAGTGCTGGTTGTCTTGAGCAGTCAAAAACGATCAGAGATACATTGGCTGATTTGTGTGGAGCGTCTTATGCACAATGAGACCTATCTTGAATTCAATTCTTTGTTTGACAGGTAGCCAATGAAGTGATTTTAGGATCGGTGCGATGTGCTCATATTTGGCAGTTCCAGTGATAGCCCTGGCTAATGAATTTTGAAACCTTATTATATTATAAATTATTATTATTATTGAATCCTTATTATATTATAGATTATACTGAAATTTTATCACAAATGTGTGCTCACATGCACTCAGAAATTCAAACCATACTGAGGTGAATTCTATGGTGAATTATAATAGACTTATTCTGCATATCACAACAAAAAACACAATTTAGCGCTTTAACAAACAAATATGTTACAAAGTACAATACACAAATTAGCATACTGTTACAAACAATACTATTAAGTGCATTAATTTAGTGAATTCACTTTGTTCTTTGGATACCACTTCATGCAGCATGGTCACAAAATAAACTTTCTCAGAAAGATTTTTAGAATTTCCATAATAACATATATTCAAGCATTACTAGATTCACCAATAAAGAAGTTGTAAATTCAGAATGTTAGAATTTGAAAATTTTAATGGATGGTAAATGAGCCAATAAAATACTGACAATCACAAAGTGATTTAGACCGTTAAATATCAGGGTCACTAATTTGAGCGATCATTGAAACTGGTAGGTAGACAACATTTACAAATTTTATGAATATTATTATTCTTATTACTATTGTTTCAAGTGGTTTAGGAAATGCCTGTGTGAAAACCACTAATTACTCTCAGCATTTAACAACCCATATTTCCTAGATAACTTTTGTATCCACTTATTCTGTCAACTGTTACTGCCATTTTGTCCAAACTGTTCCATGAATTCATTACCTTAGCACTACAAAAATTCTGTTTTCTTGATTCAACCCATTTCTTGCAGAATTCATATTTGTGACCTCTGATGTTGCTGTAGTGTGCTAATGTAAAGAATCGCTCATGAGGCACATCTACTTTTCCAATTATTTTCTTAGTTTCTGTCAAATTTCCCCCCTCTCTCTCTCTTCTCCTTTCTAAAGTTGTAAATCCACAATGCTGATGTCTATTTTCATAGCTTAAATTATAAATTATGGCATCCATTAGCCATCTTTGTTGCTCTTTATATTTTTTCAATGGGATAGAAAGAAAATGCAGTTATAAGTCCTGATAATGACTGTGTGGTGAGAATTAATTACAGAATTCAATTAAAGGCACTGAATACTAAGGCACATTCAAGGTTTCTAGCACTACGATTGGATTTGTCATTATATATATATATATATATATATTAGGGTGCCAATGAGTACCATGAGGAAAAAAAAGTTGTTGATTTTTTAAAGTCTCACCCTGTGAAATTGTTCCTTTCTATATAAGAAAGCAAAATGCAAAGTTTTAACAAAATCTGTCAATATTTAGTGGTTGCACAATGCTGTTAAAACAATGCCTTATTTGCATCGAACTTGCTTAGAACTAGAATCAGTAACAATGTGTCAAGTTTGGTTACTGTGTGACAATTTTAGGTTTTTTAGTTCACATATGTACATAATCTATGCTGATCTTTGATTATATAATACACATTACATATTCTATGCAATATTGGATAGGCTACTTTTAGTGCCTATAGGTATTGTGAAACTGCTTGGTGTTCCTAAGATTCCAAACGGCACTGGATAAGCGCAGGCATCAGCAGTGTTCCATTTGATCGAAGAGAGGAAACTCACAAACTGCATTCATTCAATGTGTTTTGATACAACAGCCAGTAACACTGGAATGAAGGCTGGTGCCTGTATCTTGCTGCAGCAGACACTTCAACGAGATCTCCTCCCTTTAGTCTGTCGCCATCATGTCCACGAGCTCATAGTAGCCAGAGTGTTTGACTTGTTGATGGGCTGCTCAAGTGGGTCTAATATCAAATTATTTGAAAGATTTTCTAAAGCATGGAATCACATTGATTGTTCTAAGTATGACAGTGTGACTGAAGACAGACACCTGAATTTACACATTGAAATTATAAAAGGCGACATGCCATCAACTGCAACTATTTCATCCCAGAGATGACTACAAAGAGTTCCTGGTGCTCGCTTTGCTGTTTCTGGGTGATGATACTGCTAGCAACAACCCCAACATCCACATCAATGCACCTGGCTCATACCATAAGGCACACTGGATGGGCAAAAATTCCGCAAAATACTATACAGCTTAAAGATCCACCTGTTTCGATCACAGTTCAGACTTACAGCAGCAGAACTGACAGGTCTTCAACAGTTCAATTTGTTTGTTGTGAAAATCTATCTCAAGGTATGGTTTACCTGTACCTTGCCTACCTCTGCTCCTGGGAATGATCTACAATTGCTGAAGGATCTCGAAGTATATCGTTCAACAAATGATGCAGTTGCTGACGCTGCAATGAAAACGTTCAAGCGTCACTTATGGTATCTGAATGTACAACTTATTGGCTTGGCTTTCTTCGATTCTCAGTTGTCTGCAGCTGAAAAGGCAAACATGGTCTCTGCTCTGTCAAACGTTGGAGATTCTAGTCCTCTGGCTCGAATTACATTGAAAGACATGCACATTGGAAATAAGCAGCTGAGTCACTTTGTATCTGCCAGCACCAAACATTTCTTTGTTTCGATGAACATTTCGACAGATTCTCTGTCTCTAGATCCATCCATTTGGGACAGTAATGAATCATATTTGGCAGCTCAGTCACGTGTCAGGGAGCTGAAAGTCGTAAACGATGCAGCAGAACGCAGTGTTGCCCTAATCCAGACATTCAACTCGACGCTGACAAACCAGGAAGAGCAAAAGCAATACTTACTACAAGTCGTTGAACTTCATCGAAAACAGTTTCCACTACCAAATAAAAATGTTATTGTTCAGTAGCTTAGCAGTCACTGACACCTTACAGTTTCTGAAGCTAAATCTTGTATGTACGACTTTTTGTACGTTAATAACCATTAATGACATTGCGTTATAATTGGCTGACAACGTTTCGATTTTCAAGGTCGCTGTGCAACCCCTAAATAAATCATAATAATGGTAAAAATTTTCATGGGTTATTCATTTGTGTATATGAACAAAATGCAAGGGTGAGACTTTAACAATTCTGAAATCTATTTTTTATTGGCACCTAATATATATATATATATATATATATATATATATATATATATATATATATATATATATACACACACACACATACACAGTTTTCAAATGTCAGTATGTTTGTTCGTCTGTTTGGTGATACTGTCTCCATTGGTTATTAATAATCTTTGCCTAGCAACACCAAATATATCAATGGGTGAATCTTGAAGACGTCGTTCATAATTGCTTGGCTGGACATTGTTTAAATGGGTGTGCGGTGCAGCAGTGGTTGTCGCACCACTGGTCTGTTAATCTTGAGGTCCATGGTTCAACTGACAGTGGCAGAAACTTTTCAGTTGTTTCTGTCCCAAGCCCCACAGTTGATTCGGCTGTGAATTTTTACTCTATGGAAGGAAAGGCGGACAAAGAAAGGCCGGTAAACCGCCATTATTCAGGTGTTGCCATGTAAAACTGAAGGAGCTAACACTTCGGTTCTCCAATGGGTCCAAGTTGGCTTATGGAGTATACCTATTCAAATGGTGCTTATCTTGTGTGTTTGCCCCTCATTTTTCATTAAATCCCTCCCTTCTATGTCCTTTTTCTGTCCCTTTCCTCTCATTCCTCAGTCTCCTTTCCCACTATCTCCCTTCCCTATTGCTTCTACTCGCTTCCTCACCCTCCTTCTCTCTCCTACTACGTCATTCAAATGTACTCTTCCTTTTCCATCCCTTCCCTTCTCTGTCCATTTTCCCCTCCCCGTCTCTTTCCCCATCCCTCCATTCTCCTCCCTCCCTTTCCTTTGCTCAACTCATTCCTCTCTCATACCTCTATCTCTCTCCTCCACTCTCTCCCTTTCCTATCCCATCCCTTTCATATCTTCACTCCCATAACCCCTTCCCAGCCTTCCCACTCCATTCCCATACTACTCCATGCAAACTTAATCACTTAAATCCATAAAACTCTGTCACAACAACACATAGGCATGCAGCAAACTAAGAGAATCTGGAAAGCAATGGTCGTGTAGTTGCAGTTTACCTGACATGTCAGCTGTAGCGCCCTCTATGGTGGTCTTTAAGGCACTTGAGCACCGATTCTGAAGATTTCGACCTACACCACTTTCTATATGAGCATGCAACTCCTACAGGAAGAAGAAAAGCAATGACATGCAGGCAACACAGATTTGAAAAATAAATAATACAGTGTACATTCTAAAACACAAAACAAATAAAAAAGTCTATTCATAGTGCTACATAAAAGTTGCATTTCTCTCATAGACAAGCACTCTTATTTGCATTTGCAAAAATGGAAAAACTAATGACAATGCATGAATATAAGAAAATGTCTGTCAATAAAGCAAAAACACGAACAAATGGCTGCACTATTAAAACAAATCAAAATTAGATCACAATATAACAGTTTTTCATATCCACATTACAATTTTTGGCCCTGTACACCCAAAAATGTCAATTTGCTATTGAAATATTAAAATTCTCAGTGCCTAGCGCAGTTTCCAGAAAGACCAACCCCATTGTAATTATTACTTTAAAGCATTCTATATTAAATATTTTACACAGGAAAGCCATATTCACCAAGTTTCCCCGCACACTGATGCAAGAATGCCTATTCTAGAAATGCAACATTCAGTGCAATATGGATCCAAATAAAGGATTAGTAAAACAAAACATCCACAAGAATTATTATATCACAATAGCACACCGTGAAAAGAACGCAAAACGGAAATTACAGTGCAACAACAACAGGCAACAACAGGCAGTGGATGGGCACACTCGCTACACAAATTGCCTGCCTTGCCTGCCGTTACCTTCAACGTCCTCGGAAATTGCATCAATGACTTGGTGCACAAAAGGACTGCAACGGATCTGAAGATCACGCGTAATCGCTTGCTCGAGATAAAATGGCAACTCCTTCATAAACATCAACATTGAAACAGCCTTGCCATTTCGATAATAATGCCCCATACTCGCATTTCATCAGTCAAGCGATTTTTTTTTTGGCACAAGACAAAGCAGCAATCAACAACCCCTCGATCAATTTCAACATAAACTAGTAAAACACTTGTAAAACAGATGCAGTAGCAACCGGCAACGTTACCAGTATGCTAACATCACAGGACAGTCTATACCTCTTGATCACAAGTATTTATTTTTATAAAATGAACCAAGAAGTTGAAACTATGACAGCAAAAGTAATAGTAGTGCAAAAACAAAGAAACCTTTTTATATAGATTCAGCACCAGAGCGCTAGTTTCAAATGGATGATTGAACTCATCAACCAAAATGGCAAGACGTCTGATTTCATCTGTCAGAGCGGAAGAAACCTGAAAAAATTGTTTACTGTACACTATCAGAAAACATGAGAAAAACAGCACAGTAATCATCAAATAATTGACACACATAAAACAGCAAGTATGCTATACTTTCATTTTGGAAAAAATTCAACTCTTTCACAAACATCGGTATTTACCTTTCGCTCCACTTCTTCAGTCATTTGCTTGATCTTGTCTTTTATGTCCTGAGTAAGAACATTCAACTGATCATCAGTGTATAACAAATGGCTAAGTTTCTCTTCATGCTCCTGCTTACGCTGATTTCTGCATCAATCAAAGAAATACACCAAGAAACCAATAAATAGATACTAATAAAAAAAGGAATGCTAAAAACTAAACAATTAAGCAAGATAATAGGAAATTAATATATACACTATGGTTCAATAAATCCCACACCCTTTTATTTTGGCTGTAAATTTGTAAAATTTTGACCAATCTTGATAAAACTCGGTAGGAGCGTAGCTGAAAGAACCTCCAACACACCTATTTTCAGGCTGTTCACAACATGTTCTATTTGTAGAAACTGCATGCCACGAAGCAAAGCACAACGCTAGATGTCAAAGTATTGGAGTCATCAATTTCCTAATGTTGAGATGGGTTGACTAGCTGTGAGCAAACAAGCAAACTTGTGCGCTGTTCACATAACAGGTGTTGCGAATGCACAGGACTTTTTCAACGGCGTCATATGTCAAAAGCATCAACTCTACAACAAAGCTGCTGCAGAGTTGTTTCATCACCGTCCAGGTCTAAACATATTTTACATTTATACATACAGACACACACACACACACTTTTACTTTACTTTGTGCCCTCTGTACTCTGTTCCCTGAGGGACTTATATAAACATACACCCACCGATGAGAGATGGCTGACTCAAGGATCTCTCCCATCATGCCATGCAGTTCACGAGTGATTTGTTTGCCGTTTGCTGTGTGTTGTGCAAACTTTGTTTCCACAGCTGATTGTGAGATGCATTCCTAGGTAAGCAGCAAAGCAAATATAATACCTGTCATTACAAACTACTATGCTCAGAAAATAAAATGCCACCGTGTATAGTATTTAGTATAATAAACAGCATTTTTCAAATTAAAACACTTTGCAAGAATTACTCAATTTATGCAAAACTATAACTAATCTTTGTAAAGTACAAAATATAACCAACCACCACTTTAAAAATAATATTGAAAATATTATATAAAAATATGAAACCAAGCACGAATTTGATTACTTTGCAAATATATCATCCAAATATCTATAGCAACAAGAATGGAAATCTGCAATAACTGCACGGAAGCAAATGAAGATAAAAGAAAAAATAGCAATTCATTTGGAATTATCAATGCAAAACCAATATATATATATATATATA
This sequence comes from Metaphire vulgaris, assembly GCA_018105865.1. NCBI lineage: Eukaryota > Metazoa > Annelida > Clitellata > Crassiclitellata > Megascolecidae > Metaphire > Metaphire vulgaris. Next base: position 20,970,940 of record CM030833.1, read on the forward strand.
TATATATATATATATATATAAAGATGGAAATACCTCAAATTTCCGTTCAAAGTTGGCAAATTCAAACAGCCTTCCTTGAAACCCTTCCAGCAGTGAGCCAGTTGGCGTAGGTGTGCCACTGTCTTGGTTAACACGAGAGACTAGAGCCTCTCGAGCAGACACAAAGAAAACGCGATTTTCTGCTTCTTGATGCTGAACAACTTTAAGCTCGTCAGCCAAAAATGCAATATTGCGTTCAAGATGCTGCATTTTTACCTATCACACAAAATCAAATTCAGTTTCTGTTTCTGTTAAAAATAGTAAATATGATTAATCACATGCAACAACTAAGCACAGAGGATGTGCAATGGAGCAGTGGTTAGTGCACTGTTCTGCCAATCTTAAGGTCTGTGGTTCAAGTCCTGGCCAAGGCAAAAACTTTTTGGTTGCTTCTGTCACAAGCGCCCCTCCCAGTCGACTCAGCTATGAATGAGTACATCAGGCGTTAACTTGACGGAAGGAAAGGTGGCAAGGGAAAGGCTGGCAACCGCCCTCATTAAAGCTGTTGCCATGTAAAACTGAAGGCGCTAACACTTTAGTTGAGCTAATGCAGCATGCCTTTGCCTTTACCTAAGTACAGATGTCAAATGACCATCAAATTCATAGTTTTATATTATAAAAATGGCAATTTGTCTGTCATTCTAAGGTGACATAAGCAAAATGTCTGGAAAAGAACTGTGATTCATCACACTCAAAAACTGACAATTTCATTTATAAACAGCGGAACAAACAGCCGCCTGTGCTGCAGATCTCACCTCCTGCATCGTCTCAATTTCTGACGCCGATGCATCCCATCGGTTGTTGAGAACAAAAATGTTTGGCTTTGACAAACGCTCGCTCACACGATGAAAGAAATTTTTCTCCTGCACAGATAAGTTTAAAAGCAGAACTAGACAGAAACCTAGTCATACCTGATCACTTAAACTACAGCTCGAGTCATTTCTTAAGACTATGTGTGCCAGTGATCTTTTCCTAAACAGACCCATTACTGCTTCAATTCATATAACCCTTGGTACTTGCAAACAGAATAATATCCAAGATCTCTTTTAAAATATTAATTTACACACTCTTATATAATTCATCAATTCATCACAAAATGCATAAAGAGAAGATATCCACGATATAAATAAACTTATTGCAACAACATAATATTATAACATCATATATACAAAAATTTATAAAAGCCAATAACAGAGTGCAAGAAATATATATTTTGATTACAAGCATCATAAGTCTCTTAGCAGTACTTCATATATTAATACTAGCAAGTACACTGCTCTAATCCAGTGCTGAGCATTCAGTGACTGGAGCCTCTCTCTGGAATGGCCTGACTCTCACCATTCATGTCTCACTTGGTTTAACAAGAAAGCTGATATCATTTTTTTTATCAAGCAACTCCAAAACCGGGAGCACCTCTGAACATAAATAGAAAGGGCATTAGACAAATCTTCACATTTTCTAATACTGACCGTCTGCATTAAAGTCGACTCGGCATTTGCTACTAAAACAAATACGTCAGCATCTAGGCAGAATTTGTCAATCCAACTGTCCAGATCAGGAGAAACATCAATTCCAGGGCTAATTAACACACAGTTTCATCAATATCAGCAAGACGGTCATCGCACAATGTTTATATTGTCTCATAATAAATATATCAAGATTAAATGATATTCAATAGTGCATCCTGTTAAAAAAGCCTTGCCCAATAATTAAACTGCATGCCAAACAACTTTATTACACCACTTCAGTCGTCATCAAATCTAAGCTTTCAATAACAGAGTAAAGAACAATGGCCAGCATACGAGATATGCTACCATTTTATACGGATCAACTACCGCTATGAATAGAATCTAGCATGATTTTTGGCACCCCCCAAGATGGCGCATGGGCAACTTTCCCCCTCCCTAGCTATGGTTTTACATATGGGCAGACATGAATGCAAACACATGCATGAATGCTCAGCAGCTAACTGCTAGATTACCTATGAGAAACTGCCAAACTGCAAGGAGGATCATACCAAATCGATAAAATAATAAGACAAATATTTTTAAAATATTCAACTATAGCATAAAAATTTAAAACACGGTATCAAATCACCTGTCAACCAGTACAACATCGTCTCGTAAAAGACTGCACTTATCCTTCGGCCAACAGATGCGGATCAATGTGTTGGCATCAAGCTTAAATTTGCTCAATGCACTTGCAAGCTGACTGATTGACTGAAAAAAACCAAGAATTCAAACACTGCAGAATTTCAATAATTCATCACAATCAGTTCAAAACATCCACAAAGTCAAAACCCTTCACGAGTTTGAGTGAAATAAGAAAAACTAAACAGGTATGTATAACCAGTAAAGAATCCTTTAATCTTAGCTAAATTGCAGGTGAAAAGTCTTCATTACAAGGTGCGGGTCAAGCACAGAGTATCACGGTGTATAACCTGAACACTTTTGTGATCATTTGGAGCCTCTTCTGTAATGATGAATGCCTCATTGCCATCAGTACCCTCAACCTGTAGAAAGCAGTTGGTCGTGTGGCCAATGCCACTTGGAAGAATACGACTCCGTAACATTGCATTAATTACTGAACTTTTACCATTTGAGGTCCTACAAACAACCATCCAAATACTCTTTAGAACTCTAAAACATGTCATTTCTCAAACCAGACTTGCAGCTACTGAGCCAATTTTCAATTGCATATCAGTAATTAATCATAAGTAATTTATATGAATCATCACCGTCTTAAAACCCGATACTCCAAAATAAAATTATTGTAGAGAGAAGTTACCTCCCAAAAAATGCCACCTTCATGCGATCTCGGCTAAGTATTTCTCGAATTCCAGCAACCTTGTCCGTGTACTTTTTTAAAAGCTCCTGTTGATCAGACTGTATTAAACCAGTCTTATCCTCTACAAAAAATAATGTTTAAAATTACTTTCAGACAGTTTAAATACTTTTCAGCAAAAAGCTGCAATATAAGCACATGTAGCTGATTCAGATAATTATTCCAGAGAAGAATTATTCCAAGAAGGCAGAGAATTATGGATGAAACATCATAAAAAATTACAAAAATAGCATTAAAATTTCAGAGTTGGTCATCTTAAACTATTCCTATCAGGACCTTAATCTGTTCAAAATGCTACTGCTAGATGAATTGGCTATTTTTCTCACAAGTCACATTGTTAACACCACACTCTTGATAATGGCATTGAAATCATCAACGAGAATTGCTAGATTGTACGATGGTATTGAGTTCATGACATGTAGGAGTGTGTCGCAGAACTAGTCCTTTTCATTGCCTTCGGCTGCGTCTGCCGTCCATTAGTGTACATGCCAGGATCACAGTCATTTTGACATGTCAAGCCTGCATTCAAACTGTGATAATTCTGTCATCCATTGGTTCCCATGACATGACTGAGTTTCCTGAGTTTGAGTTGGTTATCAAGTACTATACCCACAAACACAACAACAAGACAGATGGAATTCTTTGGTCATATAATGAGGAAAGATGGAATAGAGAAGTTTGTTACAACAGGAAAGATTGAGGGGAAAAGGGATAGAGGAAGACAAAGGAAAAAAATATCTGGACAGTTTATGCTATATACAGGGGGGAAACTACGGAATAATTGACATCATTCGCGCAACAGAAGACAGAGGGATATGGAGGTCCATGATCACCGACGCAGTCAACCTGCATGGCACCTAGAAGAAGAAGAATACCCACAAAAACACATCTTTCGTGTCTGGTATCACCAGAAAGGCAGACGCCCCATCCGTTTTATTGCAGCCACCATGAGACAACTGCAGAGCCAGTTTGAAAAAAAGAGCAAAGTTTCACCCTTTAGTCTCAATGGCTGTGGGTTCCAGTGCTGATCCCTATTTTTGTGGCCATCAGCCCATAGGTGGCTAAGCCATTCATCGGCGGATGGTGGCCAGTTTCTTCCGCCGAAACTATGGTTACTTTCGCAATGTTGCCATTGCTATTCAGTTTGATGTTACTACTGCCCTCTAGCGAGTAAGGCTGAGTCAACCTTAGGGGCTCCTATGGAGATTGAACCCGTTCCGTCAGCATGCCTGCCCAGTGTGTAACCACTTCTGCCATCTTCCTGCACAGTTTGAAAAGGACTGCATAAATCCATACTCATTGCAGTAGAAAAAGTCAGGCAACAAGCACAATATCATCACAGATATGAAACATATAAAAACATTCTACTAAAAAATGTTGGTTTGGCTGATGTCAAAAAAAGAGGCAAACTTCACTTATACAATGCATGCACAAATGAAGCAGTCTACACTACTATTGTAAAAATAAATAGATAATAGTATAACACCAAGTACACAATTTGCATATGTTATAACCCTCATCAGCCTTTTTGCAATACAGCAAATTAGTGATTTCAAATAAAACCTTTCTGCGCTTGTTTCATCTGAAAATGGTAAATATACTTTTGACAGCAAAAACAATTTTTGTGACAGAATTTTTCTGAGATAGAGCTTTTCATTACAAATGTTTTCCTATAGAAAAAAATTGGAGTTTTCCACCAAGTGGCAAAAGCCTAACAATCCCACAAAAGTCCATGCTACAAGAGAATTCATAAATGTCTTTTTACCCTTCAGAAATGCATTTCCTTCATCAATGTAAGTGGTGATCTCGACAAAAATATCATTAATCTTTTTCTTTGCATGACCAAACAATTTCAAAGGGGAAGTTGGTGACTGGCGTCCATTGGCCATTTTCCGCCCCACCACACTCCCCAAAGAAGGAGGACCACTGGGAAAAGAAACATTCATTTCACCAGAGGCTCGTTTTAAATCTCCTGACATCCTGCATGCGGCAACCAACCTCCTCAACCTTAACCTGTAACATAACAAGACACCAGGTAATTATAACTTATTCCATAAGTTATATATAAAAACCAAATAAGGCTCATAGCAGAAATTTTGTGAAAGTTTAGCATATAACTGCATGAAGTTCTGCACATTCATGACATGACAGTCATTTACCACTGTCATTGCAATCATCATCATCAACACCACCACCACCACCGACATCTTCACTTTACTTCGACTCCTCAATATGATCACTTTTGCTATTCCATGTCAACTCAACCAGGGTGCTCACCACACCATCTCAGATCTTCAAGAAATTTGCAGGGCTTGTAGTACAGCTCAATTTATGTAATTCTTGAAATTTTCAGCTTCTTTTGTCAAAAACTCTCAGAGATATGATATTTTGAAGATACGAGGGTAGTCGCGAGTCGACGCGACATGTTACGTTTTACAATTTTTGAAGTTTAGTATCTTGAGAACCACAGCAGATATCAGGCTGAAATTTTCAGTGTGCATACACTTTTTCCTGCTGAGTTGAATGGTGTATTAATCTTTGTCATAGGTGCTACACAGCATGCACTAAAAATGTCCAAACATCACATAACAGCCAGTTTTCACCGATATTTGACCCGGTATTACCATGAATCAGCAAAACATTAGACTATGTCTGTTGCGTCTTAATGTAGCTACATATATGTACTCATCAATTGCAGACAGAATTTCTGTCAATAATGAGACCTTGTACCCACTATGCGTCATCTTCTGAGTCACCGTTACCTATTTTTGCACCCACATCGACCCCTATATGACCATGTTGACAGTAATTCACAGTTTTCAAACTTTGCAGGCTTGTAGTGCTTGGTAAGTACTAACTATGGTGAAAATTTCATGTTGGTGTCTTGATTCTTTCTCATTGAAATGATTGCGTAATTTGAACCTATATCGAGTCATTCCATGTCAATTCAACCAATGGCTCCAGCTCGACCATCTCAAAAAAAATTATGAAATTTACCACAAATGCTCCCCAAACATCCATCTGAAAGATTGTAAAGTTTTAGCCTGCTCTCTTCAGTAATTTTTGAGATATTCAACTTTTATAGTACCTGCGGTGGGCCGTTTTTTCGTGTTTCGCGGCAGTCGCTTAAATTTCTCACAACTTCAGACCTCTATAACTTCAGAAATACCATAGCTATGGGGCTGAAACTTTCTGGACTTATTCACTACTAGTAGTATTTTATAAAACAAGAGTAAGACTTTGTCTTTTGGAAAAAGTGTCCTCACTACAGAGTCACAAAAATGGAAGAAAAAAATATTGTTCCGGGGTGTCTGCATGGCATGGGCACAGCATGCCTAAATACAGAACTGCATCGTGTCTCGGATCTCGATGGTCGACAACGTCTGAGATCGGCCTCCACTGCAGCGCTACTCGTCCCGCGAATGCGTCTTTCCACCGTGGGCAGTGTTGTAAAGTATTTAAATACTTACAGTATTTAAATACTATTTAAATACTTTGTCCAGTATTTAAGAAAGTATTTAAATACTCATCCAAAATTAAGTATTTAAATAGTATTTAAATACCATAGAGTATTTAGATGTATTTAAGAACTTTAAATACTTTGGATTTATTGCAATTTTCACATAATTATAACGTTTCTTATAGACTGTTCATTTTTACATTTTCTTTACTGATGGTTTTAGACAGTTGAACAGTTAAGTAGGTCTACATTGACATTGTTAGAAATAATTTTAACTAACATTTCTTTACACAAAAATACGGTTGTGGCGAATCGTGTCAAATACATATCAAGTATTTAAAAAAGTATTTAAACCTTATTTGCCAGTATTTAAATACTTACCCTGGTATTTGGGTATTTAAATACTATTTAAATACTACCTGAGAACCAAGTATTTATGAAAGTATTTAAATACTTTCAGTGGAGTATTTATTACAACACTGACCGTGGGTGATCGTGCATTTCCATTAAGCGGCAGCACAGGTCTGGAATGCGCTACCACTGGCCATTCAACTCTCACCATCACTAGATACGTTTAAGAAGCGCTTAAAGACCTGGCTATTTCGAACTAGTTATGATTCTGTTTTGACACTGTAATGTTAGTTACCACAGTAATCTTAACTTTAATAATAATAATAATATAGAGCACATTCAAAGCTATAATATATGTAAAATTTGTGATGGTACTTTTTCTTTAAGATTTTAAATAATTTTTAAAAGTTACAACTTCCCTATTGAGAGCTAAGTATTGAATATCAAGAAAGGAGCAATTTTTTCTTCCATTTTTGTGACTCTGTAGTGATGACACTTTTTCCAAAAGACAAAGTCTTACTCTTGTTTTATAAAATACTACTAGTAGTGAATAAGTCCAGAAAGTTTCAGCCCCATAGCTATGGTATTTCTGAAGTTATAGAGGTCTGAAGTTGTGAGAAATTTAAGCGACTGCCGCGAAACACGAAAAAACGGCCCACCGCAGGTACTATAAAAGTTGAATATCTCAAAAATTACTGAAGAGAGCAGGCTAAAACTTTACAATCTTTCAGATGGATGTCTGGGGAGCATTTGTGGTAAATTTCATAATTTTTTTTGAGATGGTCGAGCTGGAGCCATTGGTTGAATTGACATGGAATGACTCGATATAGGTTCAAATTATGCAATCATTTCAATGAGAAAGAATCAAGACACCAACATGAAATTTTCACCATAGTTAGTACTTACCAAGCACTACAAGCCTGCAAAGTTTGAAAACTGTGAATTACTGTCAACATGGTCATATAGGGGTCGATGTGGGTGCAAAAATAGGTAACGGTGACTCAGAAGATGACGCATAGTGGGTACAAGGTCTCATTATTGACAGAAATCCTGTCTGCAATTGATGAGTACATATATGTAGCTACATTAAGACGCAACAGACATAGTCTAATGTTTTGCTGATTCATGGTAATACCGGGTCAAATATCGGTGAAAACTGGCTGTTATGTGATGTTTGGACATTTTTAGTGCATGCTGTGTAGCACCTATGACAAAGATTAATACACCATTCAACTCAGCTGGAAAAAGTGTATGCACACTGAAAATTTCAGCCTGATATCTGCTGTGGTTCTCAAGATACTAAACTTCAAAAATCGTAAAATGTAACATGTCGCGTCGACTCGCGACTACCCTCGTATCTTCAAAATATCATATCTCTGAGAGTTTTTGACAAAAGAAGCTGAAAATTTCAAGAATTACATAAATTGAGCTGTACTACAAGCCCTGCAAATTTCTTGAAGATCTGAGATGGTGTGGTGAGCAATTGTCTAAATACTGGTTGAGTTGACAATCAAATTAGCTCATAGAAAATGTTATTTTACAAATAAAAATATCATTCCAATAAAAGATCTGTAATAAAGAGCAAATGCTCAAATATTAGATAGCATGACAGTGAAATGCCTGGACTCTGGTCTGTAAACTTTAAAAAAGGCTAACACTAACAGATGCTAAAAGTAAGAGATCACCAATATTATACCCTAACAATATCAATGTAAATAGGTATATTTTCGGTCAACACTGAAAGAATGCTGTGTACAAATTGTATTTATGTATAATTTATAAATTCATAGACATGACAGTGCCTAATAGCAGTAGCAGTATTTAATAAAGGGATTCAAAAGTAAGCAATAGTAGATGCTACCAATTTATTTATTCTTCAGACCAGTCAATTTTGCAAAAGCAAGCATTGTTGGCCAATATAACAATATTCAACCTTCAATACTCTATGTGTGCTCTTTATGGACAACATATAAAATGCTGCTAAAATTGGATCCAAAATTTTATAAACTATCACTCCAAAATTTTATAAACTATCACTTATTCCATGTTTTAATACAGACTAGCTAGAGAGAAGTATGCATAAGATGATGCATAGGTGATAGCTATGAATGAATTCATTTTCCCAAGTGCAATTCAAAACATTTCAACCCAGCCTTGACAATTTACTTCTAGACATTTCATTACTAAAATACTTCATGCTCTGTCTGGACAAAATCACTCCTCTGCTACTGTAAATCTGAAAACTGTCACATCATGTTGATAGCCTTAACATTGAGGTATACTGTCATACAAGATAATAATATAAGTATACTATAGAAAATAAATCATTACTACATCTGACTTTGGTCTAATTGCATGTCATCCTTATACCCACTATAGATGAATTTATAACTTATTCATGTAACGTCCATAGTCATTGCTTAGTATCTTAAGTCCAAATCGCTCAGGCTGGGCTGAAACGTCGTGAGGGCACAAAGTGAGCAATCCTGTACATAACCGTACATTCGCCTTCTTACGGATACGTCTACAAGTGCTACGGTTAAGCACATAATGCCACCATTTACAACACATGATCCTACGGTCACATAAGGGCAATAACATATCCACATTTCACAAGTGACTTTCGTATTCACAGTCAACACAAGAAACGAAACCGTTCAAACGTGACGCGTGGATGGATGGTAAATAAAGGACGGTAAACGAGGGGGAAATTCGATGATTTGACCGTATTTCGAAGGCGTTACTACTCCCACCGCAGATATTACATAATAGGGCCATCGATCGCTATGAATTTGACCCTGGACTGTATGGGACAAACCAACACATTGGCAATGCAGACGTCCTAAAGCAACCGGCCCCTTCGGTTTCCGATCGATCATCGTACCGAAGCAAGAAACGAACGAAAGACGTTAGTGTCGAGTGAAATTTAATCAATTTCTATTTGCCTTGATTGCTTAAAATCGAAACTTAAGATCACGATAACGACATTCGAACCACTTCGTACTTGACATTTTCAAGCTCAGAACACCACAGAGGTGTTATAACTACGATGCTATTCTTCCGCTCCTATCAATAGACGTCAATGCTCCTATCTACATCACAGAGCGCATTTCTTAAGTAAGTAAGTAAAGTAAGTAAAATCCCGTTAATTTCTATAGCGCTTTCGCAGTAGCTCTTTATTCATAGGCGCTTAATTTCAGAATGAAGTAGCTATATCCAAAGGTAAGGTCATTCGTTAGGGTCATTTAATCCAATGGGTCAGTGGTTGGAACATTACAGATATGGAGTAAATGATTTTTTGAAGAGAAAAGATTTGAATTTAGAAAGAAAAACTTGAGATGTTGCAAGAATGGAAGAAAACAGTGACTCAGAATTCGTTATTTGGCCATGGTGTAGACAGCGGAGGGATGTATAATACGTTGGGGTGGCAACTTCTGAGCTTGGTGCTGCATGGGGCCAACTATTTTTCATCAGTGATTTTAGTCCTTGGCCTTGAGGACTCCTTATGGACCAAGGCCAAGGACTAACAGAACTATATCTTTGCGCAACCACCCGACACCTATCACAACCAAACAATTTTCAGAAGCAAAACTTCGCCAAAAAATTGTTGTGCGGTGATAGGCTATGTCGTCGCAAATCTCTTGAACATCTTTCTGCCTGTTCACATTTCCCTGGTTTGTAAACACATGCCACGCTTCCTACTCTGCTTAATTATAGATCATAAAAAGGCACAACATTTTCCACCTTCTGTCTTCTATAGCAGAAACCTGACAATTTTATTTGTATAGGCACAGCCATTGACAAGTCAAGTGCAATATCAAAATGGTACTACAGCAACTACACTGTATAAAGTTTAGTTACTAGTAAAAAAAACCTTATTTGGTAAAATGACCATGGACAAGTTGGCAAACAGCATACTGGTGCATTGCAGACACTTGAATATGCAGTGCAAAATTGGCCAGATGCACAGGAATTAGTTACTAATTATTGGCACAATAATTGATGATTTATTTTACTTGAGTTTTCATTTGTTTCTATCAAGTCCCCTTTATTCACACACACACACACACACACACACACACACACACACACACACACACACACACACACACTGTTATTACAAACAAACATTTCAGCTTAATTCTGGTTATTGTGCTGATCAGAAGCCTGAGCCGCTTCTCCTTCATTATTTATTAGATTAAGAAATTATCTTAGATTTTCGGAGCAGTTGCATTCTAGAAAAACTGATGGGCAGCAAATGAAGTTCTTAATTAACATATAAAATAGCAAATAAAGACTTTTATACAGAAAATGCACCATACTGGTTTATATCAATTAATATAGGTGCTTACTTTTAAAATGTTCTGGCTCATACATTTGAGACTTATAACTAGTATACAAATCCTGGAGTTGTTATTTTATTTGTACTAAGACCTACAGGAATGCAAAGAATAACAAAATACTGATCAATGTGACTAGGCTAATTTATTGAGATAAAATTGTTATTTTACATTTCCATATTGTACAAGTGAAATAAACCAAAATATCCCTTAAATGAAAGACTTTACAAATACAATTCAGTTATTGCAGACAAAGTAATGCAATACTTTGCTAATTTCTCCAGTGTTTATGAAAGAAATATGAACAGGAGCAGCTCATGCCTAAGCGCTTTGTCAAGTGAATACCCAAAATCAATCTGCATGCAGTAGTCTCTCGCTTCGTGTGGCTTGTGGTTCGTGGTAATTGATCTGGAAAGCATCAGAAATATTGCCGGCTGGTGAAAGAATAGATGCTGGATAGGATGCCAAAAAGACTTTTTTTTACAGAAAAGACAGAGTTTCACATATTGAGAGAAAGTAGTGACATGGTAGGCATGATAGAATTAGATGCAGTGACAACCGTGTTGAAAAAGGTGGCAGAGGAATAACAGGATTGCATACGTGGATGGGTTTGGATGAGTTCTGTACATTACATACCAATAGCAAATGATCTGTAGACAGCAGAACAATGCAAAAAATGCTTTAGAGCATAAACAAAATGTGCAAATACTTTACAATACTGCATTGGAATGTGCTGAAATCTAAGTTCACCCAGATATTAATAACTGTGACAGACTTAGATAACAAATTGAAACAAATAATATATACAGTAACAGTTGCAATCAATCCAATTGATTAGATTCAATCCAACTCCAACTGGAATCAATCCAGTAAATGGCAGAATGCCAAACAGAATCAGTGTCTGATCTACAGTAGTAGTTGATAAAACTTGTGACTGAAGACATTCTTTAACACACTAGAACCACTTTAAAATTCCTACACTTTGGCAATATTAAAATAAACCAACATGATTAAGAAATGGAATAAACAGTATCACAGACTTCACACAGTGGCGGCTCCACAGGGTGGGCTCGGGGGCCCATGCCCCCATTATTGAGTGCCTCCCCCCCAGTGGCCCCCTGTTGGGACCCTATACTTAATACTACATACCTAACACCAAATGGTTGGCCTCCCTGATTAGAAGTTGCCACCCCAACGGCCCCCCACTTGCCAAATCCTGGAGCCGCCACTGACTTCACATACCAAGTACAACACAGTCATTTAGTTTTTAGAGACATATATACATATATATATATACACACACATACATACATACCGGTTTATATACAGTGTGTATGTGTATATATACATTGTATATATACAGTGTATATATACAATGTATATATACAGTGTATATATACAATGTATATATATACATATGTATATATGTATATATGTATATATATATTATATTTATATTTATGCAAGAAAAAAATCTGTTCACAAATGTAAGTTGAAGCAAATAAAAATAGCATTTCCTGGCAAAGTGTTCTATATTTGGAAACTTATAATTTTTTTAATGATGCATAAAAGTCTGTTAAATCCAATTTTGTTAAATTCTCTGTCAGAATGTTGTCATTCTGCAAGTCTGTTAATTCCAAATGCATATGAGTAGAAGCTTTGACAATATTACATGAAAATTCATGTAATTAAATTAATTTAAATTATAAATTATTTTTCGTGAATTCAGAAAATCTGAAGGGCCACATAAATGGTCTCTGTGGACAGCCCGTGAGCCGCAGGTTGCCCACCCCTGATCTATCTGTTATCTACAAAATTCAGGAACACACACCAAACTATGCTACAGAAGGTCAAATTACAGAAATGCCCAGTGGATGCAGTATAAAGAAAAATACTACTCACACACACAGTAATACTATTATAATAACAATGACACACAGTAACACAGAACAAGAATGTTTTCAAAAGTGAGCAAGATAAATAAATCAGCACAATAAATTCATCACAAATTCCAGAAGAGAATCAACACTAACAAAATATAGAGAAAGAAAATATCATAAGTTAAGTGCATCACTCTAACACAGGACATCCTCTTCTTGCTACATTCTTTATCAAACAATTATTCTGCAATTGAATATCATTAGTACCGGAATCTAACTTGTATATATCACTGAATTTTTTCTTTGTGTGGTAATCAATGCCACAAGAGTTCACAAAACAGTGCTTTGTGTGATCTGTAAGTCCATTACGAATATCATACTCCCCAGTTTCAGATCCACTAGACAGTCTGTGGTTTGTCAAGGAAGAAGGCTTATTATTCTGACTAGATCCAAATATGTTCCACTTCCAAGGCTTATAAGTTGATGAATCCAATGAAAATCGTTTAGAGTGAAATTTCAGATCTTTACCTCCAAGATTAGGAAGAGATTCGCCACATACACTGTCTTTACAGGTGTCGAACATAAGTCCAGTGACAGGAGAATGGCTTGGCAGAGATAAAAGCAAGCTCCTTGGTTTATCAAATGACAAGTTTAAGCTATGGATGTGATTAGGTTTCTTTTTCTTCCTTTTCTTCAAAAAATCCTGAAAATATGTCAATTACAACTGACAATGTAGCCAATTTATGCAAAATAATTAGCATACAAAGAAAAAACTAAAAATCTATTTTCACATAGAAAAAGCAGCGTTGACAAATAAATTGTAGCATCACTCAGCATTCATTTTAAATGCAAGTGCATGTGCAGTGTGCACAGATGCCGTTCGACATCTACAACTAAGATATTTGCATTTGGCACGGTGCTGGTGCAACATTTCTCACAAATCAACAAATTGGTCAAACACAAATTCTCTATTAGCAATCAATAGGTAAATAGATGCTTGGCTGATTACTTGATTATTTATTGCATCATATAAAATACCAATACAAATGTCATCTAATCAAATACTCTAGACATACAGCATAAATATTAAAGGTAATGTGAAATTCAAAAGTAATGGCGGGCGGGAAAGTTAATACAACCGTAATCAAATGCTGTAAAACTGCTAATCAAAATTTCCAAAAGTAACAAATTACCATACATTACAACGATGATGACTTTGCATTCAAATGTGCAGGTAATGCGTGCGCTGTGTGCATTGGAATATAATAGTGACAAAGATAATTGCATGGCAGAGACAAGCTATTTTGTTAATGCATTTGAGATTGACCACTTTCACATTTGTGCATGAACACCCACCCACCAACATACAAATGTTTGAAGAATGTTTCACTGGCATATTTACCTTAGTTATGTCAGCTGTAGCAGCTGGATGCATTGTATCAGACGATACTAAATGATTTTTTGCCTCTTCTACAACATCACCTATAAGGTAAAAAGCATACGAACAACATACACATACAGTATACTAAATGTGCAAGTAAACAACTTTTAAAGCTTTTAGTAGGTTTTACATATCACAACAATGCATAATAGTGAAACAATGATTTAGGCCAATTTATGTTTGCCACCTTTATTGAAATACCAAGTGATCAAAAATCTTAGAGCGCTTAATATATCTGCAAAAACACAATGAAAAAGCCAATATTTTTTAGTAAGAAATAACAGTAGAGCCATATTCATACAAGGCTTGTATACAGGAATGCCAGTAGAGCTTGAGACAAACAAATCATCTTTAGACAGCTTTGAATCAGTCAACTTCCTGTGAAAGATGGCCGAACCATCTAAATGAGGAACTTCATCGACGGCAAATGACTCTGTTGAATCAATACTTTGATATTCGATATTAGATTTCACCGACTTGATGGTCTTCCGGTTAAGGTAGAAAATAATGACTCCACCAAAAACCATCACTTCCAAGACTATCAGATAGAGGTGTCTCTCAATCATCTAAAGCATAAATATTTCATCATAAGATTGCCAAAAAACCAATGAGAGGCTGTCCAATTCCATTCATCATCACTTGATCAAAAACTACCAGATACCATGAATCAACTGGAGGTGATGAACAAATACCTGTTGATGCATTGATTTAATATTGTACTCCACAGATGGAACAGCTGAAGCCAGTTTCTCAATTGTTGTTTCAAGGCTAACTATTTGATTCTGCTGTTTCAAATTCTGAATTTAAAAACATAATAGGCAAGATCATCAAAAATAAATAAAAACATCAATAAATTCTCAAAATTCACATAGTTCAGATAAATCTCAGGAACATTTCTTTTGTGAAAAAACAGAAAGTGGTGTCAGAAGTTAAGCCTGATAACTAGGACCTTGGACAAAACCAAACATAATTCTCATCATGAAGTGAATACAAAGCTAAGCATAGAACGGTAATATACAACACGTCATTTTAACATGTAGAATTATTCAAATTTTGATTCAACAATAGCAATACGCACTGTGCCAGTGTATATTGTTATTGTGAAATAAACAATAAGCAAGCAGGTTAACAAACCCTTTCTTCTGCCTGTTTTGTCATGTTGCTCAACTGATTAATCGTTTTATTCAGCAACAAATGCATTTCCTCCATCTGTCGCTTGTAACGCTGACTTAGTTCCTCGAGGTATCTGTGAAGAGAAAATCCATCTCTACTACTTCAAGAACTAATTATTGTTTGCAATTGCTTTCAATTATTCTAACTGAGTAAAAACATTCTCAAACTTAGTACATGATGTTCATTGAATACAGGGCGTGATTTGTAGGGGGATCCCCCACTGCCCAAATGCATCCCCCCACTGCTACACTTCCCCAACAACTACATCCCCCCAAGCTCGACATATCCCCCCCCACTGCTCCAGGTCACAAATCGCACCCTGATTGAATCTCTGATAAGACAGGCTCTGTCAGTCAAGCAGAATCAATAACCAAGCAGAGGTTTTTAACTGAGAAGAAATTGGCTGCATCTGTATATAATTTCACAAGTAAAATATTCAAATTTAATTTAAAAGAATAGTCCATTAGTGAATTCATGTAATGCTTTAACAAGTCCAACTCACCGATTTGTAAGATTCAAATTCACTTCTAGGAGCTTGATTCTGTTTTTCAGTCTGAGAAATGCTGATTCTTTGCCTCTATGAGACAACTTCTGAAAAGTCATCTCATCAAGTGATATGCTATCCAATTCATAATCTTTTCCATGATCGGTCTTGGAAGAAATATCGGCAAATATTTCTTTCGTACTTGATTCATCTTTATCCTTCGAAGTCTTGGAAAACTTGTGCTCTGCGGCTTTCTGCTCCGATGTTCTGTATTGAAGATTCACATTAGACTGTTCTTGACCAGAGGTTCTGTGCACAGCATTCGCTGGATTTACCTGTCCTGTAACAATGTGAGCTGCACCTGCCTCAATCTGATCATGAGCCAGCCCCAGATTCTCATTTTGGTTTTGAATTACTTCCTCGAACAAACATTCATGACAAGGTTGTCTTCTGTCATTCAAATGATAATCTTTTGAGGCTAATGATGGCACGCTTACCCCAGAGTGCTCCAAACTTGCTTTCCGAGATTCGCCACATCCAGGTTTAGTTTCACCAGAAGCCTTCTCATGGCCATCTATGCTTAGTGCATCCGGTAGCACCCTCACAGGCACTTTTAGGGTGTCTTCTGTTATTTCTTTGTCTGCGATAAGCTTTTGTATTGATTCAAAAGCACTCTCTGAGGCAGAAAATCCAGCATTTTTGCCGATGTATTCACCTACAATTTCAGTCACCGAACCCAATGATAAGTTGGCCTGTTCGATTATTCTAGATCCTGGTACATTGGCTCCTCGTTTCAAGTGGGTATTGGTTTGTTCATCATGAATATAACATCGTGCTGAAAGGCACGATTGTACATCAACGCACAACATGACACTGTAGTATTCGCAGACTGTGCGACAATCTAGAAAACAAGCACCATTTCTTCCAACGTCACAGAATGCACATCCACTGATGATCTCTTTCAGGGAAGTTCTGTCTGCCTCAACACCAGATTCAAGACTACCAGATCTAAATGTGAAAAAAGAAAAAAGCACACAATATCAGAATCATGATGACTATCATCTTAACTTCTTCTGGTCCGCATATTAACCCTTTTACTCGCTGTCCTGAATACATTTGCACAACATAATTGCCCTTGTAATGGCTGCCTCAAATATATTTGCCATCAACTTTTCAGAATATCAACAGAGGTCGTCCTGAATGGATTCGCCTAAAAGCCAAAAGTAGCTTCAGTACTGTTCTCCTTGATCAAAGTAATCTTTTGAGGATAATGATATTGAGTAGTTTGTTGATTATTGGTCAAAAATCTCGTTTTGTTTTGCCCACCCCTAGGACAAGAAGAAGAAGTCAGTCACGACTGGCATTTCGCCTTTGCGCAGATGGCTTCACCTTACAGCCAATTATAGTGGGATTTTCCAGCATTGATTGGCATTGAATCAACTGATTTTGAAAGCAAAGCAATTGAAAGCTGAATTTGAGCAATTTTGAACATTTTTACAGCAAAATAACTAAATCCCTTTATTTTGTACCGGAGTTTTTGTGATCTGAGGATCGGATGTTTACAACTTTGGACAGCCTCGGCGAGTCAATTTATTTGGGACACTGTGTTGAAATTCAGCAATTTAGGATGGCAAACCGTAATGAAACACTAGATGTGACTGATACATCAATTTTTAAATGTTTCCTTAGCTTGTACGCTCAACATCAGAAGTATTTAAAATATTTTAAAGCAATGCGTTGCCATACTAAAATAAATGGACGCCATGGTGCCAAAATCAAAAACATTACTCGCTGGTAAAGGGTTTAAATCTGAAAACAATGGCCTTTATTCGGATTTGAAATTAATAAGAGAAACTTACATCCATAATTTCATAACATACATCACATCAGGTAAGCAAGGTTCCACAGTTATATTTTCTTCTTTTGGCAAATTGACTGATGATTCAGTGCCCACAAATGATGCTGCTGTTGCACCTTCCTCACTTGTGACAACATCAGCTGATGGATTAAGGACAGTTTTGACCAAGCTCAGCACTGTATCTGTTTAAAAAAATCACCTATCAGCAAAACCAAGAAGGCTACTACAAATAAAGAATTTCTACAAAGCCTACCCGATAAGTGAATGCACATGCCCAACTGCATGCACATCCTTAAATACTGTATCACTTAGCGTAGTTCAAAGAAAGCTCCTAACAACAAGAAAACCACAAATAATTGTCTCATTGGATTTTGAATAAAAACAATGAACCTGTAGCAGTGGCAAAAAGGTTTGTTGGATTATCCTGAGTAAATACGTCCATTACTTCTTCTTCATCCAACATATCAAGATTTTCACTCTCACTGTCATCATCTTCGTCCACAGTAGTTCCAAAGACCCTAAATTTATAAAAATATTATATTGAAAATATTAATAACCAACTGAAAACAAAATCACAGTAAAGAAAAACTACACAACTCTTGTGCAATAATTATATGCTTAAATTTAGATTAATTTATCAAAAGCTCAATGTTCAAACAAAGTGGAAAAAGTGAGTTCATTTTGGTTGAAAATAATAAAATGCTTTCAGTTTTAAAAAACAATTACCCTACATTTTACTTTATATGTTAAAACTTGACTACTTGAGCAAACTAGTAGCACCACAAACTCCTTCTAACCTCTAACTTCATAAATTTCAATTACCATTTCCTCCAAATTTTCAACATCGTAAATCTCTAGGTCTAATTATATAAAACCTCCTCTTCCAAAATGATCCCCTACACAAACATAATGTCCCTAACACTAAGCGCCTATAAAGTACTAACTCTTGACTGTTATGACTATTGCATTTTAGACATATCTGCTCTAACATCTGATTAAACGTTTAAGAATATAAGCACGTACATAAAAACGTATTTGTTCACCATATTGTATAGTTGACTGTTGACTGTACAGCGCTTTTGGTTTTGGCCGATGGCCATGTTACAGCGCTTCATAAATCGTCAAATAATAATAATAATAATAATAATAATAATAATAAGCAGCTGTCAAGTTATACAAGTTAGTGAGGTTTTACTTACTTACAAACTCATTGCATCATTCACTAAGCTCAGTTACAGTTCACAGAACATGTAAAGGTTCATTTAGCTATTAATTTATTAATAAAGGTACAATGAATATATAAAAGACGATATATATTTCTTACCTGAGGATGCTCAATGGACAATAATGTTCTCCTCCATAGTGCGAGAGCATTTCAATTCTAATGTATTTAGCAAATATGAAGCCATCAGCCACATGGAAGGTCTGGACAGTCCGTTCATCTCTGGCGTGAAATCTGCCAAGGGCTTTCCAGTCTTTACTTGGAAACCTAAACCAGACAAAGAAAAAAAAGCCTTCAAAATCCAGCTGCAAATTTAGAAAAATAATCTTTAAAAGGCAATCTACTAAAACCCATTCTGTATAAATTATTCAGTCCACATTACAATGCCTTTGAACAGATGGATGCAGTGGCACAGCAAGGCAAAGTGCCACCTGCGGTGAAAATAGAAATAGAAAGTGCCACCTTTCAGTGGCATGCAGAGAGTGGTGGGCGCCCTGGGGCCAAGTCGAAAAAATTTTGACAAAAAAGGTCGCCAAGTCAATTTTGGTGGCCCCATCTGGTCGGCACCTGGGGCCACTAGTTTCCCTCTGCATGCTACTGCTACCCTTTTTATCCGGTTAATGAAGTTTGATTTTAAATTTTGACGCACTATCCTGTATATTTTCAATATTTTGTAATCCTTTCATGAATTTCATATTGTAACATAGAGATGAATTTTTAAAAATCAAAAATGCCGCCCCTAGGACAAATGCCGCCTGGAGCGGTTCACCCCTACCCCCTTGCTGCGCCACTGGACAGACGTACTAAAGTTAAAAAGTAACTGCGCTGGGTTTCATTGACTTGGTTAAGAAATGTTTCAGCACAAACTTTCTTAAATCTTGATGATCAGCAACATCGCTGCAACTCTACTAATGAAACTATACCTGTCGCTGACATTAACATCAAAACTCTGTGGCAGAGAAGAAAACAGTTCTAGGTTTCCAATCTCAACTGTCTGAACCTGGACTGGCTCACAGAGCTCCACGGTGAAACTAAAAACATAATTCAGCAAGTTGATAAATACGACAATTTTGTCACAATCAGTACAAAGTTATCCATTCACCCTGTCAAGTTGATTTGGCATACAGAAGCAACCTACAAAATTCACAGTACCAGGTAACTTCAATTATAACATGGTGTTACATCAATCTTAGGCAACACTCCAGGACATTGTTCAGGTATATGTTTACAGCAGAGTCATATAAGTCAGACAGACAGTGCATTTTGAGGGGTCATATCAGGCAAAATATTCTGAATTGTCTGTGAAGGACTTACTTTTCAACCAATCTCACTAGACTTAATTATTCCAAAGTAGATTTTTAAAACACTGAGTTTCCCCATATTGGAAACCTTTACAGCGACATGCTACAACATGAATAGCTAACAACCATCACTGTACTGAGAATTAACTGCCAATATCTGCTGTTGACAAACAGAGAAGAAACTCTAACACAATTGAATCAAACATTCAACTGACCAAAAACTGCAACAAACCATTTACTGGCAATGCCCATGAAAGTAACATTATTTAAAAATATGGACATCAAATACTGCACACTCAAATTTATAATCTTCCTTACAAGAGTGACAAAGAACAATTATGACACAATATTGACATCAAAATAATATCTTTACTAATAAGATTGTACAACTGTGAATGGCCATACCATCACACATATACATACACTTTTCTTGCTTTACATGGGTTGATCATATACTGATCCTTATTTTCAATTAGCATAAACGATGGATTCTGGGCTTCTGGGTTGGCACCAACAATCTTAGCTCCACAGGTCACAGATGCATAATTGATTCTGTTCTTATTTGCCTTTGAATTTGCTGAAGTACCAGGCTCAGCTACAAACCCTATGTCCAAACAAGAAAAAAATAAAATGAAGGCTAAACCAGCAACCACAGAAATATACTTGAACCCTAAAGCTGGATGAGATTCCAATTTAGAATGGCATTTTGCTAAATTTGCAACAGTAAGTAGATGATATAAACCATAGCTCCTAAGAAACTAATGCATATCCAAGGCAGTCTTAAATTGCAGTCTAACAGCATGATTCCAACAGAAGGTTAATAGAAACTGAGTGAAAGAATCATTAAAAATATATATTATATTTAAAGATTGACTACCTGTACAATTAATTGTACATGCAGTTTGTCAAAATTATTCAGTCAGAAATTAGCTGGCTATCAAAAACCCGGCATCCAAATTTACCCAATTAAACCTTTCATCCCACATAATTCTTAAGCATCATTCCCATATTTTAATCCAAGCAATGCTCTTAAGATTACCAGTATCTCCACAAGAAACATATTTTATCAAACCATGAAAACAAGCAGGAAAACTTTGCCATGCACATTCAGAAAAATGGTTTTTACATGGAAAATCCAACAGTTAAGTTTTAAGTACCAAGTACAACCTCATAAAGATGCAATTGTAACTGGAACTCGTGGCTGTCCTGTCATCAACATAAACCAACCAGACTCAACATTAAAGAATATCTCTGACAACTTTTAAAGCCGGCTTATGACATTTCCAAGGTAAATAAAAGTGCTCAGAAGGTAGGTTAGGTGATAGCCCTTGAATATCTACCATACTCTCTCCAAACATAAATCCAATTTAAGTTTGTTTCGATATTCTGATCAATTGTATTTGGCATGTTCTCACTTAACAAGACCACCTATAAAAGAGCCATTCTCTGCCACAGTTTAACATGTAACTGCTTAAAGATAGGAGCATGGTAGAATAACGGTAAGATTCTTGCCATGTAACCAGAAGATAGTGGGTTCAAGTCTGTCCCCAGCCACTGCATTGCCACTTTGAGCAAGTTGTTCACTCCTGATCAGCCTTCTTTGCACTTATGATTCCTCACTTTTTGAATGACAACATTTGTTAACAACCATTTATAATTAAGGTTGTTAACGGTTAACCAGTCCTAAGAGCAAGGACTGGTCCTTTAACATTGACCGGTTAACCACAATTTCAATTTGAGAACACCAAAATGCTTTGATGTAGGCTGCAGGATGCTGCCATAGGCGTCGGCAACATCAAAGTGCTTTGATGTAGCCATGCAGGATGCCGGCTCCAACGCCTGCAACTTCATGTTCGAGTTTATCATCTACTGTGGCTTCATTATCTGATTTCTTGTCCTCTGGAATGAAGGCTGTGCTTGGTATGCTATCAATCAGTTCTTCAGTTGATTGGAATAGTGTGCTTCAAATAGTGTACTTCAAAGCGCTTTGAAGTAGCCGTGGTGGACGCTGGCCCCACAGCCGGCAACATCAAAGCGCTTTGATGTAGGTACGACACCGGGCTGCCGCTAACAACCAGTTAACCAGTCTTTTTTTGAACGGTTAACCGGTCCTTTAAAACCAGCGGTTTTAACAACCTTACATCTAATAACAATAATCTGCCTGATGCCAAATGTAGGCTATAAGTCTTTAAAAATTCAATAGTTTAGGTTTTTGATAAAGAGTTATTAACAATTTTACCTACAGTGTATATCAAGAGTCTGACTTCACTTTCATCCATGTAAAGGCATGAACAGCCAAAGTTTACCATATTTTGAGAAGGATCACAAAAGGTTTCACCTCACGACTATAATTCTTAAGTAGATCCATAAATTCATATTAAATTTATAAAATAGCATTATTAGCAATAACTATTAAATTTATAAAATAGCAGTAATTCAGTTGCTAAGTACCTCCTGGTTGCCTGTTCTTTTCAGTTTCCTTTTCTTTCCATTCACGAAATGATGGCATTGCACTCGACTCTTGAAGTTCATCATCTACTGCGGCTTCATCATCTGATTTCTTGTTCCCTGGAATGAAGGCTGTGCTTGGCATGCTATCAATCAGTTCTTCAGTTGATTGGAATAGTGGCTGGACTAAACTAGGCTGCTGGTCAGATGCCAGTGAGCTAGAATTCTCACCTGTAGGAGCTGAATCAACAGTTTCTTCAACATAGGAAGTTTTATTTTCTGAAATGTTGACAGCTTCAGAGTTTTTTCTGTAAATTAAAGTAGCAATCACTCCTGCAATAATTGAAAAATTCTAATAATTTGAAAACCATATTCCATATTATAACAACAGACTTTTGCAGCACTTCTTATCACAACAAAGGAAATTAATCAAATGGCAATGACACATTGTATGCCACTATCAATGCTACCAAATATATCAAAGTATAGGAATGACTTTCATCCTAATTAGACTGATTCTGAAAAGCACAGGACATAAACAAACTGACAACCTGAAACTGAACAAAGAAACTTCTGACACAAAATGTCTATTCAATATGACAAAAAATATGATTTATCTTGCAGATCTCAACAAAACAATTACAGCCGCCATTGAAACATCAAAATAGACCATATCCATCATATAACCAGCCATAATTCCAATTCAGGGCATTATGACTGCTGCTGGATACGACCACCATGATAAATAACTTGAACAAAAATTCAATAACCATCACCCAGTCACACAGCCTACTGCTTGAAGCGATGGCAGCAAGTCAATGTGACAAAAATTTAAACCGAAAAACAAAATAAACACTGTAAAAAATAAATATTAATTCAATTAACTAATCAATCATTTTGAAAATTTATTCCCCACTCCAAAATTTAAAAAAAACACATCACCAACAAGCAACATTACTTCAGTGATAAAGATATAAGGTCTAAAGTTCTAAACCAAACATTTTCTACCTAATTATACTGACAAATTCTATTCAGAAATTGGCAATTACCAACACATGTCATTGTCTGTTAACCTAAAAAATAGAGTGGTGACACCCACAAACAAAATAAACACTGGAAGAAATGACAAATCAATGATCAGTGAACTTATTGATGATATTGAAAAAAGTAAAGGTAGACTACCGGTAATTTATCAATGAAAGGCATGAATATTGAATGACAACAGCCTTTATGAGAGATACTCTGGAGTCAGTTCATACTAAATTTCCTTAATGTCACTAAAACATTCAAATGTTCAATTTTTCAGGCAAGAATTTTATTATAAAGACTCGAAGAAGTTAATATTATGAAGCCCATTTCTAAATGTATTTCTCTATTACAAAATTCTCGACATGAAATGACTCCAGAACGTTTGTGTTGTTGTTCAACATGAACAAATAATATATTAATCTGAGAGATTGAAAAACTCATTCCATTTCTGAGGATTCAAAAACTTCAGTACAAAGTTGCTCTCAAGATGCTGCCTACCAATATAAATCAAATATAAAAAGTATGAAACCAGCAACAAACCGTCGTGAAAAGCTATCAGAATCAGTGGTCAACATTGCAACTTCATCACTGTCAAGTGGCTGGCCAGCAACACTGGTCCATTTTACTGGCTTGGCAGAATCAATTACCTCTCTGTCAGCAGATATAATAGGGGCAAGAGGCACTTCTAATTGCTGATCAAAGTGTTCTTTTGATAATCCTTCCATGGTTGATCTAAAAAAAATTGCCAGTATCTGTAATATCATTGCCATGGTAAACCCATAAAATTGCAACTGCTAAAAGGCAAAAACCACATATGCACAAATATTTCAACACTATCAGTAGCAAAATGTCTTACAAACAAACCAATGACAACAACAACTTCACCATAAAGATGATGACAATAAAAATAATAACAATATGTAATAAATAATAATAATAACTAAAACAGTATTCCATGGATACTTGTAAAAAGCATTGCATGAGATGTTTCTTCAATATGCTGGATAATTCATATATATATATATATCTTGGGCACCACACAAACATCTGGCAGTGTGGCACATTTGTCCAATAATAATAATAATAATAATGAAAATAATGTGCTTAAGAGAGTTATGCTGGGTGATTTGCAATGTCATTACTCTATGCTTGAAATCCAGTTTTTTTTAAAATGGATTCCATACCAACAAATGAGTATTTCTGATTTTCATAATATTAGTCAATAATAATAATAATAATAATAATAAATTAGAGCTTGACTGATTAAATGGCAACACTCATAATTATCAGGCTGATATTTGGAGTATCGGATCAATCGGCATAATTCAGATCGGCAAGTGCAACCGATTGACGGTACTCAGCATTTGGTAACATTCATAATTAATTGGGCCAATATTATAACTATTGGAATATTATCTGCAATCTGTACCATATTCTATATGGCATATAGGTGCTGCAATATTCAGAACGGCATTGCTAATAACTTAGTTTCCAGTCATATGGATGTTTGCAGATCATAGTGTGAATGTTTACCAGAGGCATAGTGTGCTTAAATTAAATATTCTATAAAATAAGTTGATCCATCGTAAAATACAAATGGCAAAACAACTGACGAGCTGCATCAGGAATTATTAAACTATCAGACCACAAGACCAGCAAAGCGACCAGCAAACTTTGTGAATGTACTGTTTTCCCAAGGTGGTAAAGAAATGAAAGGTTTTAAAACTTCTAATTTAGTGCAGTGCTTGAGAATATTGAATAAAAGATAACTGATAAATTTTGGTTCGTATTTTGTAGACTTATAGCTAGTCATTAATAATTTACATAAATTGTATGTTTGAATTACATCAAATTTCCATCAATGTTCACACTTTTCACTTCCTTACTGAATCTTTTGATATTTGAAAAATTTACTTGCAGACTGTAAGCTACAGTGTCACGATGCAATAACTTGTTCAGTGGACACTTTCAAGTTCAACCTTTTCAGGTCTAGCAAGAATAGCAACTTGGGAAGTTTAGATAATCAGAATAATCAAAACAATCGGCTGCTTGATAATCAGAATAATCGGTAATCGAAATAATCGGCAAAATGTGATATCGGTCAAGCTCTAAGACAGTAAAATCAACACTGAAACATATCCTCCATCAACACTGCCATTATACTCAAGTGTTCATTGTGACAATAACAAATATATCAAACAAAGAAAAACTGCATTGTCAAAGTGACTCGAAGCCAGAAGATAATATTCTCCAAAGGGACACAAAATTACATGTCCTGGCTTTTATACTGGCTGACCTGTCATCGTTGACTGGTGTTTCATCTTTAGCTTCTGCAGTTTGTATCTGACTACCGTCTGCACCGACTCCACATTCCTGTTTCAGTTCTCCTGCAACAGTTCTCTGCTCTTGAGTCAGTTCTTCCATTACAGAAGACTTTGTTTCCTGCTTGTTGACTGTGACGTCTTGTTTCTTATCTGTGCCGGTGGTAAAGATAACAGCTCTCTCCTTATGCATATCGTCAACGGTTTCTGACTTTATTCTCTTAAGGTCATCAGAATACCGAATATACTCTATTTCATTATTGAAATAATCTCTTGAAAGAGATTTTTCAAGACCGGAAGCTGACTCCTTTTTAAATTCTTCTGCATCTGCATGTCTTTTCTCTTTTCTTTCACTTAAACCAGAAACATCTTTAAGATTCTTGGTTTCAATTTCATACTCATTGGCTTTTTTCATTGATGATCTATAAAAGGCTTTAGCATTGTTGGAAGCTGCAATCTTTGGCATAGTCTCTTTCCTAGTACCACTTAATGCTGCATTTCTAACTTTGCGCTCATTACTAAAGAGTCGCACTGATTCTGTAACAATATAAGTCATCTTGGATGGTGACAATGGTTTTGCAGGTTGAAGTCTCTGCTCTTGCTGCCTTGCTTGATTAGCTTTCATGCTAACTGATGACTTGGAACTCATCTAAACAATGAATCAATCAATCATATAGAATCCTATCACAACTGCCATTAATGTTTTTATAACAGCAAATATCAACCAATCCTTAGAATAGTTTAAAAATGCATCAGCATAAGCTCCAGACAAAAGAACAATTCCGAATTACTTCCTTAGCAATATACATGTCACTAAAGTAAGAGCTACATAACAAAAATACGATGCCTAAAATTTGGCAGACGCTGAAACAATTCGGGAACAGAGTAAAAAATAACATAAAATTCATAAATGTTGCAAGGAAGGTTATTAAGGACCGAAAAATTTAGAGAGAATTTTGTGGTAAAATTTCGGAAAGCAAATCTCTGGAAAACATATATTAATCTAGGAAGACGAAAGTGCTGCCCAAGTGGTGCAATGACAGTTGCGTGCATGTGTGTGTGACACTGTGTGTGTTTGTGTGCGTATGTGCACACGCATGACATGAAGGTACATTGAGTGCATTTCAAGTTTCATGAATTGTCGCTATGTAGTCATCATCGAAAAGCACTGAATCATTGAATATGTTCAAAAACACACAAAATTGTAAATCAATAACTGCAAAATCTGTTCTTAACACGTGGACTCAATTCCAAATCATCACGTCCATGTTCAGAGTACAAATTTTCAGCAATTTACAGTCGTCAACATTTAACTAATTGGTGTTCAGTGCAATCATTTGTTCATCACAGTATTGGCATTCAAACAGATATCAGATGTTTTAGATAGCAATTATTCTAATGTTACCTGCATGATTCAACCGGATAACAGATGTGGATCATAGTCTAATTATTTTGCACTCTGATCCTAAATCACTGTTCTAGTTTAAACTGTTATTTATAACCTCCAGCTTAGTTTTCTTTCAATAATAAGCAAAATTTCTATCAATCATGCAATTTCATCCAAAATGACAAAATAAATTTATGATATCTGTCAAATTGTTATACATTCATAAATCTAGCTCTAATCATTTATCTTAGTATTAATCATATGCAGTCAAATCAGTGGCAAAGTAAACAATACAAATAGCACCAAGGCATGGCAATTAAAGTGGAGACAGCACATTTAAGAAAATAAACAAAAGTTAAATCAGTAATTTTATTGAAATATCATTACTGGCAATGTAGGTTCAAAATGTTAAATGCCGTCTCAATGACACATGCTTTGACTAGAATGTGAAGCACCTGCTGCTTAAGCTTATGCCATCTCATAATATAATCTTATAACAGGATCATTTTAATTTCAATATGATTTGACGCTTACCATATCCTGATTATCAAAATAATTCAAGAAGTTCAACTTCAAATTCACATGATGTAAGATAATGATGCTGCAAATGGAATAGCAAAATAATTTCAGCCTCAGTAAGTGCAAGTGATAAGAACTCTATGCACAGCTTCAAACACCTGAAGAATATCAAATGCTCTTAAAACAGAATCCATAATTCTGTAGTCATAATTAAATGAATGCATCAAAAAATATACCGTAACTAAAGATATATACTTTCATTGTACCTGTAGTAAGCAAAATGCACAAATGCATGTAAGTGATTGGCTAAATTAGGAGGCAAAATGCAAATAATTTCCTAACCTATGGGTTGTGACCAAAAATTGGGTCGCCAAGATTTTTTTCTTTTGCATTGTGGCAAGAACTTGGAAGACTAAGAATGTTTTGTGTAACAATTGGTGCAAACTAGTTGAACTATCAGTCAGTCAATCAACAATACATCAACTTCTATGGTGCCACTAACATACCGTAATAATTGGGGCATCAGTCAATGGCACACCAAATCCAATCTGAATTAGGACCAGGTCAAGCCGGAAAAGTCAGTCAGATTGGCGGGGGAGCAATCTGAACAGATAGTTACATATTTATTTATATCTCAGATATTAAATATTTAAGCATTAAATAAATATTCAATATCTAATATATATCATTTACTGTCCAACTTGGGGAACAAATTTTGGCACTTCTCCGAAGTCCAATTCAAAATTATTTTGAAGGAATAATTATAAAGGTAATATGTATCATCAATGAAAACTTTATTTTAATCAATAAACAACATTTCCATTGACACTAAATGTTGTAATTATGATACAATAGCTGCAAATAAAACCCCAACACATTTTCTCTATTCTGTTATGCCATTGGAAAGTAAACAATCCACGACTAGGGACTATTGTTCAACATATTTGAATATTGAAACCCAGCGTTTTTCTGTACACGTACCAAAAACACTTCTGTTCTCATTCATCAAATTCTGTTCCAACTGAATGCATACATTCTGGGAATTTAAATTACAGCAAGTCATGATATAGCGCAGTACTAGGTCTAAATCATCAAAACGCGCTATACAATATTCAGTTGAACTCTTAAATTACGGAGCACATTACCCCGGTAATTCTATGTTCACATAATTAACAAAAAACGCTTAAAATAGATATTTTTTGCTCAAAAAATCCCAGTATACACGTTATCAAAAGGGGAAGAGTTTATTATCGCTCATTATTATTATTTTGTCTAAATGTGCTTTTCATGACAGAAATTTCATTTATATTCAAAATAAACGGAAAATAATTTGGAGTATGTAAATAATGATTGACATGCATTACGCTGAAAATTATTTTAAAAATTCCTTCAAAATAATTTGAAACTGGACTTTGAAGGTGTGCCCAAAATTTTCTTACTTAGTTGACATTTTTGATAAAAAATTAAGTAAACCTGAAACAGCAAGGAAAGGCTTGGGACCCCATCTATAGTATGATCAAAATTAGTAAATGCAGGATATATTTGTCAATAGAATTAAACTTATAAACTAATACTAGAGGCAATTACATTTAGCATTATTAAACTATGCACCTTTACAATATCATTTCTAATACATGAAGATATCAATCAAAATTGTTCAAAATTCATCTAGAAACAATAACTTCAATATGAGCGATATCAGTAAGATGGGAAACAGTGAGACACACAATACAAAGAGGTGTGCTTTTCGATTAGATTTAAGCGTCTAAGAATAAGCAGCTACTGCTGTGCCTGCTTTCGAAAGCGCTATAGAAATTCACGAGATTTTACTTACTTACCTACTTAACACAGCTTTGCCTCTGTGACCGTGTCACTGTGAATAACTGTTTGCATTTAATAATGTAATAAAGGGCTGCCCATAAATGACGTCACGCACTTAAGAGGGGTTTAAACATTTGTGATGAATTGTGATGAGTGGGAGGTTCCAGAAATGTAACGTCACATTATAAAAAAGATTTTTAGGTTGCGACCTTTTTTCTGCTTGTCACTACATTTGGAAAGAAGAAAAGGACGAGGGAAACTGAAACATGAGGATGGCCCTTTTTTGCTTGTCAACCGGTTTGTAACGGGAAAAAAGAAAAAGACAAGATGAAAGATGGGGATGACCTTTTTTCTAGCTTGTCAAGATTTTTCGAAAGACGAGAAGAGGGGTGGGAGCTAACGCGTTGTGACGTTATGTTTTAGGGGTCTTTTTGTGACGACTTGTGACGAAGGGGGTGCCACTAACATTGGGAAAGATTGGGGCATTATGGAGGGGGTCAAAATGGGGGGTCAAGAAGGGGGTAAAAACTGCCAAAATCTCGTGACGTCATTTATGGATGGCCCTGAATAGTTTTATAACTTAGTTGTACATGGCTGCTGTTTGGGGTCATTATGACCCCGTCAAGCGTTAACGTTTGTGAAAAAACTAATGCGCCCTAGGGTTAACTTAAGAATACTCAGAGAATATGTACCGGTAGTCTTGTAAGGCAGAAAGAGAATTTTGGACCAACAACAGAGAAAGCTCTTAATGATTTACCAATCTCAATAGTATATCTACACACACACGCACAATCCTTTCTTTTGCGACCGGCTCTACGTGATGCAGTTAAATAGAAGGAAGCCACGGCGACAGACACACTTCATGTAAGCAATCGAAAGATGCTTTAAACGAACCTGAAGACTAAGAGCGACGTGACAAAGTTCATTGTTACGAATAAATTTTCCTGAGAATGTTAATAATCAGATAAAGCAGCATCGTCTTCCACTGTTTTTATCAAAAGACGACGTGTAAATAAAAACCACAGACTCTTCAGTCTTCAAACACGCCGAGATAAAAATATCTCGGGTTCAAACATTATTCTCGACACACTAGCGACACATAGTGCTTGACTTCTTCTTCTTCTTTCTTTCCTTCCGTCTTCCCTTATTGGGTTGGACGATGGGTCTGAACGAGTTCCTTCCACTTCTGTCTGTCTCTTGCTGCTCTGGTCAATTGGATGAAGTTCATTTGCATTTCTTCTGCATCCTCTTTTAAGTTTTCTATCCATGTTTTTCTTGGTCTTCCTTTTTCCTTTTCCCTTCAACATAGTTGTATAGTGCTTTCTTTGATAGTCTTTCTTCCTTCATTCTTTCAACATGACCAAACCATTTCAGTCTTCGTTTCTATATTGATTCGAGTATCGTTTCTTTTTGCTCTGTCTTTTCTCTGATCGTTTCATTTCTTATTCTTTGTCTTCTGCTGACTCCTGCTATTCCTCTTAACCAGTTCATTTCTGCAGTCATTAATCTTCTTTCGTCTTTCTTCTTTATGGTCCAGCATTCTGATCCATAGTGCTTGACTGCGTATTAATAAATAATTGTGACGATAAAGTTCTAAAGTCCCATTTTACCAATCTGCTTGGCATTAATCGATTGTCGCTTTGAAATTGAATTGTAATCTTTGTTGTGAAATCCAATAGGTCAGTCCTGTTTTGCAGTCTCGGCTATGACGGATAGGCTCAGGCTGTAGAGAGCAGAATGCAGATACGCCTTGAGTATTGATAGAAATGTCGTAATCAACCAACCAATCAGTAAACTTCTACGGCGCCGCTATCATAATTCCCAGGGTATCAGCCCATGGCGCACCAAATCCAAATTGAATAAGATCCAGGTCAAGCAGAAAAGATCAGTCAGAACATCTGGAGAGCAATTTAAAGGGCAAGTCAAGCATGTAAGGGGCTGTCCATTAATTACGTCAACAATTTAGGAGAGGAGGTTTGAAAAAGTTTGACAGTTGTTGACAGGGAAGAGGGTCAAGAGAAGTTGAGGTCAACAATTTCACTTTTTACAAATAATAAAAAATAGAAAATTTCATGGAATACTACTTATTAGTTATTACAATGGAAAAAAGCATAGTAAAGGAAGTTAGAAAAGCGCCGTCTATAGGATTAGGGCACCAGCTTCGTAATCGTATAATTCCGACGGACCGGTAGTGATTCCGCTGATTCGGGTCGATAGCACCGAAATTATTGAATTTAATTATTTATTGAAATCTTTAAAATAATAATTGCGCTAAATGCGCGGACTTTTGAGAGTACATGTACGTCGCATTGAATATAAGTAAATCTTTATTATTATTATTATTATTATGTCATAATCGTTTTTTCTACAGCTTTTCCATTTGTCAGAGTTGTCGCCGGGGTATAGCTGTCTCTTTTGCGATGTTGATTCTACATGAGCATTGAATTCGAGTCTTGTCTTGGAGGTATTATTCCTCCAAGGGTCTTGTGCCATTAAAGACAGGTTTAGCGTTCAAGAAATATTCTGAGAAGAATGCTGCGGTTCCCAAGAATATGCATTAGTTAGATTAACTTAGGCAGTTGTTTTCCTCGAGATTACCTGACATTTTTACCGTTTCCTGTTGTCATTTCCCGTGAACAACAGCAATAGCGTTTACCAAAACTTTCTCGGAAAGTATCAATCAATGACTATTTACGGTAAATTCATCCGCAAAAGA
The DNA here is from genome assembly GCA_018105865.1 of Metaphire vulgaris. Classification (NCBI taxonomy): domain Eukaryota; kingdom Metazoa; phylum Annelida; class Clitellata; order Crassiclitellata; family Megascolecidae; genus Metaphire; species Metaphire vulgaris. The sequence continues at coordinate 21,003,574 of CM030833.1, forward strand.
CCAGGTCATTCAAGAGAGAAATGAGTGGGAAAACAGCAAAAGAGACTGCGAAGGAACGGCCATCTGGAACAGATGTGATTTTAGTCTAGATGTGAAAATACACAGTTTTTTGGAAGATCTAACATGAATTAAAATGCATGCATGGTACTTTCCCGTTATCCGAACCCCAGTGAAGAGATATTAGGGTTAGGGTGAGGGTTAGGGTGAGTGTTAGAGTTTTAGCCTAACCATAACCCTCACCCTAACACTAACCCTAACCGCCACCGTAACCCTAAGCATTTCTTAGTATCTCTTCACTGGGGTCCGGATAACGGGAAAGTACCACATACATACATACATACAACAATCACGTCCCAGTTCTCCAGTTGACATAACTTTTGAATCCAGCTATTGTTTTAACTGTTATGCCTTCGTGTCAAGTTTATTCCACATATCCACAACCCTCACTTTAGAAAATTTTCTTTCTTGGTCCACCCTCTTCAATAATTTACATTTGTGACCTCTTGTGCTGCTATAATGTGCTAATGTAATGAATTGGTCATATGAGACATATACTTTCATAGTCACTATTTTGTATGTTTTTACTAAATCTCTTTCCCTTCTCTTTTCTAATGTGATCAATCCAGAATATGTAAATCTTTTCATGACATAAATTATGGCATCCATTGACCATCTTTGTTGCTTGTCTTTGAACTTTTTCTAAAATGCTCAATGTTTTTTTCTGAAATGGATTCCAAGCCTGCACTCGATATTCTAGATAGGCCGTTCTAATGTCTATAAGGAGCAATCTGAGTTTGGCAGAGATTGAGTAGCTTATCATTCACACTTTCACCAGTGTGTGGTGGACATAATAACATGGTGTACAGAACACTTTATACTGGTGATTAGTGCACTCACTATTAGCAAATTGCCATGGGCATGTTACATTTACTGTGACTGTGTGGAGAGAAAGAGTTTGGAATGAAATGATGTAGAGATGGCTGTGATCATGGTTGAGTTACTGCAGGCATTGTTATCAAACAAAGTCGAAAGATTACATTTCTTCATTTGTGTGAGAAACACAGGATTTAGTTTTGTGCTGAATTGATTTGTAAAATTTTTACTATTTTTTAGAGAATCTTTTTGCAACAACTTTGTGATATATTGCCTTTCAAAAGACAGTTGGTGTTTGCAATGGAACGCAAGAACTATAAAATTTGTCCACTCAAACTTGGTGCAGAGGTGTTTGGTATCAACCTTCAGAGTGATCCTCCACCAAACATTATTGAAGAGATAAAAAATGATGTTCACAAATTTCGACTTCTTGTATTTCGAGATCAAGGACTGATCAGTGGTCCAAGACAAGTAGAGATAAGTAAGTGGTTTGGTGAACTAGATTCAACATTTTACAGACATCCAAAGTCACCAGACCCAGATGTATTTAGAGTATCAAATGATGAAAGTGAGGGATGTACAAATGTGGGCCGAACTGGATGGCACATTGATGGAAGCTTCCAGCCAGCACCTTTTGCTTATTCTATTTATCACATCATAGAAACTCCAAAGAAAGGAGATACGGGTAATTAATTTATATTTATTAGTTGTCAAATTTCCATATGTAATTTTTCTAGTTTTGTGATATTTTTATGCTTTTCTATATTTTCTATATTTTCTAGTTTTGTGATATTTTTCTGCTAAAATGAGTAATTGAAATAAAAAGATTAGAAATGTCAAACATTTTATTGAAATCTGTTTTAAAACTTAAGAAGGCCAGTGCAAGCTTACATTTACCATCTTTACCAAAAAATATGGAATCCTTTGTAATCGACTAATTCAGAAATGAGGAGGGTCTAGTTTAACCTGCTAATTAAGAGAAAATGTTACTCCTTCAGAATTGAATTGAAAAAAGTTGAATGGAAATATTGATTTTGCTGTCAGGTAGAAATAAATGAAGCTCCAGTAGATTTTTATATTATTTATTTGTGATTTTTGCTAAATTTGGGGAATTTAGTTGTGGATGGGGAGTGTGCATAAACGTTAATAGTTAAATGCAATATCAATGTTTATTTCAGAATATGACATTTCTGGGAGAATATTGAATGTTTAGCAGAGTTTTTTAAATGTTTTGTTACAGGTTAATATGGACTAGGTAGATGATTTTGTGGGGTGGGAGTATAGAGGCTAAGATATGATAGAAAATTGATAATTTAATTATTGTTCATGTTTGATTGACACTTGAATGGCTCAGAAGGAATTTAGATGCACCAGCATTTAAAAAATTTTTTAATTTGCTAGCACAATGCTGAATCTTGAGTGGAATTAGTTCTGGAAGCAGGGTGAATGTCCACTTGTCTACTTTCAATTATATTATAATTTGGATGAAAATTGAATGCATTCGTTGTAACATATTTTCTAACTTAATTATTTTGTTAATATTTTCATTGATAGTTTTTGCTCCATTGAATGAGCTGGTTCTGCAGCTGACGGAGGAAAAGCGAAGTCGCTGGGAAATGCTGTGGATGGTCAGTGATCGCCGGTCGAATAGAATCCATCCTCTCATCTACTCACATCCAGTTACTGGGCTTAAGGTTTGAAATCCACAAAGGGCTCATCCGTATAGTACGTACGCAAAAAAGAACATTTTCAACCCCCTCCCCATTGCACGCACCATACATACGCAAAATCTCCTAAATCCAACTCCCCCACCCCCTTAGTGCGTACGTACTATATGGATGGACCCAGAGTGCATTGCATACTGTTTCATTAAGTCATTGAATCCACTTAAGTGTATATCATATACCAGGGCTACTCAAATGGCGGACCGCTGAGGCTTCTTGAATGGACCACGGCGAGGCCCAAAAAATGTAATGTTTGTCGAATTATTACTAATGAATTCCATACTTCACACTGAAATAACTTTTATTGCTTGCAAAGTGACATTTAAAATATTAATTTTACTTAAAGCTGCAGAGTTGAAGCGGTAAAACTAACGAATTATTCTTTTTTGTAGTGTTTTATTCAAGTTTAAAGCTCTAGGTATATGATACAATGATGTTTTTATTTTGCTTGTCAACAAAAATTAACTTGAACCTTTTCGTCGGATCAGACCCAGTCGTGCCTCAGTACAAATTTCCGGACCACCACACAAACAATTTGAGTGGCCCTGTCGTATGTGGTAAGTATATATTCTATTTCATTGCACAGGAATTACTAGGTCATATTGTTATAATATTAAAGTGTATTTTATTAATTTTTATTTAACCTTAGGGTTGAGTGCAGAGCAGCCAAACTGAAAGTAATATTATCTGTCTTCCAACCTCTTATCGTCATGCCTTACAATATTTGAAATGGCATCTTAACCTCTTCCGCGGGTTAGCCATTTAAAGACGGCGGCGGAAAACCATGACCTAACGGCGTTAGCCGTCTATAAACGGCGCGCTATATAAGCGACTGTGTAATGCGGACCTGCACGATTTTCAAAATTCCAACGCGGCAACCGATTTAGTTCACATCCTTTCGATAGGCGGCAGCACCGTTTTCGATAACGCTGACTATATATGCAAGAGATATTGGCTTTGTAACAACCAAGGCTGGAAAATGTATAGGAAAAATCTTCAGCCAGAGGCTAGAATGGCCATAACTACGCCAAATATGGTCCGATCTTCAAAATTTTTGCACTATTCTGTTCCAATTACACATCCCTACAACTTTCTCGCTCACAGTTGGGGGGTCACCGCTGAAAAAATTTGTTTATTGAGCTTTGAAAATTTTTTGGGGTGTAGAGGGGACCCTACCCCCCAATTTTTTTTTTGCACGGATGGTTCGAAAGACCAATAAAAATGCTCAACAATGGTGCAAACCGCATCTTTGTAGCTTCTATGTAGCCTGAAATATACCGAGTTGTTCGGTTTTTCACATTGAAAATCCGTTCGCGTAATTGTCATTTCAACCAGCAATTGACACTTTGGTATGAAACTTCATAATTACCACAAATATGGTCCGATCTTCAAAAATTTTGCACCATTCTGTTCCAATTACACTCCTCTAGAACTCTATCACTCACATTTGGGGGTTTACTGCTGAAGACGTTTTGCTATTGACCTTTGATCAAAATTTGAACAAAATGTTGGGGAGGGGTCCGATTTTGGGGTGTAGAGTGGTCCCTACCCCCAACTTTTTTCTTTTGGCACGGTTGGATAGAAAGAGCAATAAAAATGCTCAACAACGGTGCAAACCGCATCTTTCTAGCTTCTATATAGCCTGAAATATAGTAAGTTTATAACGTATATGTTCACGTTTTCATACGAACGCCTTTTCCAAAATTTAATTCCCCCTTTAAAAGATCAAAGATTGCACTGCGACTGCACAATCTCAAAAATTTCAATTCCAGTTTTCGAAATAATAGCTATATGAATATTAGATATGTAAAATGGAGGGTTAAGTATTGCCATTATCTACTGCATTATGTGACAACATTATTTGCCAGACTATGTGCTTCCATCTGGGAATGACTGAGGCATTTGCTTGGAACTATGGATCAGAGAATCAGAGGTTTACTGACTGGAAAGAAACGTCTGAAATCTTGCAGGAGATTCATGAAGAGTTTGTTAAGGATGGAGGCTTACTGCAGTACTCTCATCATGTGAGTTTCAACATTCCAGACATTGAAAGAACTGAAATAGAACTGTAGTGCTTTAAAATTGATTGACCCATTAGTGTACCTATAGGCTTTAGTAAATGATTAGCCCTGATGCAAGATAGCAGCCCATTGGATAATATTTAAATATAAATCAATCTAAATCGTTTTAGAATCTAAATCAGTCATACAAAGACCCTGTCTTGTGGGCAAAATTTAAAATGTACCTTTTCAAGGTATTAATCCTGATAATCCATATGGCAGTATGCTAGGTAACCTGTACTAATTGATATTTCCATTACTTCTCGTTTTTTGGTTTGGCTCACAGACAAAAACTGTTGAAAATAATGACCTTTCATGGGAATAAACTCTGTGTTCTGCTGATCTGTATATTACTTATTCAAGTTTCTGTGAACTTGTGATTTGATCTTTCTAGTGGCTGCCAGGTGACTTCATTATTTCTGATAATTTGGCTGTTGGCCATGAAGCCAGTCCAGAAACTCAGTTCTCTCCTAACGAAGTCGGTTTACGAATTATGCACAGAACAACCGTAAAAGGAACCATTCCACCACAGAAAAACCGTGGATGACATTATTTAATCCTTTAATTGTTGTTTACAAAACTAAAGGCTTGAATCTTTCTAGTCTTGTAATCCTTAAAACAATGCATATATATATACACTGGTATATGTTATATTATTATTATTATTATTACTAGAAAGATGTTTAAGCCGCTTTCTTTTTCAGCAGTGCAGGATAATACTAATCCAATACCTATACCTAATACCCAATCATTGAATTCATGCTGAACAACATTTCAATGATCGCCACCTATAGCCAAGCTCTGCGCCACGTAATAATTAGGCCTATGTACGTTAAAAATCACGCAACTGTGGCCATTTGTGACGCTTGTACACGTATTTTTGTGTGCGCTAAAACTACCTCAGGCTGCGGACAATTGTTACCACAGCAACGCCGTCGCACGCCCAGCCCTCTGACGCTGCAATGACTCGACTAAACCGGTTCTACGAACAATTGTTACCAATAGCAACGCTGTCTTGAACATCGCCCACCAACGCATCGCGACGTAAGGACTAAACGGTCTACCAATAGTCAACGCCGCCCCACCAACGCATCGCGACGTAAGGACTAAACGGTCTACCAATAGTCAACGCCGCCCACCAACGCATCGCGACGTAAGGACTAAACGGTCTAAAAAGTCTACCAATAGTCAACCAATCAGAACGCTTGAAGGTAACAGACAGAGAGACATACAGATAAGGATTTTAATATTATAGATTATTATTATTATTATTATTATTAGACTGACAGTTTCTTTTCTTGTGTGCCATATTGCCAAATGTCAGGCAAAGGAACATTACAGAGTCCAGCTATAAAAATAAATAAAATAACAGTCAGCAAAAAAAATTAATGGAAAACAAACACACACACGTGTGTGTGTGTGTGTGTGTGTGTGTGTGTGTGTAGATATTAACCCTTGTTCTACACAAACCTCGATGTCTAATGTAATGAATTTTGTGATCTTATTGTGTCCATAAAATACTCTGTAAAATGTATCTATCCAGACCAGACTTGATAGCAAATATGCTGCATATTGCAGTGTAGCCATTTTTGGCACACCTTTGCTAATCTCGAAAAGAGTTATGTATAGATTGGTTTGCAGATCAATTGATTCAAGTGGTTTTAACAGCATAAGGAGCAGGCTGACAAGTTTCAGTCCTCAAGTAGTACCAACTGTACATTAATAGTTTTAAAAGCTGGTGTTTAAACTAGAAGAATGGCTGTGTATTAAATGCTTGTTTTCAATGGCATTATGTGTTTGTCTCTTTAAGTGTACTGTTGAATAAATTTCATATTAATTGAGTTGCTGTTGACTTATCTACAAATTTCAAAACAATCCTGTTTGCAAACTCAGCAATTCAGTTATAATGAATATGGGCTATCATAAACACAGTAACCATGTGCACTGCCATCATCAACGAAAATGATAAAGGATGTTTTAAAACGCAAAATGGGCGTCCATAAAATATGTTACACTATTTTTTTGACCCCTCCTCTGTGATAGCCTGCCACAAATGTCAGACCTCTTTAAAGTACATTACAAATTGTGGATCCCCTTAAAGCGTCTTCATGAATTGCATCGTGCATGTTTTCTATTTAATATATTCTAGTTTCTCGTTCAGTTTTCATCACCAAAACAGATATTCAGCTTCTGGCAATGTTAACGAATATAATTAAGATCTAAAATGTTATGTATTTCAGGCAAAAAAGTGTTAATTAGCAAAAAAGTCAAATGCATTACTTCCTTATCAGGTATGTTTAAGGTTTTATTTATACTGAAGGTGAAACGTCACGGTGGTCCTTACCCATTCCCATGTCAAAAACCCACTTTCTTAGAACTCTCCCCTCGAGCGTGACGTACTTTATCATGTTTATTCTAGGCCTTCTCTGGGGAGGGGGAGTCCCCCCAGTTTAAAAATCCCCCAAATTTCTATATGTTGCATTGGGAGATGGACATTTCCCCTTCAGAAGTGTGACGAGTGGGGGGTTGAGAGGTGGAAATATAAGGATGATCATTTATTTGGTCGTCAGAGCATCAGAGAAGGATATGAAATATGAAGAAGATGGCTTTTTTGCTTGTCATCCAGAGGCGTCATTTGGGGGCTGGGGGCCCCCAAGGAAATGATGAAAATATTAATTGATAATGTATTAATATGTGCAACACCAAAAAAACAGGGCCATGGCCCCAAGGAAATGAAAATAATAATTTGTAGTGTATTAATAACCTAAGAAGGGCTGACAAAAAAAAAAAAAAAAAAAGGTCGTCAACTATTTTTGGGGTAATTGTAACGTAAAAAGAACTGACGAGCAAAAAAAAAAAAAAAAAAGGTCGTCGACTTTTTTTTGAAACTCAAACTAACTCAGTCAAAAAATTTTCCAAAAATAAAAAAATTTGAAAAGAAAATTTTACTAAATTTCTCGCCCCCCCCCAAGAAAAGTGTGAAATGACGCCACTGTTGTCATCACATCCGGGGAGGGAAAGAAATATAATATAAGGCTGACCTTTTTTTCTTGCCAAGGTTTTTGGGGAGACAAACTTCCCCCCCCCCCAACGTTTCAAACTCCCCCAAAGTCAAGGTGGCTAGAATAAACAACACTGACTTTATGGATGGTCCCAAAGGCATGTAGGCCGTTTATGTAGTGTTTTCATGTGTTGCACTAGTATAGTATAGTATTAGAAGTCCAGTCCGGGATCGAATGCTGGTTCTCGGCTCTTTTAAACGACACTGGTTCTCTACCAATTGGGTATCCATCGTTATTTTAAAGTGGTCGTCATTAGTAATTCTGCTTGATTTCCTCGTTGCTGCATAAGGGGCCATCCATATATTACGTATACATTGAAGGGGAAGGTTGACTGGATTTAGGAGAGTTTGCATACGGGGAGAGGTCTAGAGTCTAGACTGAATGCGTACGTATGCACAAATTTTATATATAGCCGCCTATGCAGACCTAACAATTAAAAAAACAACCGTTCAGGCAGAAGAATAGTTAAAATTACACACATTATAGATTTCAACACAATTAATTTCTCACTGGCAGGCATGCAATAGGTCACGAGAATTGTTCATACGCTTGCACTCGTTAAATCACATTTTGTGCTTTTCTTAGCTGTGATAATTTTAATCTACCGTAGGCTACACCTTGTGACTAAATTTTTCAAACAGGGTGGGGTAGAGAAGTTAATTTGCATAAGCACCCTTTAGGGGGTGTCAAAAACTTACGAGGTGTAACAGAGGAAGTGGTCTCAAAGTGTGACTTCGTACGTAATATATGGATGGACCCTAACGAGATAATCTGCAGTATAATTTCCGACGTGGAATGTCTCTCTCTTTTGCATGTCCGTTGACTTGGAATGTGAAGAATGTGTCTTTTCAAAAGCGAAGCTCAGCCTTCGCCAGCGGCACGCACGCACCGAATCCGCAGACTTCAACCCCTCTCCCACTCTCTGTTCCTTGCTCCTCTGGTCCCCGCTCCCTAATGTCTCCATTTGTCCCTTGCCTCCTCTTGGCCCCTTCCGCCCTTTGCCCTCTTGACCACAAACTTGCCCTATTTTGCCTTTGTTTAGTGTTTATCACTGGAAATAGTTTCAGTTAGAAGTGCGTGCTAGGGGAAAATGGCAATAGAGAAGCTGCAGGATGGACGACATCCTTGATTGGACAGGCACAAAGAGCTATGGAGCCCTAAAAGAGCAGCAAAAACAGGGGCGTAGCCAGGGATTTGATTTGTGAGGGTATAAATATTTTGGGTGGGTATAAATATTAACTATAAACCACATAAACCATATATAATCACATGTAAATCACAAAAAACTTTAAGGTAGACTGATTTGGGGGGTATATACCGATATAACCCCCGTCGCTACGCTCCTGAGCAGAAGATAGACAGAAATGAAGAAGATTGACAACCCTCTGATAGAGGACAACACATAAAGACAAGTGAAGTAGGCCTATCTTCTTCTTCTTCCATCATCTATGATGACGATGAGTTTGATACAAGATATGACTCCAGGTCTTACTGACTCTTGCCATGTGTGCTGCTTCTTCTAACTTTTCTAAGTTCAGATTTTGTTTTCCTCACTCCTGCGTTACTGTCTTTTAGTGCTATTTGTAATATTGCTTAACCTACAGTAGGCTACTTTAAATTTTGGTTTTGCGATTGTTCGCGCGTACGGTTTGTGTGATTTCAACTAGTGTATGGGCAGGGATATTTCTAGGATTGTGAATTTGGGGGGTGTCGACCTCAAATTGGGGGGTGTCCGGAGCTAATTAGTATGCATTTTGTATGCATACCATTGTCGCATTACCAAATTTGGGGGTGTCGACCTCAAATTGGGGGTGTTTGGGGGTGTTAGGGGGTGTAAAAATATCCCTGTGTATGGGTCTATTCCTAGGTGTCTACTGTCTATAATCAAGGCTTTGAAATTATGTGGGATTAATCGCACCGATTGAAAACAAAAGATGATAGATAATTAGTCCATTGACTATATGTAGTCACGCATACTTGAATTCAGCGCATACCTTGTGCTTTTCAGCTTTAAAATTAACAGTTAAATTGTCCTCATATTGGTGCAAAGCGGATTGTAAAATCACGATAAAACTATGAATGAATTCGTCTATCAGAAGCCACAAATAGTCGCATTATTATTTTTTAAACGTTATATCTTTGAATGCGGTTGTTTATGTAGCACGATTTTATGATAAAAGCCATGACTCTGGCAGCAACTAAAGTTCATTAATATTCTTACACGCCTTCTTCATTCAACGATTAATGATTTTGAAATTTGCCATTGCAGTCCTACAGTTCGTGGAAGCAATTTCGTAAATCAATACAATCGAAGGCATTTGCGTTGTTGCTGCTACTAGTGTTGTCTTCGGACAACGAGTTTGATCGTTCCTTCTGGAAGCGTTTTCAGATAATTCCAGGCAACGTAGCGCGAAAGAAGAGTCATGTTTCTTCCGTTGGCCGAAACGATTTCGTCCCCTGGACACAATTTGGCGTGGGCAGCACTAGGAGTCGGGTCTGACGAACCTACAGAAGCAGATCACCAAGACGCATTTTAAAAAAAGAAATCAGTCGATCAGTTAACTTCTATGGTGCCACTATCAAGGGTGACGGCTTACCTTGTAGGGTACTGTAGGAAGACAAAAGCGGCCTTCGCGGAATTAGGCCTACAGAATGGGTGTCGGACTGATGGATTGTATGGTAAGTTAGTGGTTTGTCTTTTAGCTACATGATGCGTTGACTGCTGAGCAGTGGCGGCTCCACCGGGGGGGCCAGGGGGGCCCGTGCCCCCCTATTGACTGCCTGGCCCCCCCCAGTGGCCCCCCAGTTGGGACCCTATACTTAATGCTACATACATTAAACAACAAATGGTTGGCCCCCCATGATTAGAAGTTGCCCCCCAACGCCCCTCCCACTTGCCAAATCCTAGAGCCGCCACTGCTGCTGAGGCTACTGAGCAGTTCAACTGGCCATCAGTGCTGTGGTAATAGGCTAACAAATGCTAACCTAATCAGATGGGAAAACGGTCACTAGAGAAATATTAGCCTATAGATCAAAAGCAATAACAAGACTTAAACACGGAAACATTGCTCATCGATCAGCGTAGGTCTGACTTTGGACGAAATCAATTTATTTTCTAAATGAAAGTTATTCGCAGGGGCGTCATTTGGGGTTGGGACGTGGCTCCTGATTTTTAGGGGGGAATTTTCGCGAATTTTTGTGTTTTTAAATGCAAATTGACTAATTTGTCTTGTGTTACATAACCTAAATATTCATATTTATATTGCAGTCTTGCCCCCCCCCCTGGAAAACAATGAACTGACGTCCGTGTTTATTCACCTCTAAACAGTCTTTTGACCGTAATCGGTCTATCGCCATACGGGCCGTCTTTGCCTCCATCGATGCAGAATCCCAATCCGAGTCCACCTTTCGGAACTTCGATCTCCAGCAACGAATACTCGTCTTTCTCTTCCCGCAGAGTGTTTTGGCGATGGACCCCGTTTTCTGTCGGCACTGCGTCCACCACATCGACTGCACCTCCGTCACCGCTGCTGAAGGTTCTGCTGCTGCTGCGTCGCCGGCGAGACGAAGAAGACTTGTCTGCACTCGAAGGGCTTCCGGGTTCAGGTTCGAAGCGGCGGATCGTGCGCAGAAGCAGTCTCGGGGGACGAGGCTCTTCTATCGACTGCCATATTCTCTCGATACTCGCCGTCTTTACTGGACTTCTGCTGCTACTGCTGTTGTTGCTGCTGCTCTTGAATCGTTCGCCTCTCTTTTGGTCGTCTATTTTTCTGGTGACCTTTGACTCCCAGCGCATATTCGCTTCGTCTCCGATGAATCTGCAGATCGCGCCAGTCGACTGCTTTTGCGACCGATCAGTAGCGGTTCTGGCGTTCTCTTGCTCTGGAAATAACTTGCCGACGGTACCGGCCGAACTGTCTTGCCTTCCTCTGCTGGTCGTCGGTGGAGGTTCGTTGTTTTGCGGAGTAGAGCTTCGTTCCGCGCAACTGCCATCATCGTCAGCGCTTCTTCCGGGCAGATTGTTCGATGAGGCGCCGCTGGATTTTGACTCTCGTGTTGTCGATGACCTGCTGCTAATGACTGAACGCGATTCGATCAAATACGCCTCGCGTCGTTCAGCCGATCTGCGTGGACTTCCGTCGCGTGCACTTTTATGATTAGTTATCTTGTTTTTGCTCGTTGTTTTATGATTATTATTACTGGCGAAAACGGCGGAAGGCTGCAAATTCTTAGCGCTTCGAACGGATTGTTCATGATCTGCGGCTGCATTCAGGCAAACGTAAGAGCAACGCTCTGGATCAAAATCTAGAATTCAAAAGTAATATTACAAATTACAATAAATGACCATTATCAGTACACGAATTTCTTTCTATTTTAAAGATGAACTCAAGTCGGTCTAAGCACTTAGCCTAATTGGAGAAAACTTGGAATAGGCCTCCATATGACACGAATAAGTAAGCCTAGAGTGAATTTGCAACGGCGGAGAGATTATTATCGAAGTTTCAACCTTCTTCCGTGTCTGATAAATATCCCAAAGCGACAGGTATAATTATTACAAATTACGGGTTCTTCAGGAAATGTAAAACCCTTCCTACAGTCAGAATAGGATATAGTATCACAAGAGAGCTATTTATAAGGTATTAGTCTGTCATTTAGCCTACTTACACTATGCTATTCAAATGCATGTGTTTTAATATAAGCTTCTCTGAAATTTCAAAAGGAATCCACTGTTATTTATGTAACTCAAGACGCAAAGAAATCGTAAAAGAGACTTTTTCAAATGCACGGTAAATTCAGACGAATAGACCAAACGTTTTGCCCGACACTTTGTGAACTGTTTGACTGCTAAACCCTTTTATGAACCCCCCCCCGCCGAGGAGCAAATGCTGCCATATATAGCAGATGTCGTCCAAAGGTTTTTTGGACAATAATTTTCGTTCATCGCGTGCCTTTTGCCCGCTTCTCCGCCCCCACCACTCCCGAGCGCCTAAAATCCCGTTGTCGAGAGGACTGGTACACTTCAACCGTTTGTTAACCTAAATAAAATGGTATACGATCTGCGAATGTTTTTCCAGAATAATTTAGGCAAATAGTACCAATACGTACGCATTAGATGTGGACTAATTGCTACAGTATATAGCGTATGCTAAAACAACTGCACCGGGCAGATTGAACGTCTGAAAGATTAATAGCTTGTCAAAACGATATTATTTATACTTTCAGTACTAGGCCTATAGCCTACCTCTGGCCCAACCTCTCACGAGCACGTTGCAAGCTTGGCGAAATTGCTCAAATTATGTCAAAACCATATGACTTAGTTATTGGATCAATCTCATAACATGGTTTCCAAGCATATCGTGTCAAAGTTCAAACCAATTGAATAAGGGAAACTCTCTCGCCAAGCACTAAAAAGAATAGAGTATAATAATTTCGTTAATTGGACATAGTATCTCTTCCGAAAATCACATTCTTTCCAGTGGCGGGCAGAGATTGGTGGGCGCCTGGGGCCAAACATTTTTGGACGCCCCTATCTGATGATCTGATGGTTGGATGATTGACGAGAAAACAAGGTCGTCAAGACAATTTTGCCCCCCTCCATTTGGTCGGCGCCCGGGGCAACCGCCCCACCGACCTCTCTCTCCACGCTACTGTTCTCTTCAAATTCACAGGCCTTAGATTGTATTCCATTCATTTTGTTTTTTACATGATTGCTCTGCCTTGCTGTTTCTCCACTCCCTCTCTGACTGATCTCTGGAATTGACCTTGCCCGGCTGACCACTAAACTTCGGCTATAGCTATTTCAACGGTGCCTACTTTCGAAAGCGCTATAGAATTGTGCGAGATTTTACTTATTTATTTAGGAGTAGGCTAAAGATTGGCTTCCAACAGCTACGTTGTTAGCATTACACTTGTAGAAAATGCGAGGCTTCTTAGTAATTCACTGGTACTGATAATTATCTATAATTGATTCTGGATAGAGTTTTTTGTTGCTTAACTGCTGCCAATGTTAAAGATCTAATGGTTAAATACTTAAGACACAGAAACAGTGCCTGGTGACCAGAGACGTAGCTAGGATTTTAGGTTTGGGGGGCTGAAGCCAAAAATTCACTCCCCTCCCTTCCTTTTGAGCCCGCAACACCATTTGGGCTTGAATTCATTTAGGGGAGGCTAGCTTCAGACTTGCGGCCATAAGCCCTCCCAAGCCCATGCCTAGCTACGTCCCTGCTGGTGACACTTTTAAAATTTTAAATCAAGCGAGGCGCCGCTTGCCCCTTCAAAAATTAAGCAATATAATGTATTAATAAAAATAAAGAAATTGCGATGCTGTTTGAATCACTGACTGTAGCAAATTTTCTTTGTTTGCAGTACAAATAGAACACTCGTGGTAACGGATAATCCGTTGTTTATGTATTTGTATTCTCGTGGGCAACTGACAGGGAACCCATCACATTGCCAAGACGGACTTTTAGATAGATGCTTTTCAGTTGAAACCTGATCGGTTACATGTTATCTTAGTTACACAACCGTTTTTGAGTCGATTTCATTTTTTACTTAAGAAAATATACGAGCCGGCAGCTCCCCGCAGTGACTCGACAGTCAAGATGATACACGATGCATGTTGGCCTCCGATAGATGTCGGAAAAGTATCTCCTGAGAAGACGGTCAGAGCAATCCCACGCTCGCTCAAAAGTGATGTCGTTTATTTCCACTCATGTTTTGTTGCTCCTTATTTTGGCCACTCGATTACTCTCGTACTATTCCTATCCGAATTATTAGCGAATATTTTTTGCGCGACAGGAAAGATTGAAATAACATAATAGGCATATTTCGGTTGTCTTCAACCGCAAATAATCTCTTGCGTGCTTCGGAAAGAGTAAAAACTAAAATTATTTTCGTCCCTTTGTGCTTGTCAGCACAATTATTTTCAGTCTACATTTAAATTGTGAAACTTTTAAAAATCTTCGCACTTACCCTTCGTATTAGTTCGACTGGTTTGGCCATCAGCTGCTTTTGTTGACGACGTCGAAATCTCTCCCACAAAATAATCTGCGTTCGACGACAGTTTGTCGTATTTTGCCTTAGCGTCGGCATCGGCACAAATGACGTCCGCCTCCATTGCCGAAGTATTTATGCCGATTGCGTCGATTGCTTCTTCGTCTTCCGATTCGTGCGCTGTAGACGCGTCCGGCAAAGGACCCGGATATGAACTCCAGTTCGGAGTGACATGTTCTGCAATCTCGGATTCTTCCTCCGCTTCGCGTTCTTCCGACGACGACGATGACGACGACGACACACC
Organism: Metaphire vulgaris; assembly: GCA_018105865.1. NCBI lineage: Eukaryota > Metazoa > Annelida > Clitellata > Crassiclitellata > Megascolecidae > Metaphire > Metaphire vulgaris. Next base: position 21,018,590 of record CM030833.1, read on the forward strand.
TGGAACATCTCCATTAGATTTCTGTACAACCTCTCGCGATCTATAACTCACAGGAAAGACCGGTCCAGCTTCTTTCAACTTAATACGGATATCAGAGTGATACTTCTTTGTCTCGACTCTACAGGCGGAGTGTGTTTTCTGGATGAAATCGTCATCGTCACCCGACGCTTTGTACTTGATTTCATCTTCATTCAGCGTATCAGCTTTGGATGGCAACGTTGTATCGTCCGTAAGAACAGTGTCGGTAAGGCTGTCGCGTATTTTAGAAATGCAAGCCGGTCCTTTAGTCGTACCAACGTTAGAACGTAGAAGGCTTTTGTCCGTGTCACGTGACGCTGGCCCTCTGGTTCGATCGTCAGAGGAATGACGCGTTGAATGCGATATTCCAAGGTCGTCGGGTGACGGCGGCAGAGAGATCGACGCTATTCGTCCGAAAGAAAGAGCTCCATTTGACGAAAAGGGAAAACGAGGAAGCGCTGTAACTGATGACGACATTCCTGTCCCATTATCAGACTCCGTAAACCGATCTGTGTTTCTGACTGACTCTTTCTCTTTCGCTTCTTCGCCGCCGAGGAATCGTTCCCGTTCGTTGCCATTGGAAACGCGTCCTTGGTGACCTGTGCGTTGCCTAGGCGTTGCGTCGTCCAGCGATTTACCAGCGATTTCCGTCGGCGATGACGACTGCGAGTTTAGACTCTGAGCAGCAGCAGCAGCAGCGCCCCGAAGCACAGCGTTTCCAGTCGAAGGTCTGAGGAAGTGCCCTCGGTCACCGTCGACCTTTGGGAGACAGCGTCTTGGACTATTCGAATAGTGCTCCATTCTTCTTGGGTCTTCCGTCTCTCTTTGACCTGTCGTCGCAGAGTGTCTGCGTTCGTTGCCCGGCAGGCGACGCAGTGGGGCGCTGGACTTGGAGGATTTCGAGAAGAACGGAGAAGCAACGATCACCGACTCGTAGTTGAGGGATCTTCTCTGCTGCGACGTCCGTTTCGGGAGAAGGACGGTGTCGTTCGACGGACTCCGTCGCGCTATGATCGGCATCTCCCTGGACGCCGAATTAGATGACGACGACGACGACGGCGTCATAGGACGGGCCCTCGTCGTCGTCGTCATCGTCGCCGCCGTCTGGAGCTCCTTGAGTCGATTGCCGACGGTCTGTCGTCGCTGCTTCTCGAGCGCCTCCACCAACGACTCCGCCTTGGAGTGCAGCTTGAAGTTGCGATCCAAGGTCGAATACTTGGTGGGGAGCAGGAGGAGGAGGTCGGGCGGAAGGCCGCCGGAGAAGTCGCCTTCGCGGTTGATCGCTTCGGAACATGCGCTCGACCGACGGTCGTCGTCGTCGTCGTCGTCGTCGTCAAATGACTCTCCTTCGCCAGATTCTTCGATTCTCATCTCCGCCCTCGGTGCATCTTTTCCACCTGGATCGTTGACTATTTTCTCATTACCGTGATCTTCTTTTACGTTGTCTCCTTCGTCGTCTTCTTTATCGTCATCATCATCTTCTCCTTCTTCTGCATCGTAGTCCAATGCGTGATTTCCTTCGCTGTCTCTTTGTTTTCGTTCGTTGGACGATGATTGTCTAAGAGTGTCGTTGTCAGTTCCAGTTGACAGTGCCGACATAATACGTCGATCATCGTCATCTCCTTTCGGTTCACTGAAGTCCCAACTGAAAACCTTCTGCATGGTCTGAATTTGGGGTTTCTACGACGTTACTTCAGCTGAATAATTGCAGCCGGTTAATAACTGGGGAACGGTTTGTATCAATCGACAGGATTTTGCCTTCGTCGTCTGAAATGAAATCGAAAATTTCTTTGCTATATTATGAGGTTTCGGCTGAATTCTAGAAAATAAATTAATTCTTCAAATTAATTTTTTTATACTTATAAGTGCTGGAAAGATTTTGTCTGATAATCCATTATACCATGCGCAGACATTGTTAATTTTACGTCAACAACGAAACACCAATGCAGGTATATTAAATCTCTTCTATCCCAGTCCAGCTCCGAATTTCGCATTCCACAACCAACGCGTCTGTCTGCTGAATAGATCTAGTGCCCTGCATAACTCAGCATGAATCTAGGTTTTGTTTTTTAGCTTCAAATTCCAGATAGGAAGCATCGAAATGGCTGAAACAAACATTAACCAATCGACGTATTATTGCCAAGCGATTTCGACGATCAACCGTCATTATGTAGAGTATTTGTCAGCCAATATTATTTTATTAGGCTGTACTTTTTGCGTACTCAGTGGATTCTGAGCCATCACTGAGGCGATAAATGTACAACTGCAGATGGCATTTATTTTTACAAGCACATGTATAAATATACATACTGTACAAGCGGTAGAACCACTTAAAAGTGAGGCCTGTGCTGAAAAAAAATCATTGGTCTTGTGCACAGAACGACTAATGGGCAGTTTTGTCTAGAGGCTAGAGTCTAGACTAACTGGGAAATATGTCAGACTAGCTATTAGAGTAATTGTATGGTATGGCATTCCTCGTAGCGCCGTGTGTGTGCGTGTGTGCGTGCCAGCAGGGAATGCCATTTAGTAGTTTGCATGACCAAAGGTTGTTCAGTGTTCACATACCTCCGTTGGCAAACGGTGTTCACTGCGTGCTAATAACGGTTACAAACTTTGAAATATTGACCACGACCTATACGGTTTACCATGTCTGTTTATGATCTGTCGCATCAGCCATTTGAGAACGGATTTTCAATTTGCAAGATTTTCATTATCTAAATCGTCTGTCAACTTCTCGACACCATAAGTTTAGTTCGTAAAATTCTCTTACTCAAGCGACTTTCCCTTTGGTTTGGAATATCTGATGAAGCTTATTTACGACTGACCAAAATCTTATCTCGATCCTTTCGAAGTTGCCTGTCTTAGCCAAACTTCATCGTCCTGCGGTGGAAATTGCGCAGTACCAAATTCCCCGTGGACTATACGTGCACGACATAAAAATTCTGTCATATTTCACCTATACTGAAATCATTGCACTGGCTAGAAATGACTGAACGTATCCAATATTAGACAACAGCAATTACATCTAGTTCATTTCATTCTTCAAAACCGGTCTATACTCGAGAACACGATTAACGCGGCCTCAGCCTTCTCTCGACCCACACACACGATAGTCATTTCATCTCACTCTCTTTCGTCCGCTGAATCACCGTCATCGCTCAAAATCTGCAAACGTGTTTTTTCGTACAGGTACTGAGTATACGAATATAGCATTAAGAGATAAAATTCCCCCTCCCAAAAATTTTTTATGTTGTCTGGGGGATGGAAATCCCTCCCCCAAAAAAGTGTGGAGACTCAGGCCTTGTCCTTCAAAATCTGCAACCGCGTTTTTCGTACAGGTACTGAGTATACGAATATAACATTAAGAGATAAACAATCGCTTGTGCAGAAGCTGCTGATAAACGCATCAACATCACCACAAGACGTCGAGAATCGACAACGCGCCGCATTGGTATAGGCCTAGGCCTACGGTTGTAATTTTCGATTTAGGCTAAGTGCGGCAGTGGTTAATAATGCTCTATGAAAGTCAAACTTGGTAGCAATGTTTTTTTTTAAAATTAGAAAATGAACAGTTTCAACAACAAGCTCGTCAATAGGAACACCGTACAGAGATTTGCACTCATGACCAGGTATAGGGTCTACACGGCAATTTACTGTACATTTATTTTGAAAAGAGTATACCTGATTGACATCAGCGCAATGTTACCTGAAAGAAAGCAGCCCTACCTATTCAGCAACTGTAAGTTACGGTGTCATAGCGTCCTATAAGCGAAAATAAACAATTAATTATTTCGTTTCACTCAAACGCACTGCTCTTGTCTCATTTGCGATATCGGATTGAGCCGAAATCTCAGGGAAACGCCAGGCGTAGAAAGAGACGACAATCTTACGAGCATTCCTTGTAGAGAGTACTGTACCTCGAAATACTGCCGCAAACGACGCCGGCCAGCCGAGATAACTGACGAAGCCTGAACGAAAGAGTGTGGAGATCTGACTTCGCAACTAGTTGACCTCGATTTTTCGCTTTTCGAAAGAATGCAATACTCGAACTACAATACCTTAGCGCATCTCCTTTTTAAAAATGGCGGCCACTCGTAACAGTACGTTAAGTTAGACCTGTACTGTTGTTCAAAGACGCGTCTGTTCTTTCTCCGTTTACCTTGTTAAACCGTATCTCACCTCGGCGACCGAACTGTTTTATAGACTGCTCTCCTATAGGGACCCTTGCGCGAAATTCTTCGGATGTATCGGCATAAATTATGAGGCGTACTACGGAACTGGTCGGCTGAAATCCTAAACCGCGTACCTGTCAAACGGAATGTCGGGTCAACAACGTTCCACTGGCGTCCAGGAGAAGTGAAGGGGTTTTCGTGGGGGAGTGGGGGGGGGCAAAGGCCGGATCGCTGCCCAAGGATACTTGTATCCATAGACGCTATAATGCTACTCTTGTAGCCCATGGCTGCGTGTGGTAAGAAGGTGTAAGGGGGGGGTAGAATGGCAGAATATATTGGGTCGGGGTCTAGAGTAGAGTAGCCCAGTGCTATGCCACTTAAGTGGTTTTATCTGCTGTATGTGTTTATTAACTGCGTGCTACCGTTTATGCCAAAAGGAATGCAGGAATCGAACGTATACCGTTAGATAATTTGACCTCTGCTTGACCTTGCTACAGACTTTATCTATCGCTTCCTGTACAACAGCGAGACCTAGATAGGGGAACGATTTAGATTTTATCCCTGATTCGAACCACTGTATAGTAGGCCTAATTAAAATCTTACAGCTTCGTTCCAGCCTTCCAGGGAACAGTTACATGTAGCAAAGTGCCAAGTGACGCATGATGTGATTTACTGTATAAGTATAAAATTGTAAAGTATTTTGAGTATATTGTACACATGTGTGCTTCGATCTTCGATCACTTTGCAAGTTCTCAGCAGAACACATCATATTAATAAAATGTATTTATAATATTTAACATATATAGGCCTATATATGTGGATGTGTGGTTGTGGTTGTGTTTGTGTGCGAGTGCGTGCGCCAAGTCAATTATTAATTATTCATTTATTCAATTACTATATAAATTGACGATAGGCCTATATATGTGGATGTGTGTTTGTGTTTGTGTGTGTTTGTGCGCCAAGTGCTGCGAAGTTGGGACCTAAATAGGACAAAATAATAGATAATGTTAACCAAAACCTCTAAGGGTTATATTTAATTAGTATCTAAATTGACGATTTTCTAGATCAGAATCATGAAAATATGGAAGAAATTTGAACTATGAAGTAGGCCTATGCGCTGAAGCCAGTGGCTAATCACCAAGGGCAGAAGTATCGTCGACACATCACAGGAGGTAGTTTGTCTTCAGGTTAACATAACAAACAGTTTATACCTATAGACGATAGCAGCATTGTAAACAATCGCTCGAAATTCGTGCGTTAAAATTCTAATGCAGTGAATTTCAGTCTATTTATGCACAACAACGAGGTAGAGAGGCTCGCGTGACAACGACGTGCAAAGTTGGTGCCTTACCGATGGTATGCAATATACATTATCAAAACTGCCAACACTAATACCATAGCTAGGCTGTTTTCAGAGATCTTGCCATATGTGAGTAGTTAAAGGGAGTGAAAGCCTGTTGAAATTAGGGGGGCATTTCAAAATCTAACGCGGCATTAGCTAATGCCGTAAACACTAAGCAAAACTGTGTTAGTCAGACGATTTTAGGCATATTCTTCATCGAAGTCACCTCTTACATTCGACACGCAGTAGGCCCTGCCACCTACCTACCTACCTGGCTGTATTGTATAATCAGGTCTACCGGTATGCCATATTTCACATAATTGCCTAAGTGATTGCAGACAAAGTTTTTTAAAACTCAAATTAAAATTCTAAAATCGACATCCCACGATCTTTGCTGTTCATTCTCTGAACTTTTGTAATTTTAAAAATTCCTTTTGGTTTTCAAACAACACAACAGATCGTCCACTCAATAACTTCAAATGGTTGTGCTATGTAGGCCTACATCTGACGCTGTGCCTCTTTGATCTTTGACATCAGAAGGCTCTTATCGACGGCCTAGATAATTAATTCTATTCTATGTTCTATAAATTTCCTTCTCTTCTCCAGGGACGTCAGTTGGAGGGTGCAGGAGGCTGTTGCCCCCCCCTGATTTTTAGGGGGAAAATTTTCGGAAATTTGTGTGTTTTTAAATTCATTGTGTTCTCAGTTGTGTTTATAATTTTATTACAATCACTGGTGCGTACTATGTAGTATCGAATGTAGCATGCACTATGGACAAAAGTCAGTTTGCATACTGCATAGATGCTTTTAAAAATACTGCCTGCCTTGCAGTCGAAAGTCTTGCCCCTCCTTGGAAACCAATGAAATGGCGTCCCTGTTCTTCACGAAGGCAGTTGGATATTTTTATCAAGCTTAGGCTTACTGAAAATATCATTAGAATCTTATTGCCGTCTTAGTTAAAAGCAGCACAAAGTAAAGGCCAAAGATAAAAATGATGACCCCCCCAGTGGGGGTCTGATGGCTAAAATCCCGAGTTTTATCTTCGACCAGCGTGTAAATGTCGGTAATCGAGTGTTGGTGCAAGAAGTTTGAGAGATATTTCGTCGTCTGAATTTTCTACGGCGTCGCCTGACAGCGAATTCAAACTGCCAAGCTGTTTTCTCGCGAAGAAAGACCATTATGGGACAAATGGAATTCTAACATTGAAATATAATCACTGCAGTACAGAGAGCCACCGACCGTCGTCACTATAAGCGACTGGGTGATTATTATTATTCGAGCTCGCGTCCGCCGCTGTCAGTAGCCTGCTGCTGCATTTCTAGCAGCTATAAAGGCCTGGGTGAACGAGCTGTCCTTGTTTTGTCCTCCGCGCGAATGATTTGGATTCGTTTGCAGAATATAGGTCTACGCTGTGTAACCTGGCACCGCGAATGTGTTTTTGTTAACTGCGAATGCCTTCCTTGGACAAAGGCTGATCACAACTCATTATGCTAAACGAATGTGCATAATTCGATGCATCTGATCGTCTGATATGTCACCTGAAGTTCAAATCGCATCGGAATTGATGATGACGACGAAGTGCAGATGACAGCATGAGATAAACGGTCGTTGTTTTCAGCATGGCCGGATTAAGGTCCGAGTGGGCCGGGGGGATGAGAAAAAAGGTCGTTGCCTATACTGAAAATCTCTGACAAGCAAAAAAGGTTATCTCCCTTCCAAATCGTGCTGACAAGCAAAAAAGGTTATCTCCCTCCTTCTAAATCGTGCTGAAAAAGGTTATCTCGAAAATCGGTGGGCCTATTTTCATGATGGGCCAGGGGGCTACAGCCCCCTCAGCTCCCGCCTTAATATGGCCCTGGCTTTCAGTAGTTTCGAATCAGCTGCAGACTATATAGACCGGTCTAAAATGATTTAGCTGTACATCGCGTTCAATGGTTATGGGGCTGTCCATTAATTATGTCAACAATTTTGGGCAATTGTTGACCCCTCCCCCTTGTCAACAACTGTCAACTTTCACATACCCCTCCTATAATTACGTCAAAAACTTTTGACCCCTCCAAGATCAATGACAGGACCCAATAACAAGGTTATTATTTTTTGCGGTGATGACCATTTTCCCTTTTTTGCTCATCGAGTGTCAAAATGTGGTGGTGATGACCTTTTTTGCCATGCTTTTTTCCATTGTAATAAGCAGTATTCCATGAAATTTCCTATTTTTTGATTATTTGTAAAAAGTGAAATTGTTGACGTCAACTTCTTTTGAATCCCTCCCCCTGTCAACAACTGTCAAACTTTTTCAAACCCCCTCTCCCTCCGAAATTGTTGACGTAATTAATGGACGGCCCCTATAGACTCTGCGCACGCCTATTCTGTTATGTAGAAGCTGAGGTAGTTTGCGACTATCGAACCATGCTAAATTGTTAGAAAGACTCTGTTTATTGCCACTGGAAACTGATTATTATACGCAGAGATTCGATCACATTCCATTCGTAGCGGTTAACTCAAGGCGGAGATCATTGCTGAAAGCGGCTGCTGCTCTTGAGCTTCATGCGATTATGCGTTAAGCTGTCTGTTGCTGTAGAACTAAAAATTAATTCTATTATACGCCTGCATGCTTTGCGCAGCTACTCAGTCGGATTTCAGGCCCGTCGAGGGGGTGGGGTGGGGGACAGCTGAGCAAATGTACAAGGGCCCGGCGATATGCAGGGGGCCAGAGCGGGTCGACAAAATGTTATCTTATGCAATATTATTTGTTATTCTGAACATGCTGAAGGCGGTGCGGGAGACTGTTGAAGGCATTGATTGTTCTTTAAATGTCATGAAAAGGCTGACAAACAAAAGAAGGTCATTTTTGGAACTTTTCGAAGACAAACTTTCTAGAAAAATATAAGCTTTCAAAATTTTTGGGGCCCGTGACGGCGCTGCCCATGGGCCGGAAATTTCTTTCTTGTACTTGTACTAGGTTACTGACGATGAATTAGAAAAAGGTCTTGGATGCGAGAATTATCGACTCGGGAATTTGGGAATTCAGTTCAGCTCCATATTTTCTCTTCAGACTTTTTTCTTGATCTACTTCAGACGAATCCGTACTCGGAAATAATTAGAAGATTCTCAAAATTTTAATTATAAGCAAACGAAAGAAACCTAAAACAGTTGGGAGTCATTCAGTTCATCCATCGGTTTCTTCCTTCTCCGGGCTCTTTTCCCCGTCTAAACGAATGGCTAAACATTGCGTTTTACCGTAAAACAAAAGCTAAAAATTCAAAGCAGATTTAAAGATTTATGTCTAGACTGTAGCCGAAGCAGAAAATATGGAGGTCAGGCCAGTATAGGTCAGCGTATATGACATCAACGCTCAAGGCAAGTTTAACTGTCGTAATGCATTCCATCTTCTCGTCCAGATTTCGTCTGTGTTGATCTGACCTAACTGTAGTCAGAAGCGAACACAGGAGAATTATAATTAAAATATGCGTGCCCTGATTTCTCGTACGAGTCAGCAACTGTTGCTTATCTTCGAGACCACTGAAATTAGAGTAAAACGAAACACATGAGCCGCGTCAAAATCGGATGGAAAAGAATTGGGTGACTATGGAGGAGGAAGAGGAGGAAGAGGATGAGGAGGAGCACAGGATTGATTTGTGGCACTGACAGCCATCGTCTTTCAATTTTCTCTTATCAGAATTCGCAGCGATTCAAGCGTCCAGACGACCCGAGGAACAATTTGAGCGGCTTCAGAGCAGGAGAGACAAAGTAATTAATTATCCGCACGAATAACTAAATAGTAGATCAGGACTGGAATCGATGGAAAAACTCGCCGAGCGCTATCCGTCACTCGGCCGTAAATAATTGCTTTGCTATTGTAGAGTGTAGACTGTAGACCTATGCAGAGCCTGTAAACGGATTCTATTCAGTGGATCTCACTGTTTCGCTAAATAATCTGTTATGATGGAATGAGTCGCTGACTGCTACTACAAAAACTACTACTACTACGACGCCGACACTCGAGCCTCTGGATAATATCGACAGTTAACAGCCATCGTTAAGAACTTAAGAACTGTAAGAGCGACGCACTGTCTGCGTCGCGTCTTTTGCCCTGCGCTAAAATATTTCAAGCTCTTTGAACGGATTAACTGTAATATTTCGACTCATAGATGAAGAACTCTACGTACGGACTAGCAATGGCGCAGCCAGCGTTCCGAAGTGGGGGGGGGCACATTGACATCATTTTTGGTGTTAAAAAGTCGTCAAGAAGCTCTCCGCTTCGCGTATTGTCTTCGATCATGCTACGGCTGCTGCCTATCCCACCCCAATTTTTTTTCTCAATTGATTTGCGCAATAGGGGCGGCGGTCCCCGTGCCCGGAGGCCCGCCGAGAGAGGGCAGGGGGCTAAATGCCCAGGCGCCCGGCGATCTGCAGAGGGCCCGGGCGGGTCCGCAAACAAAGTTATCTTATGCAATATAATTTATTATTATGAGCACTGTGGGAGCGCAGGGAGTTAGAGGGCCCGCTGAAGGCATTGCGTGCCCTCTAACGTCTTGAAAAACCTGACAAAAGAAAAAAGGTAATCACCGCTTTATCACACTTGTTTTGTATATTTTCGAAAAATTTGGAAATCGCTGAACATTTTTCGAGAACGTTATAGGCGTGTCACCTACTTCTAAGGAAAAATTATGGGCGCATGAGTGATCTGCCCAGGGGTCCGGAATTTCTCTCTACGGGCCTGCCCGTGCCTCCTCCTGTGCAGTGGCGGCTCTAGGATTTGGCAAGTGGGGGGCCGTTGGGGTGGCAACTTAATTCTAATCATGGGGGACAACCATTTTTGTTTAATGTATGTAGCATTAAGTATAGGGTCCCAACTGGGAGGGCCACTGGAGGGGCCAGGCACTCAATAGGGGTACGGGCCCCCCTGACCCCCGGTGGAGCCGCCACTGCTCCTGTGGCTACTTCAATGCGGACTGATAAGCCGACACGGACTGGAATGCAAAGCATCACATACTGTGCGCTCCGTCCACTTGAGCTGGAATAAGCCGGTGATGGTAGTAGAGAGTAAGTAAGTAAGTAAGTAATTAAGTAAAATCTCGTAAATTTATATAGCGCTTTGGTAGTAGTACAGTAGTAGCTGCTTATTAGGCCACCTGGTGAACTTTAGTTGAAAAAATCTTCTGAGTTTTGAATAAATGGCAAAAAAGCTCTGATTCAGTTTGAATGAAAAATGGCAAAAATATTTGACAGAGTTATTCATATTTTTGTCGAATAAGAGAAAATGATAGAAGTAGATATTGAAATTTCTTGAAAATTGCCTCGTTAAATGTTTCCAGGTAGGCTACATGCTTTTATTACGCGTCTTAAAAATCCTATGATTATGGCAACGTCGCTTAATTAACAGCTAAGTAGAAAATGATACACACAGAGATTTGCTATTGTTAGCGGAATTTCACAGCAAAATGATCCGAATAGACGGAATACTCTCTTTCTTTGCGTTATTGCAAAATAAGATTAATTTTTAAAAGCGCTATAGGCCAGGGTTTCCCATACTTTTCGGAACTGCGCGACTCACTTCATAGGCTTTGTAAAATGCGGCGATCCTGCAAACTTATTGTCAACTAAAATTGGATAGAACACTAACAATTTTAATATAAACAGTGTATGGACGATTGCAGGGCATATAAATTTCTTTAAACACTAAGCCTACTGGCAACTTTCAAGGCTTGTGACATTGTGGCATTGGCTAGAAAATGACACTTCTAAATCTAATTTCGCGCTACCCCGCGACCCACTAGACTGAGCCCTGCGACCCACTTTTGGGTCACGACCCACAGTTCGGGAAGCACTGGGCTATACAGTAGTACTTAAATGCCATATACATTTTAAAACTGTTCGGGTCTTTAGCTCTCACTAAACTTCTACAGACGCCAACGAAATGACATGAAAAATGACTCTAATGTTTCCAAACAGTTTCAAATTACAAACGTGGGCATAGGAAGCCATATATGGACCTACACTATAAGGACAACGGATATGCAGACAGGTTGTTATTTTTACTTCGAAACATGGCGCGCTTCCCTCCGTAAAAGACAAAGGAGAGGAAAGCGACGAATGAAGCCCAACGCTTTTAGTATGGCATCAACAATTGAAACTGTTGGTACTCTCGGGGGGGGGAGGGGTGTGCATAGTTTCGAGGGAATCTTGGCCACCCTAAGCCACCCAAAATTCATGCCTTAAAGAGTTCGACAAAACGCGATTTCGTCACACTTATGCAGGGTGCGATTTGTGACCTGGAGCAGTGGGGGGGGGGAGGATATGTCGAGCTTGGGAAGATGTAGTTGTTGGGAAATGTAGCAGTGGGGGGATGTAGTGGTGGGGGATGTAGCAGTAGGGGGATGCAGTTTGGCAGTGGGGGGAAGATTCCCATCTTCCCCCTCGCAAATCGCGCCCTGCACTTATGTATAGTTGCTTGCGACTGTAAGCCGTTAGTTAACCTAAGACTGCTATAAAGCTACAGAGATGCAATCTTAGTTTAATTAACGAGATACGAAAATACCAAACTTCAGCGTTGGAGTTGTAAAATTTGAGCTGAAGGGGGGTTGAGGACTGAAATTCAATGCATGACAGAAACTGCATGTACCGGATATGCGATTTTTGGGACGGTTGAAAATTTAGCTGGGAGTTCAACCCAACCCCCCAACCCCCCGGCAACTCCAATCCTGCCAAACTTACACACGAAAGAGTGAAATAGTAGGCCTAGGTCTCTAGCAAATCAAATATACAGTTACTGTATACTTGCATTGCGTCACTTCTAAGTTCTACCAGTATCAGACTCGTTACAATATACCTGTTAGGGTCTTAGAATGTCACAGGATCTCGGAAACTCGGTCTCTTGCATACAAATCCGCTTAAACGAACTCCCATTAAATACGGCACAATTGATCAGACCATTAAAACGCACTCCGTTCGAAAATGACTGTTTATAGCTGTACACAGCCTTTTGCACAGATAAAATAGCAGACTCTTAGGAGACCAGTAATTCTAATGCACTTACTGTACGTCGCTTTTTATTGTTAGAAGATGACGTCTGTACAGCATCAGATGTTTCGTCAAACGAGTATGTAATATCGCGTACATCTTCCTATATGGTCTCAGTTGCTGCCGTCTGTCGCCTGCGACTCTGTCTACCCCGGTATAATTTGGGGCAGAACGGTCACCTCTGTGCCTTTATGCGCTGGTGCTGTTAAGTTCCATCCTGTTAAGCGTCATCCTGTTAAGCTCCATCCGGTTCACAGGTCGAACTGCATTCGGTCGACCAGTCTGTCTGTCTGACAACTCGCAAATTTAAAAGAACAGCGCAGTTGGAATTTAGCAGAACGTAGACAAAGTTTACATGTTCATTGTGATTTAGTTGTTGGCTGTTGCCAAGTAAAATTGTGAATTTTCATGCTGAGAATGAATGCATATAGCTCTAAATATAACAAAGGTCACCATAATGGAGGAAAATTGGGAAAACCTGGCTTCCGACCGTGACGGGACAGTGATTGTATAGGGAGAGATTTCAGAGTGTTCGTCGGTCTAACACAGAATTAAATTTTCATAGTATGCATGTATTCGGCACAATTTCAATTTGATATTGCGACCGATAAATGTCTAAGATGAAAACCAGTTGACACCGAGTTTATGAAGCCTTGCTTCGAAGCGAATACTTTTGAGGCGGAAGATGGCAGAGTGGGTTACGTGCTGGAGCGTCAGGCTGACGGAGCGGGTTCAAGCCCCGTCAGTGCCCCTAGTGGCTTTCACACAGGCAGTAATGCCTCCTAAGCCGCTTTAAATCAAAATCATGCTAAGTTTCTCTAACCGCAGACCTAATCCAATAACCTTTCGCTTTCCTGCTATGACCTACGGCTGTAAATTCCATACGTTGTATATACCTAATAAGGCCTAAATCGTCTTCGGATAAATATAACGGCTTGCAATTCTCTTTTCGGGTTTGACCAAACGGGTCGCGGACGTGCAGCGCGAGGCGCCGTTAGTCATCTGAGGTCCAATGGTTCCTAAAGCGAGCGACGGTCCTCAGACCTGCCCCTGTCCGTGGAATGCTAAACGCCGGTCAGAGAGAGAGAGAGAGAGAGAGAGAGAGAGAGAGAGAGAGAGAGAGAGAGAGAGAGAGAGAGAGAGAGAGAACCCATTTAAAATCTGAATTAAACGCTTATTTAAGTAAAATTATCAGTGTTCGTGCTGAGAATGAACGGTTGAACTCCATTTACCAATGTTAATCGTTATAATCAGCTTACTACAACCACTCAGACTGTATATATAAGTTGACAGGCTATAGTTCTAACACTAACCCTTACAGGCAATTTTTGAACACTGTTAATCTTTATCTGCTTTTTTGGACCAGTATCGGATAGGAATAGCCCGGTCTACAGTAAGCGATTTAGCCCAGATTGCATGCGGCTTTACGAGATTCGGCTGGATTCTCTTCAATGACAATCAGTGGCGTAGCCAGGATTTTCTGAAGTGGGTTTCGAACGACCAGTGTGGAAAACTGGTGATTACCTTTTTTGCTTGTCAGTCTTTTCGAAAAGTTGTAATATATATATATATATATATATATATATATATATATATATATATATACACCGTGATCACGAAAATCGAGACCCCCTAGATTAATGAGTATAACTTAACAACCTTTCGACCAATCATGCTGAAATTTTAATTCTAGTAGGCCTAGGAGGCAGTCTCGATCCTCAAAAAATATTTCGCCTCTACGCTGCAGCTGGTACAAGAAAGAAGGACATCACTGGCGCTCGTCTTCTGCGTACTCGTCCGACTTTCACCAAGTCCTTAATGGTATCAGTTGGTGTTTCAGCACTCAGTCGAACAGCTATTCACTTCGTCGAGCCGGGGGTGAAAGTTAACGGACAGTATTACAGAGACGTTCTACTGATGCAGGGACTGCTGCCGGACACCCGAACTTTCTCAGATTATTACACATTCCAACAGGACGGCGCACCGGCACGCAGAGTTCAAGAGACAGTTGAACTGTTAGGTAACAAAACGCCGGACTTCATTCCGCCTACTCTCTGGCCCGGATTTGAATCCGGTGGATTAAAAAATTTGGAGTGTTATGCAGGAACGCGTTCACCGAACGAAAGTCCGTGATATTGAGGACCTGTGACAACGCATCATGCAAGTGTGGGACGATATTGATCAAGGCATCATTGATGCGTCATTCAAGCAATTGCGTAGGCGTCTTCGTGCGTGTAGTGCAGCAAATGGCGGACCGTTTGAACACAAACTATGAGTGGAATATCATTAGAACTATCTAAAGTACACGTACTACAACTTTGTTGAATATTAGTTGACTTTTCGTTGAGTTATATTCATTAATCTAGGGGGTCCCGATTTTCGTGATCACCGTGTATATATATAGTAGTTTTCCACGCGTTAAACATTTTACGAAGCGTCAAAATGTACAGAGTAATATAAAATATAATGATACTTTATTTCTGTAGCTCTTAGAGCACACTCAGCAAAGAGTAATAATATGCGATAAAATAAATTTTCAGTCGGTCAACCAAGAAGGGTTAAACCCCGTCCACCCCCTTTGACTACGCCGCTGATGACAATAATAAAATCAAATACAGAATTAGTTTGAATGCCAGTGGTTAACTGCGAATCACTCTGTACGATGTCTTTAAACTTTTGATGTACTTGCTAGACGGTTTGAGCCAAGTCACATTGACTGGCATTATTTGCTCCGTTTTAGCTTTGATGTTTTTGAGGTGTTTATGGTAGGCCTATATGCCATTTAATTGTACTAGGTGCTTTCACCCAAAATGCGCATTCTCAGCAATGTATCACGACCTAGAATGAAAATATTCGCGAATTCACTTATACATGAATACGATTAGGCCTATAGGACTTCAGTTAGTAGCAGGGCGCGATTTGTAGGGGGAAGGGGGAATCTTCTCCCCCACTGCCCAACTGCATCCCCCTACTGCTACATACCCCCACCACTACATCCCCCCACTGCTACATCTCCCAACAACTACATCCCCCCAAGCTCGTCATATTCGCCCCCACTGCTCCAGGTCACAAATCGCACCCTGGTTAGTAGGCCTACTAATTATGCATAATATGGTTAAATGTGTAACTCGATTCAGTTTGCGCTCGCTATCTACCCGGTGTGGTTTCTACCTGAATCGAGTTCGTGGCCAGAAAAAGTTTTACGAACCACTGGTCCAAACAAGCCGACACCCCGGTCGCCTCTATTGATCAGGCGGTCTTAATGCGACCTCCGTCACTCGATCGAGGGCCGCCCTTCTTTAGCACCCGTCCCCGCTTCGCCGGTCGTCGGGGGGGGGGGGGGAGCGAGCAGCGGACCGATCAGCGGAACTTCTTTCGAAGGCGGGCAAAATGGCGGAATGGCCACCGGCGGCCAACGGTCGCCCAGGACGACGACGACGCTGATTTAATCAAGACAATCGCCACAGTTGACGGCGACTGTAATGGCGCCATGGATCGGTGAATGGAATGACCCTGGGCGAGACAGATAGCCGGACAGCCATCCGTCTCTCCCGTGGGACTGGCAGTCTCGTCGCCCGCCCCCCCCCCAACCCTCCACCCACCAATCCACCCTCGCCCTCCTCTTGGAAGAGACGCCGTTTCCACCGGAGGGAGGAGGAGGAGGAGGAGGAGGAGGAGGAAGGAAATCTAGGAACGTCGCCTCCGACGAAATTAAAGATCGAAGATGGAGACCATCGAACGTCGTCCGAAGAGAGTGAGTTCGGAAGGAACGGGAGAGGGACGTGGTGGTTGCTGCTGCTGCTGCTGCTGCTGCTGCTGCTGCGGAAGAGAAGAGGAGAGGAGAGAATGAAGTAATGCGTCATAATGTATCAATTGATTGGCGACGAATGAGACGAGGCGAATCGAGCGAGAACTAAAAGTTCAGTCACCTCGACGCCCATTCGCCAGAGGGCACAAGTAGACATTGCCTTAAAACGAACGAACAAGGAGACAGACAGCAAACAGGCAGACAGACCGACAGACAGACAGACAGACAGACAGACAAACAGGCATACAGAGAGGGAGAGAGATGTCAAAGAAGTAAGATAACGAGACGGTGGAAGAATGGGCAGATGAACTAAGCAATCGTCACGTACTGAAAATTCCGACGATCAGCAATTACTCTGTTATCCATTTGTGTGTGTGTGTGTATATATATATATATATATATATATATATATATATATATATATATATATATATATATTATAAGACTTTTGGTCTTCCTCATTTGATACTAATTATCGGCAAAGGCGTCTGTATTGGCGATGATTAGAAAACCCTTGGAGAGACTGACAACTAAATTCTCGAAAAGCTTAGATGAAGTACGAAAAACACTTTGAATTCATATTGTCTCAGGATGAACCATCTGTGAGTTCGGTTAAAACGAAAAAGTTCAACGTCGCTGACCTCGAGGTGAAAATTAAAACTGTTTATTCATTTAAAAAGGTTATTTGACTTTATAACTAATCATTCAATAGTTATTAAGAATAAACGTTAGATAAATAATTAAGTAATTGTCTTTGCTACGAACCCTATCAGCCTGTATGTTTACATGCTTTCTCGCGTCCTTAAATACATTCATATACATAATAGGCCTATACAGTATGCACACAATGTGTGGAGCCTAACAAGTGCTGTCATTAAGACGGTGACGGTGTGGGGGAACTACTCTATGGGGTGGGTATGTGGGACTGTACGGCGTCCTTGAATCGCAGATAATGAATTCCTCTTGCTGTCACTTGCGACTTCTCGCCACTCGAGGGACGTTAACAGTCCGAATCGAACGTGTCAATCGAAAGTCAGTCGACGGACGTCTTCAGAAATCATCTTCGATCGAAATCAATCGGAAAACACGCAAAAACCGGCGCGGTTTTCCCGCCACTATCGCCCCGCCCACCGTCCACAGCGTTTCGGCCAATCGGCGCGAAGTCGTCTGCAAGCATCTGACGTCATGATGACGACGGCGGCGGCGGCGGCGGAGTGCGTGCGCCCGGGGTTTGGTCGGCGCGATCTCAGCCGAAATATCGTCTGTTCCCAGGACATGCGTTCTCTCTTTCGAAGAACTTGACTCCGTTATAACACACACTCACACACACACGCGGACTGGTATTTAGTATATAAAACAACTTCAAGTTCAATTCACGATCGGTCTTTCTCAAGTGTCCGTGCAGCAGCCGCCGCCGCCGCCGCCTCGTGCGTATATAGGTGCGTGTGTGATGATATACTGTGTCACTCGGCAGTCAAAAACCGACGCCCGATAAAGAAGAGCAGCTGTAATCGCGTTCCGTGCAGCTTCGACGGACGGGGCGTATAGAACTGCCGATGCTATGCCGGCCGATATGATGCCGACCGACAGCAGTCGCTGCTGCTGCAGTGGCGGCGGCGGCGGCGGCGGCGGTGGCGGCGGATTCAGAGACGATCGCGAACCGTGCAGATCCGTTGTGACGGACGCGACGACGGAAATGAACGTCCGCTTTGGATTATTCGCGGACGATGGAAGCGGCGTCGACGGGCGTCGTCGGGTGGAGGGCATTGACGACCCCGGCTGCTGCGGGGACTGTTCTTCCGCCGGAAGGAGGCTGTCTTCGTTTGCCGTCAGCCTTCGGTCGCCGCCGTCGACGCCGTCGTCGGGCATGAACGGCGGCGGCGGCGTCGAAGAGGGCAACTGCGGAGGGGTTAGAAACGACGGTGGAATGGTCGTCAGGAAGAGTGCCAACATGACAGAATGCGTCGCCGTTCCGAGCTCCGAGCACGTGGCAGAAATCGTCGGGAGACAAGGTAAGCAACGCACCTGAAGAGAAACTCTCATTGCACTTAGATTTCTTCAATTGAGCTCTGTAGCGTTTTTCTATTCTGTATTCGGTGTATTTTCCTATTCATAATTATTCTCACTTGCTCTTGTGGCCTCTCGCGTTTTCTCTAGTGCTAAATGACAACTTCTGTTTCAATTGGATCTTATGATAAGAAATTTTCACAGGAAATTGCGTTCGGGGGGGGGGTGTCCCATAATTGCAAGGGGTTTCAATGTCCAGTTTTTCGTCTAGACTCATTGGACTTAGGGGGAATAGAATTAGGGGAGGTGGCGGGTTGGGGGTTCGATGCTTGGCCCCGGAACAAAGGAAATTATACAAGTCAAAAAAGTAAAGTAGCAGACTGCTGAATGTTACCGCAACAACATCAAGCGTAAAACTGCAGCGAAAAACCAAGCAGAGATGTCATAGAATATACAATGAAAGACAGTGCACAGTGCACTGCACGACTCCCCCGCCGAATCATCGAAATTCTAAAACTTCCAAAGATAATCACGACAATGAATGGTGAACACCAAAACTACCCCCAGTAGGATGACGTTGACCATGGCTACATGAGTCAATCTGAAAATGGATGACATCTTAAAATTTTAAATGAATAGTTTTGACATCAGTCTGCTTTGGTGATAGCCAACATCACCCCTGGGAATAGGTATGGGGAGGGGGGTTCTGTCACAAATCGTGGAGTGTAACTCCCTGCTGGGGTGTAGGAAAATCCCTGGTCTTATCTTTTATCTATGGATCAGTGTAAGGCAATGAATCAACGAATCATGGGCCATGAGTCAAATTGGTCAATATTCGATGAGTCACACGGGGCATTGTCAAATACAGTGATTGCAGCGTAATTTTTGCTTCTACTATATGGTAATGACTTTAATCTTGATTACTTGTCATGTGGGTCGGATTTTTGATTGGTTTTGGGTCATGGGTAATGGGTTCAATGGGTCGCATTGGTCATGGGTTCAATGGGTCACATGAGTCATGGGTCATTTTGAGTGAATTTGGTTACAGCGAAACTTCAGCAAATCAGATCACTGAAATGGTCCATTAATTTTGCTTACGTTTCTTCAGCAAATCAATAATAATCCTGAAAGTAGACAAGAAAAGAGACTGAGGAAATCTCTATATAATCAAGATAGCATTCCTGATGTGAATACCGACAATAAATACTGTACTTCGTGAGTAACTATTCATGAGAAAACGAAGCAAGATTCCTTCTGCAAATCCGGTGGAAAATTGAAATCTATAATATCAACTTTCCGTGAAATATGAGGCGGGACGATCTTTTTATCGTACAAAGCCGGAGTCTGAAAAATAATTTGCAAGGATAAACGTCCCGTCCCTGGTGGACAGAAACGGTATCGTTTAGACAGTCGATGGACTGTTTAAAACGCCAGAAATTAGAACAAACCCATCCATTATAGAAGAGATATGATGGATGCATTAGCGGCGATGAAGTGAATTGAATCTTGCGATCCGCGCCATAAAAGGTTCGATATATCTCAAAATGAGACCGTTTGGATGGTGCGACTGCATGGTATTGCGGCACTTATTCGACTTAAAGAAACAGAGCCTGTTGGAATGGTTTTTGACGCAGTGTTTACTCTAGCCACCTAGACATTGGGGGAGTTTAAAATGTTGGAGAACAGACATTGTGGAGGTCATACTACTTGCCAAAATGTTTTTTTTTAAAATTTGGGGGGGGGGATTTCAAACTTGGGGAGAATCCCCAGAGAAGGCCTAGAATAAACACCGTTTTTGACGCGAACGGTTTGTCTAAACTTATGACGCGAAAGTTGAGCCTCCGTAGACTGCAGAAACCCTTTCTGCCAGCCAACTCGGTTTGGTTGATAATCCATCGAACAGCCGGAGTCAGTCGGGACAGAGAAAGTTCGGGTCTTACGACCGACGGAGTTGGAGAAGTTGGAGAGATAGATGGAGAGAGAGAGAGAGAGAGAGAAGCATACGAGAACGTTAAAACAGGTGCGATGCAGTGGGTGCCGTATATTTAACGCTTTATACTTTAATAGCATAGCATTAAAATTGGCGCCATATTAAACCTGGGAGAGAGAGATAGTCGAGGCGGGATAAAAGGTATTGAGTATTTGGTAATTCTTTGCGAGAGGTAATCATTCGAGCTGTTTTGCTCGTTGCTGACTCCATCTTCTTCGCTCGTCAGCGCTTCTTCTTGTGCCTAAGCAACAGAGAGTATCGTGAAGAAATAGACGATTGCCGAATAAAACCTATAGATTCATTGGTTGAGCAGATGGGCGGCGGCAGTCCGCGACTGAAGTTTGAAGGACCCTCGCAGTGGCTTCGCTGGCTGAAATTATTCTGGATATCGTCACTGCAAACGCTGTACAAATGGCGTTCATTGCGTTGATGTATTATTCGTCATCGGAGAATTCAGTTCCGTTGACTCTTGAGGGAATCCTTGCAGGCCTACGATGCAACTTCAGACGAGCTTTTGCCTCTGAGATTTTTTTTCGTCAGCACCTGTCTTCGGCGGTCGTCATATTCGTCAGCTTCTCTTCTTTTTCTTGATTAATCGTTTAAAGTCAGGCGCTTCTTGAAACACAAGAAAACAGATGGACGCACGTATACGTTTAAGAGTCTGCTAAATGATGATCTTACTGACTGAACATAAATGGGGTAATTGCAGAATTAGAACTCTTACAATCCACGAACAACAGAGTGAAATGGAAGTCCATAGTCGCCAACGCAGAAATAGATAGCTTCTGAAGAAGAAGAAGAAGAAGAAGAAGAAGAAGAAGAAGAAGAAGAAGAAGAAGAAGAAGAAGAAGAAATGATCTTCACAAGTTAAATATATTCTTTTTTGTTTTTATGACGTGAAGCAATTTCACGGAAAACGCTAGGCATTCAAATAACGGCTTCTAGTGCAATAATAACGACAATTATGCACTTTTATGGCGCTGGCTCTAATGCACAACGGTGGCAATCGATGGCACTCCAAGTACACCGGAAAAGAGTATGTCAGTGTCAGAGAAACCAGAGTGGGAAACAGAGATAGAGAGAGAGTGAGAGAGAGACAGACAGACAGAGACAGAGACAGAGACAGACAGAAAGACAGAGAGAGACAGAAAGACAGAGAGACAGACAGAGACAGAGACAGAGGCAGACAGACAGAAACAGAGAGCCAGAGACAGAGACAGAAAAGACAAAGACAGACAGACAATGGGGAAAAGCCAGCGGAAAGAGAACGCTGTAGTCTAGATTTGAAAATACAGAATTTTTAACTAGAATCTCATTGCCTTCGTCTATCGTTGAATCGCTTTCTACTTCGGAGGAATGAATCTTGTTCACTGCAGTTATTAACAGTTTGCTGCGGTGTTTCGGAAATCTTTCGACTTCTGGGACATCACGAGGGCACAGCGCGCTAATTTTGCGAACGACGCCCATGCATTTAAATCTATCATGCCCCCATTTCCCCATTTCGAAGAATTAAGAATGCACATCTTGTGAGATCTATTGCGGGCGGACGCCGCCGCTCTTTGGATCCCGAGTCCGCTGACAGCAGTTTGAGAACCTCTGAGATATAGTGACAAAGTGATGAAGGTTCGTTTGGCAGTAGGGAACATTACGGATTGCTATAGCATTGTCTTTTAGAGTGGGTTTCTATGTATATATTGACGACTTGATTCTAAACATCGCACAAGACATCAAGGTACAATTAAAAGTATGTGTCTTGTAGCGTTCGATAAATTGACGCCTTTCGATGCATCTACTGTTACTAGGCACGAATGTTTAGCAGTCTCATTGTAGAGTATTAAGATGGCGCTGCTACCGAAGAAAGAGGAGACTAGTAGGGGGTACGGATTGTAGAGCGATTCCTGATCTATAAAATCTACTAAATCAGCACTCGA